>JBAIAA010000528.1:0-360350 GCA_037893245.1 Crossaster papposus
GATGAGCAAGGCGGCGGCGGGGGACAGCTTTGGGTGATATTGTGGATTGTGTAGGGCAGGGCAGGTTGGGATAGGGCGGTGGCAGGGTGGATGGGGCGGGGACAGAGGTGGATGGGGCGGCAGGGGTGGGATGGGCAGGCGGGCACTAGGGTGGATGGGGAGGGAGCAGGGCAGGTTGAATAGGGGCGGGTCAGGGTGAATGGGGCGGGACAGGGTGAATGGGGCGGGGACAAGGGTGATGGGGGCGGGACAGGGTGGATGGGGCGGGGACAGGGTGGATTGGGGCGGGGCAGGGTGGAATGGGGCGGGGGACAGGGTGGATGGGGCGGGGCAGGGTGGATGGAGGGGGCAGGGGATGCGGCAGGTGGATGGGCGGGGATGCGGCAGGGTGGATGGGGGCCGCGGCAGGGTGATGGGCGCGCAGGGGGATGGCCCCCCCCCCAGGGCAGGGGATGGGGCGTGGGAGGGTGGATGGGGCGTGCAGGGTGGATGGGGGTGTCGTGGCAGGGTGGATGGGGGTGGGGCAGGGTGGATGGGTGGGGCAGGGTGGATGGGGTTGGGGCAGGGTGGATTGGGCTGAGGCAGGGTGGATGGGGTGGGGCATGGGTGGATGGGGCGGGTTCAGGCGGGGCAGGAGAAAGGAGAGGGATTCCCTTACACAACACATGTGACTTTGTTCATTGGTCAAGTTTATAGGCCAGCTCTGCAGCGACATGTTGACTTGCTATGTCCGTATCTCACAAAGCCTGGCTCACACCCGCCGTTGTTAACATACATGGGTTACTCGGTTGCAAAATCGTATCTGTAAGATGAACAAGAAACTGCACTGCAATTTTGAAGACAAGAAAAGCCACTGCAACTATTGTTCTTAGTATCCATTAAATTACTTTTCTGCTGAGGCACTCCCAATCAGTTAGTATACAGTTGTATTAGATTCACTTTTATATAGCAATTGGTTGCGACTGACAGTTAAATCTGTTTAAAATAATAGCGTTATTGGCAAAAAGACATTGCAACTGATGAGTATAATACATGTTAATCGTTTGCAAAAGTTATTATTTCCAAGTTAAGTGCCCTGGTTAATTGCACAAGCTTTGGTCAGAAAACAAAGTGATTTGTCTGCCAATTGTCAAATAACAAAATTAATTGGGGAAAAATATTGCTCAAATTTTTTCACAAATTGTAGGTAAGCGACAAAACTTAGAAACATTCTTTTTGGAGAAATAAATTGTTAATTGAAAATATAAGAATAAAAATAAAATATTTACCAAAACAAAAATAATGGAAAATGTGTGACCGTCCATAGGCCACCACAACTGGGGAATAAAATTGCTTGTTTTTCCCCCCATAATTAAGGAGGAATACCCACAACTACATCTGTTGTCATCATGGCCATTATTTTAAGCTTCCTGCCCTTAACCAGTTCGCGCCGATGACGTATATAACGCAAGATTCAAAATGGATGACGCAAAAAAATGCCACGAGCAAGGCCCGGAAACTGTCTGTTAGCAGCGAGCAAGGCCGGAAATGCTCGTGGGTGTGCTTCCCGGTACTATCGGCCTGAAACCCGCAAGACAGTGGATCGAGTTTCGTTAAAAATAATTCCGCACGTCGGCTCGGTGATGTTAATATAATCCCGGCGCGAACTGGTTTAAGTGCAAAATTGACACGTGGCACTTTACCAGATTTGTGGTAGACAATCCCAAATAGCACTGGTTATATTGCATCATAAAAAAGAAAAAGATAAAAAAAAGATGTCTTAATTTTGGACAGCTTGGCTCATGACTGGAATTTCCTGATGACTGTGGGATGGAAAAAGGTGGGTTGTTTTGTTCTTTTAGAATTTGATAGAATTTCCAGGATTAGAGTAAAAAGGGAACATATTTTTAGATGAACAATTCCTTCAAGTCATACAGTTGAATAATGCTGAGGACACTAAAAATACAGTATGTTTTTGATCATTTACCACAGAAATATTGTACTATTAATAGTTATGACTATCATGCAATAACAGGTGGTTATAGACGAAGTATGGGGGTAGGGTGTAATTTATGGTCAAAAAATAGAGAACTGTAGACTCTTTCAGGTATCATTCACTTGAAGCTAGTATAAAATTCACTTAAAAACTAGTTTGAAACTCGATTTGGTAAATCATTTTGGTAAACGGTTTTTATGTTTTAAATTACGACCTGACCACCCGTGGTGAGCGAACATTTTAACTTTTACTATTTTAGTTTAAAATGCTGTCTGGCATAGCCTCGGACAGAGATCGCTAGGCCAATTAAACAAACTTCAGACTGAAAAGATTAGTAACACAAATATTTTATTGAAAACTGTGCAGCAAAACTATCGCAGAAAATCTTTATCCATAACTCTTGCAATCATAGTGCCTACATAGGCTATATACACATAAATTTGCAAAAACAAAACAACGCACTGGCTTCCGAGATCATTTTTGCCCTGCAGCTAAAAATTTATATCTCCACAACATATGCATATTGGACAATAATTCCCTCACATCCCAAGGAGTTTGAAAATCCCAAGAAAAGTCCCAACAAAATATCAACCTCCCCCCTCTCAAAACAAAAAAGAATTAAAGGGTTTTAGGACAAAACCGCAAATACTGCTTAGGACTGCTGTCACAGTATGACATAATTTGTTTGGCCCAATTCTGTGGCTATCATGACGATAAATGACATCAGATACAGTTATAAGGAACGCCCGTGGCTTTTCTTATTAAGATCAACCTCTGATCGACCAAAGTCATAATTGAGATTGTGTTGTTATTTTTTTGGGTGTATTTTCTGTATTAAGTCTTGGGAAAGAAAGAACAGGATATAACCCATTTGTCACAGGGTGTGTGTCTAGATCGGAAATCTTTGCATCAATCGGATTAAAAAAATGGGAGGGTTTGCGACGAATCCAAGGCGAGGACCTAGACAAAGTTAAAGTACTACCCTGCTCAACTCGGTGAAGATGTACATAAAGTCTACTCACAAGGATTTTAATTTGTATTCTTAATACAATCACGACCAAATTTGTTCTCATCTCATTGTACTGAAAATTGTAACAACTTTTTTTCAAAGAGGAAAGCTTAGCATCAGGTACAATCTTGTTTCGGTAGTTGAGTTTTCTTGTATCGTATTACGATCGAGATCGAAACACAAAAAACCCAAATGGAACAAAGGATATCCCGTAAGGACCGGTTTTGCTTGTCGAATTCGGTCCTCGATCGTTGGGGCAACGCCTAAGTATGGGGGTTAGGTGTATAGTAACAGGAATAAAGGAAAACACAATATTCGATCCTCGGACGTTATGTGGTTCACGACTGTGAGGGATATACACTGTTTTGATCAAATTATAGGACACGGAAAGGGGAAAATATCCTCTCGCTTTCCTTAACAATAAAAACTTCCAACACAGTTCCGTTGTCATATGAAACTCCCACTCCCATGAAAATCGCGGCCTTAGATATATCTTAACATCACCGGAGGCCGACCCGCGGGATTATTTTTAACGAAACTCGATCCAAAGCAGGTTCAAGGCCGCCAGTACCAGGAAGACACACCCCACGCATTTCCGGCCTTGCTCGCTGCTGGACATACATTTCTGGCCTTGCTCGTGGCGTGTTTATGCCGTCATCCGCGTTTGATTTGGGTGGAAACTTTGCGTTATATTCATCATCCGGCGCAACTGGTTATTGAGTTCAGTAACATAGATAAACGACAAATTTATTACTAAGAGAGTAAAACTGAATCTTGAGAAATTGTACTACAAGTATTGCAGTTGTGTTACAAGTTATTCAGAGTAAACTCTAACAAACAGGATAAAATAGGTTTTAGTAAACACTTGACAAGAATAACAAAACAGAGAAAGGTAGAACAAGTGGTAGCAAGGTTTACCTATAAAGAAAATGAAAAAGAACAAAAAAATGGACCACCCCTTCACATTTTGCTTTGACCCCATTGTTTTGCAAAATGGTACATTCAGACCTTTCGGTTCATTTTGTAGTGACCAGGTCACAATTTGCCCAGCTCAGCAGCACTGATCTCTAGTCCGTTTTTGCCTATAAAAACTTCCTTACAAAATCCCAGTACAAACACAGTGTGTATGGTACTAATCTGACTTGGTATGGACCCCTAGATGAAAGAGTCCAAATCAATGTATAGGCTGCCCCGCTGGTCTGTTCTACAAATCCTGAAGGAAACTGTCAATACGTTGACAGGTAGCCGCAAGCAATTTTCTATAGGATGACAGGGATGACATGATTGATTGTCCTTGCAGCCGAGTTTGATTTTTGCTGGGAATTTTTATCATCGGGCGGCGATAAAAAGGAATCGGGTTATGTTCCAGCAAGCTGGAAATGAAATGTATCCCATTAATTGGTTCGTCAGGGTTTGCCTAGATAGAATTTTACAACATATGAATGAAGACTGTCAAGGGCAGGCGAATTTTTTCTACTGACGATTCAATTTGAACTTGGGGGAGTTCACACAAGTTCAAGTTTAGTAACTGGCATTTTGAGTGTGTCTTAAAGGCAAGGCATAGTGAACCCTCTACCTGGTGCCCCCCTCCCCCCCAAAAAAAATATAATAAAAATAATAACACAAATGAAATATGCAATACTTTGTGATGAGGACCATAGTCTTTAACCAGTTCGTGCCGGATGACGTATATATATGCAAAGTTTTTCCCAGATTTAAAAAGAATGATGCATAAACACGCCGCTAGCAAGGCCAGAAATGTCTGTCAGTAGCGAGCAAGGCCAGAAATGCGTGGGTGTGCTTCCCGGTACCATCGGCCTAAATCCGCCTCGGATGAGTTTCGTTAATAATCCCGCGCATCGGCTCGGTGATGTTAAAATAATCCCGGCGCGAACTGATTAAGTCGATTGTGTATCGCCCCTATGTTTTGGACCTATGTTATAACCATGTCTTGGCTATCTTGTGGTCAAATTTGAGCAAAATCAGCAAGAAATCAGCTGCAAAATCATCGATTGAATTGCGCAACATGAAAACCCAATTTGCAACTTTCTGTTATAACAATTGCCTTATTAGGACTTGTAACAGATAACATCAATGTACATCTCTCTTACAGTGTAATGAAATAAAAGAACTTGAGAAAAAAATTTCACAAAAGAAAATTGTATTAACCCTCCTATGGCTTAATTGCAGAGTTGTATTCGAGTCCCCGCAAGTCCCCGCAAGTCCCCGCAAGTCCCCGCAAGTCCCCGCAAGTCCCCGCAAGTCCCCGCAAGTCCCCGCAAGTCCCCGCAAGTCCCCGCAAGTCCTTCAGTTTCAAGTCAAGTCACTGGCTATTCAGATGAACTGTTAACAAAAGCATTCCTTTGTCATTGTTCAACCAGTCACTTGCGACTGGCTTTATGAAAGGACTTGTGACTGGACTTGTGAAAGGACTTGCAGGGACTCAAATACAACACTGCTTAATTGGCCGAAAAAATATGGCCAAATGTCCCGAAAGTACAGATTTGTTGACAACACACATTCGCATTTTTGTATCACTGTGGAGACATGGCTTTGTTCTCGTGTACAAAATGGTTAGAAAGTCGAGCACATTTTTCAAAATGCTCCCATTTTCACCATAATTTTTTTCCTGGGTTAAAATTTCGACCCAATATACCCTATATTGTACCCTAACCAAAACACTAACCCTAACCATAGTTTTTGAGTAATTTAAGTAAAATCCAAAAATCTAATTCGTGAAATTCCCAATGGAGACCTATTCATCTATAGAAATTTACCCTCCGGAGATGTTTTGTCTCCATTGTACACATTGTGTTCATGTCTCCAGAGGGTACCGTATTTCGGAACACAATTCCACCCACAGCTTCAATGTACAAACTCTGTACACAAAAATACACAGTCTTTGCATTTTTGTGCTGCTAAACAACCGACACAAATAGTGACTTTTGCATAGAAGGGTTAATAAATGAACAAGCAATTCTGGACATTAGTTAGACTGATTAATATAATCAAAAACTTACACGATAAAGGACAAATTTGGCAAATTGGATTTTCAAGTTCCACAATTCAATCAATACTTTTGTTGTCAATTTTGCTCAAATTTGGCCGTGAGACAGCCAAGACAGACAATTTCCTGAAAGTTTTGTTTGTTTATGAGACACCCTGTACATAATACCAGTATTTAAATGTAGGACACACTATTTACAGATATTTACTCCACTCCTGCATCTGAAAGACTGCAAAAGATAACAACTACCATCTGGAGAAAAGTGCCGATGTGAAATTGAATCAGAATTTCTAAAGTCTTTTTTTTTATTGAAAACATGTTTAACAATAAAATCCATTTTTTTATAATAGCCTTCCTCAGGGTTATGTCTTAGCTCCCCTCCTTTTCAACATCTATGTGAGTGATATATGTATGCCAATTAACTACCTCTTCCAGAAGGTTTGCAGATGATCTTGCCCCTGCTTACTGGGGGCTGACCTTGAGGATATCAGCAGAGTACTAACTCAAGATCTAAAGGGGACAGAGAAGCCTGAACCCCTTTACGACAACTGTCACTGCCTTTCACCTCAGCAATCAGCTCGCCAATGCAAAGGTTAGAGTGTCCTTTTGTGACAAGCCAGTGCTTGGAGTCACCCTGGATCACACCCTCACCTATCCAGAACATCTGAAGAAGGTGGCTGATAAACTAAAGGCAGGGGTCAACATCAACAGGAAACTTGCAGGCAACAGCTGGGGATCCAATTCATATACACTCTTCGTACTGCAAGTTTAGCCCTGGTTTACTCAATAGCCGAGTTCTGCTCAACAGCTTAAGCTAATAGCTGCCATACCAGACGAGTTAACACTGTCCTTAACTCTGCAATGTGTGTCATCGCAGGGACGCTGAAGTCAACCCCTTTGCAGTGGCTCCGCCATGTCCTCTCTCATTGCCCCTCCCTACATATGCCGAAGAGAGAGGATGTTGAAGGTCTTGTGCACCATCGAGGCAAACTCTGACCTTCCCATCCATGCTGACTTGAACAACCTGCCCAACATGCGCCTTAAGTCCCGCAAACCCTTTCGGTCGTCAGTCGAATCCTTGGGAGACTTTGACCATAAGACTGAGTGGCGCAGACTCTGGGCAGATGCAAACACCAACAATGGAGAAATTATCAAATATCCCACAGTAAAGCGACCACTTGAAGTTGGCCTCCATCACAAGCATTGGCTCACTCTGAACAGAATCCGCACGCTACAACTTAACTGTGCACACCATATGCAAGAAGAAGAAGACAACCACCTTTTTGAATGAGGCAGCCAAAAAAGATGTGCGCAAGGACAAGGACAAATTTTTATTTGGCCTCAATTTGTTTCACATAATTCTACTTTGTCCATGTAAAGCACAAAAATACACAGAGACTGAGCTCATATGGTACACTAAAGACAAGGTAGCCTTAGTTACTGAAACAAGAGCATCAACATTATTTGTACTTGGAGTTTATAACAGGACATAAACAATAAAGATTACAAACAAATGAAATAAAAACAAAAAATGAAAACAAGTCAATTCTATAATATTCCAAAAAAGCTTGAACACTGGCAAACACGACTTCTCCGCGACTTACACGTAAATCACGATCATGTACATGTAGTTTAGACAACCTGTTCCTAAAATTAAGTCTAGAGAGAAAAATGCAATGAATTGTTCATCTTTTGCATCGTAAAAGTGCTACGGTCTAGTGGTCTGGAGCATTGAATTCGTGGTCTGCGGGTAATTCTGCAGGTTGTGGGTTCGGACCCGGCCTGAGCTATAGCACTTCTACGCCTGGGATGAGGCATTATTAATGCCTTGCAGTTGACTAGTTACCACCCAAACCCTATTCATACTCTGAAGAGATCAGATTGTCTTGTTTCAGTGAGGGGCTGGTTCTTCCACACTTTCCTTTGTAGAACACACCTCGAGGGGAGATTTAAATTGTGTGTGGAGATTTGCATTTAAAAAAAAAAAGGACTTAAACAGTAAGACAAGTTTAAATTTCTGAATTTTCTGGGGTTTTTATCAGTGATAACAGCATGCATCCATCTGGAAGAAAGACACGGAACGTACACATAGAGAAGGAGTTAGCAGAACCGTAGTCTCTTCTGTCCCAACGATCATCATCATCATCACGATCATCATCATCATCATCATCATCATCTTCTTCTTCAGACGATGACGACGATTCATCATCATCCCGCCTATCTCTATGGTTACCTATAGTTTCTAGGGAAACATATTGAGGGATACCATATTTATACCCTAGACAGAGGTACTCTTTTTTCAGAATGGGAAAAGTAATTTGTTTTGGTTAGAAAGGCATTTGTTTTGTGTGATTAATTAAACCTAATGTCCTAGGCATTCATTTGGGGTACAGTACACTGTACTACAAAATAATACACAATTCGTATAGGTCAATGTAGTAAGAGTACAGCATACTACAGTTTACTCAAGCAGTTGTTTGTATTTAGTTACATTAGGGGTAATGTTTAGCACTTTATACAATATATAATTTAGCACATGAAACACTATCTATAACTGCTTTCTTTTTTATTGGATTTGGTATTTTAGAAGATGTTTTATTTTCAAGAAATACATGTACTGGATGCATACATGTAGTGAAATAATTGTCTTCAATCAATCAATTGCCTTTTTAGTAAACAAAAAGGATTGGATTTTCAAAATTATTGTGGTTCAATGACATCAAAGTTAGGACAAGAAACCCCCCCCCCAAAAAAAAAAAAAAAAAAAAAAAAACAACTTGACAGGAATCTGTTTTGACCAGTGATTGATAGCCCAATGACGTGTTTCTCAGTGTATCTTGACGTCAATTCAGATATGACTCATCTGAATCACAATGACACACAATCACATGGGATTTAGTGTCTAGTGAGGGGATTTAAATGAATAAAGCCCCAAAACTTTTTGGAAGTTATTCCTAAATTGGGAGAGATTACTTTATTTGTGTCTGTCGAGAGGAGTGATATTTAATTTTACTTATGAATTTCGGCAGCCAACAAAACGAACAGCTTAAGGTAAGACAAATGTATCAACACATTTTCTTTTTAACCAGTTCGCGCCGGATGACGTATATAAACGCAAAGTTTTCCCCAAATTCAAAATGGATGACGCATAAACACGTCGAGTTCAAGTTCGGAAGTGTCTGCCATCAGCGAGCAAGGCCGGAAATGTGTGGGTGTGCTTCCCGGCACTATCGGCCTGAACTCGCTTCAGATCGAGTTTCGTTAAAAATAATCCCGCCCCTCGGCTCGGTGATGTTAAAATAATCCCGGCGCGAACTGGTTAATAAAAAAAAAAAATGAACCAGATCTATACTTTCACTCTGCTTGGGAGTTATTTGGTTTGTTTGTTTTTTGAGAGGGGAGGGGGTGCCTATTCTACCAGTTTGACATAAATGACAATTTGGATCTCCAACCTCCAGAGATTAAAGATCACCTGTTTTCTTACAAAGATGTGTTTAATAATTTAATGTAATTTTAATGGTACACTGAATTGTTTTCTCTCAATTTCAATTTTTCCAACAAAATAAAAAATTTACAAACAGAATACACAATTTACAAACAATACACAATTTACAAACAATACACAATTTACATAAAATACACAATTTACATAAAATAAGCTAATACTACGGAAATAAGTCAGTGCTGGCAAAATCCACACAATGCGAAAATCCTAAACTACCAAAACATAGAAAGCTTTTGAAAACAGATTCCAGCCAGGAATTAAGCACCAAACAATAGAGCATTTATAGATAATCATTAAAAAAAGCAAATGTAAGCAACAGACATAACACTTTGAATAATACTCAAATGGCAAACAATGAGTATTGAGGAATTTCTTATCAAAGTTTTCGGTTTTGAAGTTAAAAAAATGCATTCAATTTTAGAAGTTGATAGTAGGATTGTCATGCACAAAACTTCCTTTCCATATATGCTCATTTCTTTTTTCCGTTATGGGTACGTAGTGGGTGTAGTATATCCGTCGGAATCGCTGCATTTGAGCAATTGTGAAGGACGACCGCAACAAACACGCAACGTATAGACATGTGCATACAATCGTGAATTTGTATCACTGTGGAGACACGGCATTGTTCTCGTGTACAACATTTGTGGACGGTCAAAAAGTTTGTTCAAAATGCTCCTACTTGAACCGCAATTACTTTCCTGGGTTCAAATTTGGACCAAATATTATACATGTACCTAACCCAACCAGTAACTATAGTTTTTGTGTAAAATTTATTTTGTGAAATTTTCGTGGAGATTTATTCACCTAAATTACCCTGCGGAGACATATTCAGTACCATTGTCCATATTGTGCTATATCTTCACAGGGTACGGTATATCAGATCTATATTATGAAACCAAATGTTTATGTCCGTAAAAATGAATCGCATGAATGCAATGCAAGCGCAACGGAAACAAATTAAAAAAATTATATGGAAATAAAGGCGGCTTAATTATAATAACCACACAAACACAACCATTGAACAACACATGCATTAACATTACATAACCAGCTATCACTTTTCATGCAAACAAAATACACACATGCAAACAAAATCTTGAAAAATAAGTCAGTAATTTGAGGTTTTGGGGTTTGGAAGGAAAAACAAAACAATCTAAAAGGAACTTGTTTTATTCTCCAATAAAATCGTAGAAAAATTGATCCCACAATAACAACGAATTTCATTAATCCAAAATGTCCTTGTTCCTCTCTGCAAACCTTGTCACCCTTTTAACCCACATCCTGTAGGAAAAGCCCCCAAAAAACTAAACGCAAAAAAGGGGCAAATTGCCAAAAATAAGAAAACAGCTGATGGCTGTTTACAATTGTGCACATAACATGTACGTGCCTCCTCATCTATTCCCTTCTATCATTTAAAGGTACATGTAGGATACACCATTTGCAGATATGGTAACATTTTACTATCGAATTATTAAGAAATATCTTACTTAATTTGAAAGTAAAATAATGATTCTAGGCATCCAGCAAAATTATTGCACTAGATATCCTGTAATTCCGAAAAATGTAATAACAAAATAAAATGAAAATCAAGATCGTGAAATTCGAGAGCCCTGCAGGTACTAATATTTCACTTGGGTCACATAGTACAGTTTCAAAAGTACAGGAACATTTTGGAAAGATTCATGCAGATTGGTTGTTAAAAATGTCAGGGATGAGGCGGGTGGGGAGGATGGGGCGGGTGGGGAGGATGGGGCGGGTGGGGAGGATGGGGCGGGTGGGGAGGATGGGGCGGGTGGGGAGGATGGGGCGGGTGGGGAGGATGGGGCGGGTGGGGAGGATGGGGCGGGTGGGGAGGATGGGGCGGGTGGGGAGGATGGGGCGGGTGGGGAGGGTAATGTAACAACTACAACTGATGGGGTTAGTGTTTCAGTGACTCACCAACTTCTTCAAACTCAATATAGAAGCCTTGATAACCGACCGATTCGTCACTCAGAAATCTCATCATCATCACGTTGTTGGATGTTATGACTGGAGTGGGTATGTCCGAGCCGCAATATCGGCCAATTAGCTTCGAGTCTGAGAGGAAAAAAGGGAAGACGTATCATGTAATAGCCAATTAACCCTAAACTTCCCAAATCCATCAAAATCAATCCCCTAATTTTGGCAGATTTGGGGGAACTTGGTCCTGCAGGCCTGATGAGCTGAATAAACGATGATGGATTATGATGGACTTGAATTGGGACAAGGAGCCTGATGAAGCACTGCTGGGGAATCTGATTGATTATGTCCAACATGCAGTACTGTTGTTGGATAAGGTGTACTTCATCAATATCAACCTTTATTATGCTTAAAGGGGTTCATGCAGACCTTTCTGGAAGAATTGCTGTTTAATAGTTTATAATGTGCTTTGGTGTGTAAGTAACAAGACAAGGGGTTATAAAATGGTATAAAATAACATTATTTGGTGTTTAATAATCAGCAAAAATGTAATGAGCCCCCTCGGTAACCTGTCCAAACACTGACAAATGGTGGCACTGTTCGTGACGTGCATGTAGAATCAAAAGTATTTTAGAAGAATATAGCAGCGTCTAGGAATAAGCTACAGCAACACACAAAACATCATTTGAAAGCTAAGGACTTCTTCTTTCTAGAAATGTAATAACTTTTTAATTTTGAGACTTTCCACCTATTACGTGGTGCCAGGTCACACATGCCCACGGCGTGTGAAAACATGGATGGGATTCATATTCTTTTCTTTCTCGTTTTTCAAAAGCTCCTCTTAGTTTCTTGGCAGGTGTCTCGCCTTTTTGAGTACCCCAAAACATTGTTGGCACAGCAGTTGGTTTTAACAACTTTTGGTGTTCATGCCAAACGACCTGTACATTTCCAAATTTGCCTCAAAACAGGTTGGCTCGAAGTGGTCGCTGCATATAGCATGGAGCTCGGTGTCGGACCTATCCACTTCGATCTGATCTGTTTATTGTGTTGCCGCAACCTGCAGCAACACATTTGGCTGCCATTTTTATGATTAATGAAGAAAATCAAGAACTACTCGATTATGCAAATTGTCTATGCTAATGAGGTACCATTCTAGGGGCTGGGCCATTTCCTAAAAAACATTTTTATGATTTTTTTTCTCATATTTATTATTCAAATTTATAACTTTTACATACTGGAAATCACTCATTTAAATATAATCTTTCATTTAAGCTAATAAAAAACACATTGCATACACCCTTTAAGGATGGTAAGGTATTGCATGAGAACCAGTGAAGTGTCTATTGCCCACTCTCATTTTAAGCTTACATAGCGTCTATAGTTTAATTATTGACAAATGCCTAATGTTTTGAGGATCAAATTGTCTAACAAAAGTCCAACATGCAGTCACTTGCATACAATATGCGCAGCGGACCATCATGCATTGTGGTATTTGAGAGATGCCTGTGTTAATTGCTGTCATTAGACCTGTCTTCCCATGATATGCAAATTATAAATCACTTCTTGATAAAATGTCTAAAACTCACTTTCAGTTGTCCCGTCAAATATCTCTAAGCTGTCATAGCTACAGTAGGTGGGCGTTCCTTCTATCGCAAAGATGAGAAACTGGAGACGAATCAGCTTGTTGTGGCCGACGGTGATCTTGTAGAGGCAGTTCTGGTTGCTAGGGTAGTAGCCGGGGTAGCTTGGGGAGGTCAGCTGTCCTCTGGGGCCCAGCAGATTCCTTGAGCATCCTGTTGAGAATAGAAGTAGGCAAACATTGATTCATACAATTAGGCATCTTAAATACTAGGATCTCAACTGACCATGGGGAATTTTAATTTTTAATGTTGGATGCCATGTATATACGCACAATTTTTGATGCAAATGATGAAAATAAGTGAGGCTTGAATTATCTGTCAGCGACCGGCTCGCAGCAAAGCCAAGACGGAAACCCACAGATGCTGGTCTAAACCTGTCTCGGATCGAGGTTCGTTAAAAACAATCTCGCGCCTTGGCCTCGTCAATGTCAAAATTGACTTGAACTGGTTAAAATTGATGGTGAACGATTAAAAACAAGAAGATTAAAGTGAGTTAAACGGCACAACTGGCAGCTACAGTAGCAAGAGCTTCTAAGTTCTAAACAATTGGCAGGATTTACCAAATTTTACCAAGGTTCATTTATTTAAAAAGTACATGAACACACAGAAACAGCTGTGAAAAAGCTCAGCAATTGACTAGGATAAACAATCGATTCTAAGAATTTTTTATCAATCTATACCGGTACCTTCTCCCAACCATTTGACATGTTTTAAAAGAAAACAAACAGAACATATCTGTTTATTAACTTTCATCTCAATTTTTCAGCTGTTTCTTAAAAACAACCTGTACGCCACATGTGTGCCAAAGAAGTCAAGTTAGCTGCAACCAATACGTTTAACAGATTGTTGATTGTCAGGATATAATTTTTTTCACAGAAGAATTGGACTTTTATGTAGTTGTATAGCAGTAAACTACAAAAACCTGCTGGTAAACATACAGAATTTGTCTCCTTGATGAAAAATCTCCCAGTACAAAATCTGAACTGAGCACGTTTTGCACAAACATGTTTTGTACTTGAATATATCCATTTAATTGAACAACCTTGATAGTGATCTGACATAATAAGGTAGCACATTGGGCAAACATGATGAACAGCTTGCAGAGCTGTGTCACGATGTACACATATGATGGGGGTTAAATAGGTCAGATGGACTCCTCAACATTGGCCTTGCAAGGGAGTTCTGACCAGGTTCTAATTTCCCAGCACCAAAGGGATGACAAAAGGTAGATAAAGTGACACAAAATAAAAGAGGGAAAAAAAAAGGAACAAGAATATACCATAGAGCTAATTAGACCATAGAGTCTGTTCCTTGCTCTATGATTAGACCCACACAGTACCCGAGCCATGATTTTAAATTTTAATTTGAGTTAGTAATACACCTGTTATACTGATGATGTCCAGGGGCCAATTTCATAGAGCTGCTTAAAGGTAGGGTACACCATTGGTAATTGCTTGAATTATCATTTATAGGTAGATTTAGGGGGTTGTATTTGATAGTAAATATCGTTTAACCGACCTGTCTGAAGTTTCACAGTCATTAAAGCCAAGAAAAGCGCGAAAAAACAGGGTTCTTTTCAACCGGCATCAAGCAGTTATTCTTATGTTATCTTATGTTATCGCGAATATTTCTTTATAAAATTATATTTTTCAGAATAATTACAGGATATCTAGCGCAATCTTTTTGCTAGAATCATTATTTACTTTCAAATGAGTACGATATTTCTTAATAATTCGGTAGTAAATATTTTTGCTATCTGCAAATGGTGTATCCTACCTTTAAAGGTAAGATACACCATTGGTAATTGCTTGAATTATCAAGAATGAGTTTGGAGAATTGTATTTCATCGTTTAACTTACCTGTTCGAAGTTTTACAATCGTGGATGCTGAAGAAAGCAAGAAAAACGTCGTTGGTTTTCAACCGGCGCTGGGCAGTGAATCTTATGTTGTTCTTGTTTTTTTCGCGATCGCCATCCGGCGATCGTGAATTTATTTTCATAAAATTCATTTTTATGAATGCCTACAATTATTATTTACTTTCAAATGAGTAAGATATTTCTTAATAATTCGGTAGTAAAAAATGTCAAACCCTGCAAATGGTGTATCCTACCTTTAAGCATAAAAATTGCTTAAGCACAAACAATTCTTGCTTAGTAAAACCAGCTTACCAGCCACAACTCCATGTGACGAATGTTAATTGTGATTGGTATTTAGCTGTTGTTAGCTTAGCATAACGATTGCATGAAATTTTTGCTCCTATTCCTAACCTGATTTACCCAGCAAGGATTTTTGTGCTTATATAAGCAATATTTTGTGCTTAAGCAGCTCTATAAAATTGGCCCCAGCTGACGTATTGTTTGTATGTTTGTTTTTAGCTGCTGGTACTATATTTACCTGTGCTGAAGTTGGCGTGGAACCCCAGCCTCTCTATAGAGGAATCACTGACAAATTTCACGTAGAGTTTGGAGCCAGTTGAGGTGGCAGTGCGTGGGTTTTCTTGTCCGCAGTAGCGACCGATGACTGGCGCCATCTCATCAGCCCCGTCAAATATGATGAGGTAATCGTAACTTCAAAAAGAGACAACAAATATTTAAATTATTTAACAAAATATTTTTAGATGCATTTTTCAAAGGTTCACTGTGTTTTATGTGCACATTTAAATAAAATAGAAAACTCACACCAAAGTAATGTTATCTGTTTACTTAGAAACATGTTGTAGGTAAACTCAATATTTTAAAGATATACATGTATAGTGTTTACAGCCTAATAACATTTCACTCTAAAGGTAGGATATACACCATTGGTAATTGCTTGAATTATCATGAATGGGTGGATTTTGGGGGTTGTATTTTTTTAGTGAATATCGGCATCGTTTTGAGGCAGTAGGCAGTAGTTCTTATGTTGTTCAGGATCGCCATTTGGCGATCAAATTTTTTTTAATAAAATTTTATTTTTCTAAACAATTACAGGATATCTAGCGCAGTCATTTTGCTGGATACCTAGAATCATTATTTCCTTACAAATACGTAAGATATTTCTTAATAATTCGGTAGTAAAGATTTTTGATATCTGCAAATGGTGTATCCCGCCTTTAATTAGTGTTGCACATTAGGAGACATCAACAACACTTCCTCTAATAACTAGCCCGGCCCCGCCTATACCCCTACTTACTAGCAGTCTGCGGAGTCCTCAATCTCAAATGAGTTGAAAGTCAGAGAGACATGTTGACCTTCGTCTGTTGTTAACTTCCAGGCACAGACTGCATCTGCAGGGTACTGCCCTGGGTAGTTAGGAGAAGTCAGGCTGCCAGATCCTGCATGCATGTGGCTTCCACATCTTAGCGCTACACCCTCTACTTGCTGGTAGATGCTGCTAATGCTGACAATTCTGCCAACAAAAAAATAGTAACAAGAATGACACAGTTGAATTTCCTTCAGACTTCACTCAAGACTAACTTCAGTTCAAGACAAGATTGAAAATTTGAACCCCCCCCCTCCCCATCATATTATTATTTTCATAAACCAGTTTGCAAATGAGGTGTCATGTTTACCAATCATAAACTAGGGTAGTTTTGTGACAAGAGATTTATCCGACCCTGGCATTTGCTATTTCCAAAATGATTTCAGCACAAAGTGTGTAGGGAAGAGGGAAGAGGGGGGAGGGGGGGAGGGGGGAGGGGGGAGGGGGGAGAGGGAGGGGGGGGGGGGGGAGGGGGGGGTGCCACACCTGTATCCCAACCCTTTGGGAACAGTTGGTACACTATTTTGAAAGGCCATTGTACACGCACGCACGTGTCAAATACAAAGCAAACTCATCACGTATAATATGATGAGATACATAACATTTCAATGTCCAATGTAACTGAGACTAGTCCAACTATCAACAGTGATTTCTTCAGTTGTGACATGTAACCACAAAAATCTTGCCACAGAACAAATTCTTAAGAAAAAACAAAACAAGAGGGTGGGTGTCACGCCTGTATCCCAACCCCCTGGGAACAGCTGGTACACTATTTTGGAAGGCCGTCGTAATTGTACACATGTGTCAAATACAAATCAAACTTGCCACAGTATAAAGTGAGATACCTAACATTTCAATGTCCAATGTGACTGACTAGTCCAACCATGCTCTTATTCTTCCATGGTCCAACTATCAACAGTGATTTCTTGTGACATGTAACCACAAAAATCTTGCCATAGAACAAATTCTTAAGAAAAGAAAAAAAAGCCCTTGGACTCAATCCAACTTAGGCCTTTAACCATGGAGTGGACAAATGTAGTAATTTGTGTACAATATCTTGAATTTGATTCTAAATACATGCCTTGGGGTGTGGTTGAATGGGTGAGGTGCATAAACAGGGATAAACCTTGGAGCAAGGCAATCAAGGATGAGGTGCAGATGTACAAATGTACATACTAGGACTTTATTATTTTACTAAAGCTTTACATATTGTTGATATGATTATATAATAATTAGTAGGTTTGCACTTTCACAAGCATGCATTGTACACTTAGTGATTTCTGAAAATTTGCAAGAAACTGTATTTCACAGGTTTGGACAGAAAAATATTAACAAACTCATCCCCTGAATATACATTTGCCTACTAAATGCAGTAAAGACACGGTCGAGAGGTAATAAAGCCCTTTTCACACTACAGCCTCTCAACCTGTGTTGAACTCTACCCTGGGCAAAACTTGCTGCCACCCTGGGTTAAGTTTTTAGATTGTTCAACTCCATATCGATTCACACCTGCTTATTTTGATCAGTTACTACTAATTTCAATCCAGGGCAAGAGTTTCAACCTGAGTTGAAAATCTAAACCCTTGTACCCTGGGGCCAATATCATAGAGCTGCTAAGCACAAAAATATGCTTAGTATCAAAATTTGTCCTTGGCAAAAACAAGGTTACAGACCAAATTTTCACGCGATATTTATTGTTTCGATTGATAATCAGCTGGTTTTTTTTCCTTAGCCTGAAAAACCAGAGAATTTTGGCTGGTAACCTGTTTTTAATGAGCAAGACTTGTTTGTGCTAAGCAATTTTTTTGCTTAGCAGTTCTATGAAATTGGCCCCAGGTCTAGGTGAGCAGGATTGTGTTCAACCAATCTCAGGATTGACAGATGGTTGGCGCAGGGTTGAATTTTGTCCAGTGCTAGTGTGAAACTTCGCATGTTTTCAACCTTGCATCAACCCCAAGATTTGTCTAGTGAAAAAAGAGCTTATACAGCCAAACCAGTAAGCAGGAGGTTGCTGGGTTCGAGTTCCACCCATTTCATTTTGTGTTCACTGTTACAAGTAAGCTCTTGGAAAGAACCGAGTGCACATACAAAGATTATAACATTATGTTTGTGGGGAAAAAAATGTAAATGATTATTTAAGGAAGAAATTTGTCGCTGCCTTTTTGAAGGGTGAATCTCGCTCGCCCAAAAAATCTCAACTTCAAAACAATTCATGCAAAGTACAGTGCATGATGACATCGGCTGACTCCATTTCCCACTGCGTGAGATGGCAAACCACAGGAATGTATTTATTACTTACCCCTCAGGTTTTCAAAATTTGTTCTCAAAACAGAAATTCTTCAGTATTATCTTAGATTCGGTTTCACAAGGGTTTACTAATGCTAGGCCGTCAGGGAGGGTCTCGGGCCGTTGGGGGAGTATTTCAGAACAGGAGTCCGGGACTAGACAAGAAGTTTCTTCCCATGGTGTCAAGGTGAACTGTCTGACCTTACAACTGTTTTTCTCTTGGTTCCTCTAGAATTATTTGGGGAAAATTGCCTGAAATTAACACCGTGAAAACATGCCCCTTTGGTGGTAAACTATATTAAAAATAACTTCAGAGAAGTGCTTTTGTCCCCCCCCCCCCCACAAAAAAAAAGCAGGCAGAGTTTTTGCTGACATTTACCCTTTTTGTTTTTCATTCCAACAAATTTGCAGCAATAGCTGAGTGATGATTTGCTGACCTTTCATTTTTAAACATTTCCAAATCTGAGATGAGAGAATTAAGGCCTTTCAAATGTCAAATATAAAGAAGGTCTGGGATGATTGTCACTTCATATAAGAAGGGCTCTCTGTGTACTTATTTCACTTGTACTCGTACTGTGTGTCGACCAAAAAAATACAAACAAAATAAAACGGAATGCTACTTAGGGAATGTGTACCCAACATAGATAATATAGGTGCTTGTTTCCTTTTGCGATCGAGGATCGAAAAACAAAAGAAAACAAAGGGAACAAAAGATCCTCGAAGGACGGTTTCTTTGTCCTCGATCGGCAAGATAAGCGTAAAGCAATGGGATTAGGTTTCAGTAAAGGAATAAAGGAAAACACAATAGGGAATCCTCGGTCGTAATGGCAATTCACGAACTATAGTACAGTTTAAGAGATACACCCTTCAACATTCAAATGAGACATAAAATGTCCAAATATGATAATTTTATGAGAACATTTTCCAAGAGAGGTCAAACTGACCATGGGACCAATTTATTCGATTTTGTTTTGATGTGCAAGTAATGCAATGTGGGTGAGCTATTGGCAGTGTTGTATTTGAGTCCCCGCAAGTCCCCACAAGTCCCTGCAAGTTCATCACAAGTCCCTGCAAGTTCATCACAAGTCCCTGCAAGTTCATCACAAGTCCCTGCAAGTTCATCGCAAGTCCCTGCAAGTTCATCGCAAGTCCCTGCAAGTTCATCGCAAGTCCCTTCAAGTTCATTGCAAGTCCCTGCAAGTCCCTGCAAGTCCATCGCAAGTCCCTGCAAGTCCATCTCAAGTCCTTCAGTCTCAAGTCAATTCACTATTCAAATGAACTGTTAACAATAACATTCCTTTGTCATTGTTCAACCAGTTACTTGCGACTGGCTTTATGAAAGGACTTGTGAGTGACTGGACTCGAACACAACTCTGGCTATTGGTGATCAGCAGCTAAATGCACATCCAATTCCTAACCAAACACTATCTTTCCTCATGCTAAAATTATCTATGTTGGCTACACAGTACGTGTGGTATTCCATTATATTTTGTTTGCATTTTTTTAAAGACACACTGTACAGGCCATCATTTGCAAGAGACTTTCGTAAAATTGAATTTACCGCTTTGACTATAGGCGAAACACAATTTGACAAATAAGTAACTATCTGACTCGCCTTTTTTTCTCTATAAAATGTCTCTATCGCTAAAAGGTACGTCACTTTTTTGACTTGGTATGTTTTTAGCTCAATTGTGTAATTAACTAGGCAGTCAGGTTGGTGTAGTGTAGTGGTTCTTTCCTCGACTTCCACCACTGTGACTTGGGTTCGAATCCCACCTGGGCCAACATGTGGATTTGGTTTCAATTTCAGTCTCTGCCTGATTTTGTGGGTATTCCTCAGAATGTTTGTTTTCCTAAAACGATAATTTCTTGACATTGTCTTCTTGTTTGTACTGGGACCCATCCTGTAATTGGCAATCTCACTTTTGGATGTTCAATGAAATAAAATGAAAATAAAAAATTTAACTTCATGGCACTACAGCTTACATGTACCGTAATTTCCTGTGGTAAAGACGTGTCTTATCCGACTTTCTAGACCACAAAAACATCGCTGCGCCTTATCTTTAGGTGCGCCGTATATGATGTCGCTTGAGTTCAAAGTGACGGTCTTTGTGTGAAGAATTCTTTCAACGCCGCAATCTTACCCAATAATTAGCTCAACTCTCCGGACATTGTGACCGTGTTTCCATTCCAACAACTGGTTCTCCGCTATTTTTAAAATGTTTGTTTGCTTGCTTAGCAACCAATTTTAAAGCAACGTTTTCTTCTGAGCATCTTGATAACAATTTGGTCCAATTCACACAAAAATTAGCTGAACTATCAAAGTTCAGCGCAGCGTTGAGAAGCATTACATTTTGGACGATCAATGAAAAACAGCCTTCAACCATCTGCTAGTTTGTTAGTTGGTCAGTGTGGATGCCACTTCAAATAACCTAACCCTTCCATCACCCACAGACTAGTCTGCACCATAAATCCAAAAGTGCGCCCTGTGGCGCAGCATATTTCCCTAATGTGCATCGATGCAGAGTCCACCAGTGGTGCATTATGTTCAATTTCTTCATCTGTAGGTGTCTGATTTGTTTGTTGACTCTTCCCCAGTGAACACATTAAAGCAATTTTTGTTGCCACTGTCCTTGCCTGGGGCTCTCCCCTTGATCTAGGCCCAATCAACAACAACAACAAATTGAGTTTGACCAGCCACAGGGTTTTGGCTAGTAATTGGCCTGATCATGGTGAGGGTGACCTAAATCCAGAGTTGTAGAGAGTCCCTGCAAGTCCTTTCAAAGTCCAGTCTTTTCAAAGTCTTTTCTGAAAACGTTTCAACACCTAAAAACGTAGGTTGGTCAGGGTCAGGTGTGCAGCAACTAAATTCTGAATTGAGTTTTTGAAGTTAAATCTTGGATGTTGATGTTGTCCAGAGCCAGGTTAAAAGACTTGAAAGTCACAAGTCCTCTCATAAAGGCAGTCACAAGTCCTTTTCCTAAAGGCAGTCGGAAGTCCTTTTATTAAGGCAGTCACAAGCCCTTTCATAAAGGTAGTCACAAGTCCTTTTATGAAGGTAGTCACAAGTTCTTTCATAAAGACTTGTGATGGACTCGACTACATCCCTGCCTAAATCCACCTCAACGCTTGTGACGTAAGAAGTAAATTGAAACGATTTTACACTTTTACTGATACTTGTATAGAGCTCTAAATAGCCTTTTTACAACCCTCAACCCACCCACCCCCCCCCCCCCCCCCCCCACCTCAAAAAAAAAAAATTCACTTGATTAGGCATGCAACTACTAAGCTTCACATGATTTTATGTGGAGTTTTTCAAGTTTGAATGGCACACATGTACGCATGAAGTTCAAAATGAGATCGTCTGATCCGAGGAAAAGTTGCATGCCTGAGTAACTGTAATGGAACGTGTGCAGAAACCTAAAATAATCTTATCACCTTTTTTCCAAACTTCAACAGATTTTTAGGTAATTAGGCATGCAACTGGAAAGTAGCCATAACAAAAAGAAAAAAGAACAAATTTTTTACGATTTTATACAGAAGTCCAAAATGCAGAGCTCAGCTGATCTCAAGGAAAAAGTTGCATGCCTGAGTAATTGGACGTGCACAGCACGCTATGAAAGGTTATATCCACTTCAATTTTTACTGAAAACACAAATCCTGAGTTTTGCAGAAAATGAACATTAATGGAAAAAAATTAATATATATCAGTACTTATGCAGTAGGCAAGGCAGTGCCACTGCAGTTAAATTCAGGGGTTTGTCAAAACCTCACTATGTGTTCAGTTCAAAGGTCATAGGCTATATTGGCGAGTCGGCCATATTAAATTGAAAGTGACGAAAAATCGTCATTTTTTGGTACTTCCAGGTAGAAATGAAAGCAATGACCTAAAATATTAAAAATCAATACAGTCTTCTATGATGAATAATTACAATTGTGTGATTAAACATATAATGCCTTGAAGGAAATGTATTTTGCTTTAAATTTTCAGAAATGGACGGATTTGGCAGGTTAGTACTTGTATGTTATAGCAAATTCAGTTACACCTACTTGTTTTACGTTTTGGGTTCATAGATACTGGAAAAATCAAGAAAACCTTGAAGTCTGGTTCACTGACCCCACTGAAGATAAACCGATAGACATTGGGGAATTGTAAGATAATCAGTTGTACCCCTTCACAGGTGTGGAATCAGTTGCAAAGAAAATGCGGAATAACTAAATATGACAGTGGTGTCTGAGTTTAAACAAAAACCAACAACACTGGTCCGCTGACTTTACTTGACAATGTCAGCAACCCCAGGAGCCATGATTTTACAGGATGCTTTAGAATGTCATTCACTGACAGTCCAGTAAAGTATTTTGTGATAATTTGGTCATTTATTTTGTTGATGTTTTTAAATGTTGTATATTTGAACCAATATTGAAAGCAAGGCTTGTGAATGCAAAAATAGTCTGGCAGCACCCCATTTAACAGTTCACAATTTATAAAATACATTCTGGGAACACGACCAAAATGGCTTCTTCGTGAATAAGCAGGCCCGTACGCAGGATTTTTTAATGGATGGGGGTGCAAATTTTTTAGTTGACATTATCGCCTAAGCCAAGTCCATTTTCGTGTGCCAGTACCGTTATTTCTACATCAAAATACCATTATTTACCCCAGAAAATGCGTAAAGTGCCCCGGGACCAACAATTAGATAGCCGGAAACAAACGTGTTTTGCTTTGGTCGTTCCAATGTCACCTAATTATAGATGACATTTCAACAAATTTTTCTTTCCTCTATGGAGCTGGAGAGTGTTGCACTCTGGTGCAAAGTTTAACACACTACAGGAGGAATCCAGTTTAACACCAATGCGTAGTTTCCTTGATTGACTTTAATGAGTTGGGCATGCAAACCTGGTAATTCAATTTCTTCTTGTCCAGGGGATATTTTTTCCTGCTCTGTCATAATGGATGTTATTTGCATTGCATTACCTGACCAGCAGAGGGGTATAGGCACTCAACGCGTTAGGGGGACACTCAGGCTCTTTTGTTTGGAAAAGACAGACCGAGTAGTGGGGACATTTTCGAGTCCCCATAGCGCGTTGGGTGTTCAGTAAAGGTATAACAAGGTAAAATCGGGTTAGGGTATAATGAAAGAAAATGAAGAAAAGGACAAATTAGGGTGATCCTGAAAATTTTAGAATTTTAGAGTGTTCTGAGTTTGAGATTAGAGAGATTTCAGTTTACACACAAACCCTATGGGTTGTCCCCATAACGCTATGTACCAAAAGAAACAGTGTACATTTCCCACATTCACATTTTGAAAAATATTGATACCGTCCCCATTTTGATCAATTTACCACATGTTTGACCTGGAGTTACACCTGCTAGGTTATTAATTCAGCAGAATATAAATAATTGGGCAATTCCAGCATTATTGAAAGAAAAAAATGTAAAGTCTTTGACAAAAACTTTTAAAAGGATATTGCTTTTAAAAATATTGGTATATTTTAAAGGAAATATCGGTGCCTTTACTGTAAGTGAATAATATAACAGTCTTACGCAGGCTGTCAAATCCTTGCACATACATGTAGTGTGCTGTCATTCTGTCTACATCAATGCGACGTATTTTTGGCCGTATTTTTTGCCGCATGAGAGCGCTGTAAGACGCCATTTTCTGGGTACCCAACACAGGCAAAATCGCGATTATAGAAGTAGTTTTGGTAACTTTACTTTTATCTAAAAATTGAATATTACAAAAAAATATATTTTGGAGCTGTAAGAATATTTAAACTGACGTGAATTATCTCCTAATCACTTTTAATTATACCCCCAAATACCGTGAGCACAGCGCCCTCTACGTTCAATAATACGGCCTATTTCCAATAATGTTCAGACCGACCATTGTTTATTTTTTTTCTTTCAAATATATAAACCTAGCCATCTAGTCTAGTTCCTGATGATCCCCGACACTTATCAACTGTCCTGATTCATCTGAAGTAGCATCAGGAAACCAAACTACAAGAACAACTTTTTTCTCCATGTTTTTACCAGCACCCTTTAGCACAAAACTAGAAACAGGTCGGTGTTACAATATTTATTATATAACCTCACACAACTTATGTGTTTTGATTGGCCGAGAGGAGAGAGCTAATCACATGGTATGCTTTATTTTTACTATCTTTCTATGCACGGCCAAAGGTACTATACCATTAGCAACCAAAGTACTATACTCATGGCGCGGTATTTGTGTGCAGATGCAAATGCACGTTAAGCATTGCGCATAGTGCATATTGTTCCGAAGAGATAGCACTAAAGAGTTAGGTTCAAACATTTGAAAAGGTGGTTTAGAACAGAGCATTTTCCACAGATTTTGTATTGAAATCAAAGTTCATTTTAACTGTATTTAGATACATGTAGTTTTTAAATATTAAAACCAAGCAGAAAAAACAAATATTGAATGCTTTATTTGTGATGTAGTAAAACTAGCCTCCCTCGGTGATCCATGGAGCATTCCATTTTCAGGCTAATAATGAAACCACTAGTACAATCGGAGACCATGGAGCAAATTGGAAGATGTTTACAAATTGTCTTACTCAGCCTGTGTCACACAAAAATGGAAGTCTATTAGCTTTTGGGGGTTGGTTTTGAATATTCGGTTTTCTAAATCGATTCGAAACCGAATAGTGGAATTAAAACCGAATATTACAAAATTTGGTTTCAAATCCCAGCACTAATTTGTATACTATAAACTACTAACTTCAACCCTCTCCATCTCTGAAAGTTACAACAAAGGCAAATGATGCATACACAATTTAAGAGCTTGCAAATAAACCTGAAAATTGATGCAATTTCTAATTGGATTTCTCCTGAATTACTATTTTTTTCAGAAGTTCAAAATTGCTTAAAGGTACCGGTAGTATACACCATTGGTAATTGCTTGAATTATCATGAATGGGTGGATGTAGGGGGTTATATTTCATATATCGTTTAACTGACCTGTCCGATGTTTTACAATCATGGTTGCTGAGAAAAGCAAGAAAAACGACTTTCGTTTTCAACCGGAATCGGGAAGTTTTTCTTATGTTATTTTTGTTTTTTCGCGATCGCCGTCCGGCGATAATGAATTTTGGTTTATACAATTCAATTTTTCGGAACAATTACAGGATATCTAGGGCAATCGTTTTGCTGGATGCCTAGAATCATTGTTTACTTTCAAATAAGTAAGATATTTCTTAATAATTCGGTAGTAAATTTTTTCGATATCTGCAAATGGTGTATCCGACCTTTAAGCATGGACCATAAGTACCCCAAAATAATACTGCAATTTAAACTTCTGGCATACTGATACATAAAGCAAATGTACATTGCAGAGCATTATTCGTAAAAAAACCAGTAATTATAAACAGAAACCTTTTTGATTGGTGGAAAGTTTAGCATGCAAATCAGGGGTCACAAGGTCGCCACCTGACACTGCACAAGTGGTTAATAAGAAACTATTAAACTGGCACAAGTTTGCAAATATTATAATTAAAGAATTGGAGTTTGTTATTAAAAACACTTTGGCCTTGAGGTATGTTATGATTTGCCAAGGATGATTTAGAGCCTAATTGTATCCTGTTGAACCTCCTCACTTTAATTCCTCTCTAAATGCCTGGAAAAAAAAAAAAAAGAGAAGTACGGACCAATCAAAAACACCTGGTTGTAAAAAAAAGTTGGCTGCATTTGTTGAAAGCATTCCAAATTTTCCACGCAGTTTTGGCTCGACTTCTTCTAGTTTAGATGAATTGTTTGTCATCCTTGGGCTTGAACAATGCTCAACCTTGAAGCCAAGATTTTTGGTTCAACCTATATGGTGATGACGGAGTGGATTTTTTTTTTGAGAGGAAGTATTTGTGAGCAAAATAACTCCTGGCCCATCATTTTTGTGGGTGGTGTCTCTAAACTGGGCCAAGACCTGGCAAGGTACTTTTGCCAACTTAAATTTTTTTAAATACCTGTATGTGTTTACAACAATCCTCAATCGTACCCTTGGCTCCTACAGCCTGATCCTACACTACTGTGCTATCTAAACGTACAGATCTCTGGTGATAGTGTATCTGGTGATAGTGCCTAATTTTTATTAATTCTGAAGCAGTTAATCTTTTCCTTCCTGTTTCCCATTACTACAGGGAAGTCCCAAGGTAAACTGAAGAAGTGGGATGTTGACTGTCACATCAACTTATTCTCACCTTCATCAATAATTCAAAACAAACCTGGGGAAACTAGTATAACATGTGGGGGGGGGGGGGGGGGGGAGGGGGGGGGGGGGGGTGGTGACCGTTAATGATAATTTGATAAAAGTGGCCACTGGCCCATTTGTAAAGTAAACAAAATACATTTTTATTAGAGAACGTTTGACTCTATACCAATTTTGGTGTTTTCTCCTGCCAATTAAAGACCTGTGTACAGTGTAACGCCGCTATAACGAACATCACGGGATCAACAGATTTTGTTTGGTATATCGATTATTCGGTATAGTGATTTTCAGCCACCGATGCATCAGGTGACCTCTTTAACGTAAAGCCACTGGTAGTTTGACGTTCGGGAATTAAAAACAGACAAAATAGCGTTTAATAAACCCAGTGGATTTTTAAAAATCTGTTGACATATTTTTAACAACAATGTTTGGACACAAAAAATGGGAGCAAAGAGCAAAGAGTGTATTTTGTACATAAAAATCAAGAGCCAAGGATCGTGTTCGGTATAGCAGAATCTTTGGTATTGTAGTGTTCAGTATAGTGACGTTCCACTGTATTTTCAGAGAAAGTGCAACCGACCAATGTGCCCATCTTTGTTAATATTTTAGCAGCCCTTACCTTATATACATCATTTGTAAAATATTAATGAAAGATAATAACAATAATAATAATATATGAAAGTTTTTACTTGACTTTAAGTGGACAATAGTCATCCTGTAAAATCATGGCACCTGGTGTGCTGTCATTTTCACGAAAAGTTAAATTGTTGTAACAATTTCTAACGGTGGTCGACACACGTACCATCTCCTTTTTGAATACTGCCCCCAATTTATCAAATTTAGTAAGTCCGCATTTTGTTTACATTTGGTTATATATCTATTAATGGGTGGAAGCCAGCTATAGTCTGGTTCCCTGACCTGACGTCGTCGGTCTTATGGAGCATCAGTCTTATAGGACGTCGGTCTTATGGAGCATCAGTCTTATAGGACGTCGGTCTTATGGGACGCTGGTCCTATGAGGCGTAGATCCTATGGGCATCGGTCCTATAGGGCGTCCGTCCTAAGGGCCTTTATTTGGTTGGGAGATGAAATTTGGTTGGAATTATATGAGACATCGGACCTATGAGGTGTCGGACTTAGCAGTGGACCCCGTCAATATTCTCCTCGCATATCTGATTTACAATGTTGCTCTTTCAGTTTGTGACATGCCTGTAATTGTTTTTCACCCCTGGACTAAATGTCTTTTAGTAGGATTATGTCTTTAATTTATGTTATCTGCTTGCCTTGTTCAGAAGCTTTAAGACCACTCCACAAACATCATGCTACCCAAATGACATCCATGATTTAAATACAATGGTGGTCTATTCAGAATACTGTTTACATTTACCTAATGATACAAAGGAATTGTTTATGTGAAGTCATTGTTTATGTGAAGTCATTGTTTATGTATAAAAGTCACGCAGTTGGATAAGTTCCAGAACATCAGCACACCATAACATTCCCCAAGATTGATTGATTTATGTTTCCTCAATTCTCAACTTCAACTTTTGTTTTTATTGGAGAGCATTGTGTTTAATCCATAAGTCACCTCATCAATTATATATTTGGACTTAATGATAAACACAAGTGTATTTTTTATTAAGCGGATTTCATTGCACGACCATGTTTCACAGGCGAAGTCACGTTCTGCACATGACTTTTCAGCATTTGGCAACTGCCCACTGTTGTGGAGCACAAGTGATAATAAGTTCCTTGACCTTGAATGTTTCTCCTTAAAGGTAGGATCATGGAGCAATAAACTAGTTTATTGCTCCATGGTAGGATACACCATTGGTAATTGCTTGAATTCTCATGAATGAGTGGATTTAGGAGGTTGTATTTTATAGTAAATATCATTTAACTGACCTGTTCCAAGTTTTACATGGATGCTGAGAAAAGCAGAGATCAGAACAGTGTATTCTACTGAATGGGCTACCCATCAGAGCGCACATCTCCAACCAAACTGCAAAAATGCACTATTTCCAAAAGTTACAAAATTCTTCAAAGTGATCCAGATTACTGATCTGGATCAATATCAATCTAAATTTGTTAACAGAATCAACCTTGACCCATAAGCTATCTATACCCACCAAGTTTTGTTAAAACCTAGGAGGAGTACCACCTGGACATCATTTGCAACCTTGTGCACAAACCCTATGAGACACTGGTCTGACAAATTTGTTTTCTCAATATATTTGCTTCGATATATTCTGAGCTCAATTTGAATTTATAGGACATATACTATTGCTTTCTGATGGTTGATAGGTTGAAGTAGGGACAAAATTGTGATGCCTGTTTCTTAGTCCAGAGGTGCATACATACATGTATATTTGTATACATTCATCATCATCAAGGTCAATGGTGCACACACACACACAGTAATTTGAGATTCATGTAAGCGATTTTATCTGGACAGATATCATTAATCATATATTTTTTCTATAACATTCTGCCAACTTTGCAAGAAAAAAACACAAACACAAAAAAACCTGCATGTTATTGTTTCAGTTGGAATGGTTGCAGCCCTGTACATAAATATCCAAATTGTTTTATACATTTTTTTCCATTGATTTTTTTTTTAAATGACGGAATGGTCTTTGTTGTTTTCCCACCTCAACTATTTCTGGTTTCTCTTCCGTAATTGAAATCCGATGGATAAACTGTTTTCGGATTACTAACAAACGATTTGCCAAACGGCCCACACAATACAACAACCCTTGCTTTTGAGTCGAACAAAAGAAAAGTCTTTTTAAGCTGATCTGGCAATGGGGTGGGGTGGGGGCGTGGGGCCCGTATAATCTGGCTGCAAGACAGATCTGATTTAGGGTTACATTTAAAGGTAGGATACACCATTTGCAGATATCAAAAATATTTACGGACGGCGATCGCAAAAAAACCAAAGATAACATAAGAATAACTGCTTGACGCCGGTTGAAAACAAACGCTGTTCTTCAAGCTTTTCTCGGCATTCATGATTGTAAAACTTTGGACAGGTCAGTTAAACGATATTTACTATAAAATACAACCCCCCAAATCTACCCATCCACGATAATTCAAGCAACTACCAATGGTGTTTCCTACCTTTAACAATTATAAAAAGCTACACTGATTGGAAGAGGGATTAAAATGATAAAACATACCTAGACGATGGGTCCTTTTCCCATTTTAAGTCCAGTGCGGACAGCCTAGGACGTTTTCCTCTCAGGTACTTCTCCCGAGTCCAGTGGGTACTTCTACCGGCCAACTGCTGCCCGGGAAAACGTCCCTGGTCACTTTTCCCTAGACGATAAGTCCAGTGCGAACAGCGCGTGTCGGTAAAAGCGGCCCAGGAAAACGTTCACCCGGCTATCCTGTGCAAGGTTATGCTACACAAAACACCGCGCATGCGCTCTTTGCATTGTTTACATGCGGGCACGCTGCAAGCATGCAAATCGCATCGTGATCACATTCGCACGTGGTTCTGCAAAAAGATTACGTAGAGTTGGGGTTCCTTTGGTCAATATTATGGCAGATATTATTATTGATATTGAAGTTTGATTGGTGCTACCAGTGCATCATTTCCAAATGATAATAAAGAACGTCAACGTTTCTTACGACGAAAGAAAGCACGACAACGGATGCGTCGGCTAAAAACCGACGATGGCGTCAATAATGCAATTGGACAAAAAAGCGCGCGCGCGCGAATGAGTACACCGGGGTCAATGCAGAAAGGTCACGCAAAGGTCACGAGTCATTATAATGACAGCTCGGCTACTTCTCCCGCGGTCTCGGTAAAATTTTCCCGTGTCGAAAGTCCAAGTGCAAACAGCGGTAACATTTGACCATTTTTTATTTCCCATCGTCTCAGTAAAACCTTCCCCCCAAAAAGTCCAGTGCGAACACGGCTTAAGAGTGAATGCTTGCATCCAGCAGGGAACATGTATGGGGTTTCTTACTTCAAAAAGTCAAATCCTTGCATGGTCCCCTTTCATCCATTTAACTGGCATTGTTCATTGTTCATTGTTCATTGTTCATTTTATTTCCACAGTGTCACACATTTTGACTATGGCAATTAAACAAAAAAGATCCTTGATATACAGAAAGTGAAACTGTAGAGGGACCCACTAAGAAGCAAAGCTTGTAATCGTGGGCCCCTTTTACAAGTTTAAATTACTTTATATACATATAACACAAAAACATAACAAACAATAGACAAAGATAGTACACGTAAATTACATTACATGCCAGCAAACAATTTAGATGTGTGTCATAATTATGGAACCTTGAAATTAATCAGTTACATGGGATCGCAATAATTAGCCAACAAGACTGATTTATAATTCCGTTTAAAAGTTGACAAATATCTCGACATTTTCAGGTTCTCTTTAAAAGAATTCCACAGCCTGGGTCCCTCGTATTTAATAGTTTTTTTGGATAAGGATACTATGTACGAGTAAATGGAAGATGAAAATTTAAGAATTGTTTAAACATCACAATAAACCTCTGTAATTAACCATTACTTTTTTTCACGGCTACTGCAATTTCCACCTCCAGCTTATTTAAAAGAAAGAAAGCTGCAAAAAAAGCAACTCCCTTTGGTTGGAGGTTAACTAATTTCCGTCCAAGGCAGAGCTCTATCCAAACAGTAGCAGGTCAAACATCAAGGTTATGGCCTTATATTCAGGAGGAAACCATTTTGGTAATTTTCCCTGAATGTATTTTATAAATTATTGAATGGAATGTTTCCAGACTATTTTTGCTTTCTAGCCCCACTTTCAGTATTACAAAAAAGTGGCTTAAAACCTTAAGGTACATGTATGTTTAATTTATACAAATAGGCACTTGGGGAGACAAATTAGCGTACGTTTTTAGGTAATAAGGAGACAGTGGCACTTAGGGAGACATTTCAGTGTCTCCCTAAGTGTCTAGCTACCCTAAAAAACAATATTTGGGAGTTAGTTTTGTCTTAGAACGACAGATTTTGGTCTAAATAGCATAAATCTCGAAGATCTTAGAGAAAAGGGTTCGAGTAAACAAGTTAGGACTGTTTTAAGTTTGTGTACATCTCTATGGGATTGTCTCCCTAAGTGCCCATTTGGAGGTATAATAATCACAATTTTTTGTATTATTCATCAGAAAAGATGGGTATTAATTTGTAACTTTTGGTCACTTCAACCGCAAGTCTCAAAAACTTTCAATTTAATATGGCCGACTAGTGAAAAAAACCTAATGTTTACACTGGTGTGAGGGGGTAAACAAGTGTTTTTTGTTTACATGCAAGATGGTCAAGGGAACATCAAATCTAATTTGTACACCATAACCTGTCAGTGGCACACCACTTCCTGGTGGAAAGTTCAATAGTTTGTGGAATTAGGAAGTGCAGGGCAATTAAATTTGTTTTAATGATTGAGAGTCCAGAAGGCTTTGAGGGTCCAGTTAAGAAAAACTCTCTCGCAAGTCACTTCACAAGTTAATAATAATAATATTGGTGCTTAGTGTGTCAAAAGCGCAGATACGTTCTCCAGATACGAGACCATTAATGCAGCAGTTTAAGCTCAGCGCATGTGGTCTCTAGCTTCACAGGTACCCATACTCTGGGTGGAAAGAGGCAATTGTAGCAACGTGTCTTGCCCAAGAACACAAGCACCATGCTCTCTGCCAGGGATCGAACCCGCATACCACCATACACGAGTCCAACACCGTAACCACTTGACCACAGTGCCCCATTTCACGAGTCCTTTGTGAAAGTTCTTTTCCAAGTTCTTTTCCAAGTTCTTTTCCAAGTTCTTTTCCAAGTTCTTTTCCAAGTTCTTTTCCAAGTTCTTTTCCAAGTTCTTTTCCAAGTTCTTTTCCAAGTTCTTTTCCAAGTTCTTTTCCAAGTTCTTTTCCAAGTTCTTTTCCCAAGTTCTTTTCCCAAGTTCTTTTCCCAAGTTCTTTTCCCAAGTTCTTTTCCAAGTTCTTTTCCAAGTTCTTTTCCAAGTTCTTTTCCAAGTTCTTTTCCAAGTTCTTTTCCAAGTTCTTTCCCAAGTTCTTTCCCAAGTTCTTTCCCAAGTTCTTTCCCAAGTTCTTTCCCAAGTTCTTTTCCAAGTTCTTTTCCAAGTTCTTTTCCAAGTTCTTTTCCAAGTTCTTTTCCAAGTTCTTTTCCAAGTTCTTTTCCAAGTTCTTTTCCAAGTTCTTTTCCAAGTTCTTTTCCAAGTTCTTTTCCAAGTTCTGTTCCAAGTTCTTTCCCAAGTTCTTTCCCAAGTTCTTTCCCAAGTTCTTTCCCAAGTTCTTTCCCAAGTTCTTTCCCAAGTTCTTTCCCAAGTTCTTTCCCAAGTTCTTTCCCAAGTTCTTTCCCAAGTTCTTTCCCAAGTTCTTTCCCAAGTTCTTTCCCAAGTTCTTTCCCAAGTTCTTTCCCAAGTTCTTTCCCAAGTTCTTTCCCAAGTTCTTTCCCAAGTTCTTTCCCAAGTTCTTTCCCAAGTTCTTTCACAAGTTCTTTCACAAGTTCTTTCACAAGTTCTTTCACAAGTCTAATCCATTGTAAGTCTATTCATAAAGCTAGTCACAAAACTGGATGGGCATTTAAATAGCTTGAGATTTGAATACTTGTTTGGGATTTGTTTGGGACAGGTAATCGGCCCAGTATCCCTGAAAGTACCTAGCTACCGGTAGCTGAACTTCCTAACTGCCTATAAAATCTTGACATGAAGATCGAGCATGGGTCATCAGGCCAAGCAATAAGTTGGGGAGAGCTATAAATAGAACCTCCAGCTGTTGGAATTGATGCTACACAATTGAACACGCTGAAATACATGCTTTTGATGAGGAGTATTACTCCTAACACCCACAAGAATCTGATCTGAGATAACTTTAGAATTTCATCATCATCATTATCAAGACAGCCACGGCACAGCCTGACATTTGGATTTGCTTTTTTAAAGGCCATCAGTGATTATTGTTAGCCAAATGAGTTGTCAGAGCTGGTTTTTTTTAGAAAAAGTCTGGCGCCATTTAATCTATAGGAACAGTCAGTATTTTTGAACCAGACAATTTGCACGTGGGCTTCTACAACAAATTCACTGTTATTTCCTCTTTTCGTTTTTGAAGTTATATGTTTTATTCATTTTTTTCCTTTCCCTTGTGTGGAAATAACAGCCCCTAAAACTGATTTTGTCAAAACTGTTCACACTTTTCTACAATTGTTATTTAGGAAAATATAACTGATTTGACAAATTCCAATTTAAACACTTTTTCACACAAAAACAGGAAAATTTGTACCCCCAGTTAGGAAAACCATTCTCAAGAAAACATACGATGGTGTACCTGCATGTACTAAATCAAAAATAACAATCATTGTCCGAAGTGATTTTATTTTTAAGGGTGGGAAGTATTAAATTAAAATAAAATCCTTGACTTCTTCTCATTTTAAGAATCCAGGGATTCTCATTTTAAGAATCCAGGAATTCCAGATCAAACTGAAATTAAAAGGGCATCCCATGTGTCACTAATGTGGTAGCTGTCGCTGCTATTTTTATAGTCAACTGCTGACAAAATCATTGGCCACAGTCTGGTGTTGTAACAGATGTCTGGCTTTATACACACTCAAAGTCAGTTCTTATTAAAATGTAGTATACACCATTTGCTTTTTTTGCTTTTTTGTAGTCTGGTTCCCAGACTCCACTTTAGTCGGATATTTGCTCCCCTGGATAGGGAAAACCATTTTGATGGAAAAACACGATGGTCCACATGTACTAAATACAAAACGATCCAACATTGTCCAACGTGATTTTATTTTAAGGGTAAGAAGTAGAAATAAAATCCTTGACTTCTTCTCATTTTAAGAATCCAGTGATTCCAATTCCAATTGAAATTAAAAAGACATCCCATGTGTCACTAAAGTGGTAGCTGTCACCGCTGTTTTTATAGTCAACTGCTGACAAAACCATTGGTCACATTCTGTTGATGTAACCTAACGGATGTCTGGCTTACACAATCAAAGTCAGTTCTTATTAAAATGTAGTATGTACCATTTGCTTTCATTTATTTTTTTGTAGTTTGGTTCCCAGACCCCACTTTAGTCGGAACTGAGCAATTTTTCAGACATCGGGCAATTATCAGATGAGTTGGCTTGCACCCATTCACGGATGTGTAACCAATTCGGGCGATTCACAATGCAGTGCGCCACCAAGCGTTTGACTCAAAAGAGCCACTTTTAAACTTTACGGTCGACTTCTTCCGTATATAATACTGTAGTGAAATATCTATTCTTCATTGTTCACGCGAGTTACAACACAAACATCAATGTATCCGGAAGCTTCGTTGATTAAAACATTGTTATTTGCAGAAACAAATTAGAACTTTAATCGTACGCGTCCAAAAAGACGTAAAAACTGATGAGTTCATGCAAAATGAATACCGTTTTTCAAACCGATGCTGACTTTTTCCCATGATGCACTGCGGGTATAGCAGGATTTGCGCCTCCAACGGCAGCTTCTAGGTATTGTGAATCGCTCAAATTGCAAATATAATGTAGACTAGCTAAATTTGATCAAGCGAGGGCCAGTATTTGAAAATAGTCAGGTTTTTCCCAATGATGGTGTTCGGACCATAGTTGAAAATTGATACAAAAATTCTACTTTTCAGGACAATATTACAGTATTATATGATTCTGTACTAGACCAATGTAATTTGAGATAAGATTAGACACATAATAATAGGTACGTTAGTTGTTTTAAAACAATCTTTTTCGTACAAAATGTTTTTATTGACATGTCTCACAGGAGCGGAGGCAGGAATTTATGAATGTGGGATCCTAGCCATGGGGGGTCTAAGGGCTCTCCCCAAAAATATTTTTTTACAGTAGAAGCTCTGAAGGGCATTCTGGCACATTATGAGCCTATTTGTCTTATATATTTTGATCATTTAGATCTATTGGGAATCTTGTACAAAAAGCACCACGCTGCTATTTTGCTCAGATATAACAATACATTTAACAAAATTAATAATAAAAACAAATTAAAATTAAATTTAAAATAAATGTGGGGGTCCGAACCCCCGGGACCCCTCCCCTGGATCCGCACCTGTCTCAGTAAGTCAGTATAAGCAAAATTTTGTGATTGTAGTCATTGTTGGATCCAGATGGAGAAAGGGGTGTGTCCCCCTTCTCCCCTTAGTGTACAAATGTGCATAGGTATTTTATCTAACAATTTTTCTGCAATTTTTGCCAGGTGACCAGCAATTTGCTGTGTACCTATATTTCTTATAATCAACCACAGTACCAACTTGATAAATTAAATGTCTGACTAAGACTTTATGTTTTTGTTTATGAAAGATTTCCTCTAGAGATATAAATTGTGCATGCACATAACAAATGTACCACCTGTACGCAATAAATAAACAATTCTTGTAGGTTTCGAAATGTTAGACAGTAGACACTTATGTTTTATGCTAACAGACATTTCACAATAAAGTATAATGCAGAAAAGTAGGATAAAATGGAGACTGAATGCCTGCATGTTGGAATATCTAAACACTACTCTTATTTCAGAGGGAGGGGTACCGAACACGTCCCTTTTGCCTACCCCTTGATTTTCAAATTATTTCATATATCAAAATGTGACTAACTGAGACTGGTAATTTATGTCTAATATATAAACAGCTGAACCATTGAATTTGGACAAAAGGGTTTTAGGTCTTATGACATACCAGTGCTTGTATAGTACTAAATGACCTCAGGAAAAAATTCCATACAAACACATGTAAAATATAATGTTGCCCTTTAATGCAAACTGATACCACAATTTGACACCACATAAAACACAGAGGTGTTCCAGAGGGTCTATCAAACCATGCTGGGTATTCAAACATTAGGTGTTGTGGGAGTTGCACCACAACATCTTTGCCAGGTCTTTGATCCTGGACTATACACCATTTGCAGATATTAGAAAATGTTACTACTGATTTATTAAGAAAAATCATACTTATTTGAAAGTAAATAATAATTTTAGGTATTCAGAAAAATGATTGTGCTAGATATTCTGTAATTCTTCTAAAAAAACAGAAATTTGTGAAAAACAAGAATTGCCCGACGCCGGATAAAAATGAATGCCGCTTTTCTTGCTTTTTGGGCATTCATGATTGTAAAACTTCAGACGAGTCAGTAAAACGATATTTTCTATAAAATACAACTCGGGGTAAACTCAGGGTAAAAGTAGGACTTTTGGGGGCTTTCAGTAGTTTTTGTCGATATCCATCACCACAACATCATGTATAAGCCCCAATTTGGCACGTTCTGTACTCACAGCACTTGTGCTCCATCAGGGGCCAATTTCATAGAGCTGCTAAGCACCAAAATTTGCTTAGCATGAAAATTTGTCCTTGTCAAAAACTAAGTTACAGACCAAATGTTCATGTGATCTTGATTGTTTTGATGATAATCAGCTGTTTTTTTGCTTAGCATGAAAAGCAAGTAGAATTTTGGCTGGTAACCTGTTTTTAATGAGCAAGACTTTTTGTGCTAAGCAAATGTTTGTGCTAAGCAGCTTTATGAAATTGGCCCCTGGAAGTACAGTTGCAGTACCCCTCCGCCCAAGCTCTTGACTATGTTATTTACATACAACAGATGTAAAAATTGCAAGAAAAAGTAGGAAAAAAATTGACAAATGTAGGAAAAGTAGAAACATTTAAAGCTTGCATGAGATACCTAAACAACCTCTCTTCCCAACTACACAAAATTCAAATGAAAAAGTAAACAAAGATTTGTACTCACATAACAGCCAGACGCTTGAGCATTGCATCCATTCTGAAGAGCACACCAATACCGGCCGGCTGCAGCTGTCTTGAAGAATCTTAATCGGATTTCTTCCCGGTTATACAAAACAAAACTTGGTTCAGTGCCAAGGCTTCGAAGAGCAGTTCAGAAAAAGAAAGTTTGTAATTCAAAACCTCTTGAAGTTATGACGCACTAGAACGTTTATCCAGTACAGACTCCTATAAGCAGGTAGCTCTGTTTTTGTTCTTGCTCCGTCTCCGAGTTGCAGCCTTTTTTCCAGACACGCTGAATCAACAATCTTGAGATCCTGTGAAGGGGACTTGTCCGGACTGTGTACTTTTATAGGTGCTGGCCCGTAGTTTGGCAGTGTAGCATTTATCCTATGACCGGCACCACTGCTCACACATATACACTGTGGAACTGATTTTGTGTGTTTGCCCTTAGGTTGAACGCAGTACACAGAGCTAGCCCTGCTGTCATTGGTCTCTCCTGGGACACAGCTCCAATGTTTTTTTGTGAATGACTGGCAAGGTACGCAGTTAATAGGACAGTGGTTCGCCTTATGCAACATATAGCATCAGCTGATCTTGGAATGCTGGCCTGGTTTACAATGATTGTTTTGGAGGGGATTTGGTTGGAAGGTTACAGATGTTAAATTAGAGGGGGGAAAAAAGGTCACTGACCACCTGTTTGATAATTAAAGGTAGTATACACCATTGGTAATTGCTTGAAGTTTTACAATCACGGATGCCGAGAAAAGCACGAAAAACAGCGTTTGTTTTCAACCGGGGTCGAGCCGTTATTCTTATGTTATCTTTGTTTTTTCGCGATCGCCGTCCGGCGATTTGCGAATTTTTCTTTATAAAATTCAAATTTTTGGGGAATAATTACAGGATATCTAGCGCAATCCTTTTGCTGAATGCCTAGAATCATTATTTACTTTCAATTGAGTAAGATATTTCCAAATAATTCGGTAGTAAATATTTTTGATATCTGCAAATGGTGTATCCTACCTTTAAGTGCGAAGGACAGGAATGAAACTCTGAAACAGATGCAAAAATGGTTTAAAAGCCGACTTTAGTTTGCCAAGTGCAGAAACTTGGACAGGACGCAACACTGGGCAGCATGCCTAAACTGGTTAATTGGAAACAGGAAATTTTTCCTCTTCATGAAAAATTGGGTCACGGGAAGCTGGCGTGTTTACTTTTTTGTTCAGTGACCTCGCAAGTATTTTTTTTGTCCATGTTGTCAACAGAAAGCAGGAATTGTATTCTTTGTAAGAATCGCAGAGCTGAGGAAATGAGGTTATCCGTTCCAATTAATCTATATTTTGGTATTGCAAAATCAAAACTTTAAATACATTTGAAATGAATAACATTTTAGCAAAATGTGCAACTTCAGACATTCAAGTTGAAAAAAACGGATGAGTTTTGCTGCCTTTTCCTACATATTTCACAGGAAATTTGTTGAATTGTTATACTCATTATTAGGTAATATATCTTGCATCACTAACACTGGCAGTGGCATTTAACTTCAATGTAACTGCTCTTAAAGGGGCACTATGCCCTGGAATCGCCCAAATGTGCTACAAAACGCATTTTGAACTAACTGATGATCATCGGAACATTCATCACAAAACCATCCTTTAAAAACTGGGCGTTTTTGTGTTATTCTTGTGTAGAATGAGTTGTGACTTCCAAAACTCGAGCTGTTTGGGTGTAATCATGATTCCAGCCGAAAAGTCCACGTGTGTAATTTATTGGAAACACAAAACGTGTATTGAACATTGAATGAAAACAACAGGAACAATGTATGTGTTGTAAACAACCAGGGTTTTTCCCCCTTTTTTTATCGAGGACTATAAGTCATTAGGTTGGTTTCCTTATAAACCACATGTTTGAAATAGAATAAGTAAACAATCACAAACATGATATTTGGGGGGATTTCAGGACAAGGTGCCCCTTTAAATTATAGTAACAATCAATTCACACAAGAACAGAATCACAAGAAAAGCTTTAAAGTTTAAAGTTCCATGTGATAAATTATTCTTTAGGAACACATTTTGTGCATCGTCCCACTCTTGTTAAATGTATGAAAATTTGACATATCTTTTCTGTTAATTTTATGGAACAGTGCAATTCTTTAAAGGTAGGATACACCATATAATTGCTAGAATTATCATGAATGGGTAGATTTTGGGGGTTGTTTTGATAGTACCGTTTAACTGACCTGTCCGAAGTTTTACAATCATGGTTGCCGAGAAAAGAACGAAAAACAGCGTTTGTTTTAAACCGGCGTCGAGCGGTTAGTCTTATGTTATTTTTGTTTTTTCTCGATCGCCGTCTGAATTTACTACCGAATTATTAAGAAAATATTAAGTAAAATAATGCCTTTTCTAGACATTCAGCAAAATGATTGCGCTAGATATCCAGTAAATGTTACGAAAAACTATTGCAAAAAAACAAACAAGAACAACATAAGTACCCCTGACAGACACCGGTTGAAAACAAAGGCTGTTTTTCTTACTTTTTTCAGCATCCATGATTGTTCAACTTTGAACAGGTCAGTTAAACGATATTTACTATAAAATACCTCAAAAATCCACCCATTCATGATAATTCAAACAATTACAAATGGTGTATCCTGCCTTTAAAACAATTAATTACATTATATAGGCTCTTACTTACCTTTTATACAGACACATTCCCCACACACTGTACCTCTGGCTTAGCAAGCTTGTTGTTCGTACCTCAATTATTATATAGGATGAATGGCAGACTTTGTATGCAGATTTATATTCTTTTTGTTTGTGGAAAAAGGGGGGGGGGGACTGGTGATGCATTGATTGTGGGTACTTTGTCATGTAAGAACCACAAGAATTTGTAAGGCAGGTGGTTTGTGTTTCAGCAAAACAAATGCTTGCACGCAAGAATCCAAGCATGAATTTCAGGATGGGTACCCACCTGTAACGATTGTTTTCTTGCCTGTTAAATTTGAAATAGTAGGGGACCAAAAAATACAGAAAAACGAAGGACAATGATTAAAGCTAAAAAAGAAAGAAGTAAAACAGAACAGTTAGGCAGATTGATGCATAATACACTGAATACAAATATAAACGCCCACAAAAATATAAACGCCCCCAAAATGGTTATTTGTCTTGATTTGTACACAACACTTGTGTCCATCTCTGCCAGTGAGGAATTGCTTAATGGAATTACTGCATCACTGAGAAATTCCTCACTGGCAGAGACGGACACAAATGTTGTTTACAAATCAACACAAATAACCATTTTTGGGGCGTTTATATTTTTGTGGGCGTTTATATTTATGTTCAGTGTATGATAAAATTATTCATTTTAAGATTAAAGCATGAAATTTGGCACAGTATAGTTCATGAGAAAGATATTTGGCTAGAGGGCCATCGCAGATTTGTCCTTTGAAAATAACACGCAATGGCAGCCATTTTGAATTTTTGTATTCTACCTATACTTTTTCAAATCTGTGATGCCCCTTTAGCCAAATATCTTTCTCATGACATACTACAATTGTGGGCCAAATACCATACTTTTATCAATTGATTGAACAATCTGCCCGGCTTATAGACCAAAAAAAGGAAAGTGATTTGGGTGGAAAAATCAGAAGACGGTTTCTTCACTTTTCACTTCCTTATATTAGTGTTTTCTGTTTTTTTCTTTTATCAAATTTTAGTTTGAATTGAAGTTACATTTTATGAAAGAATATCTCATAAAATTTAATAGAGTTCAGAGAGCCAAAAATAAAATAATTAAATATATGTGACCCAGCACGAGTAAATGAGACACAATGCGGCAAAAATGAAAATTGAGATTTTGATTTCATCATTTAAAGCTAAACAAGCTTTAAATGATGAAATCAAAATCTCAATTTTTATTTTTGCCGCAAAGTATCTCATTTACTCGTGCTGGGTCACATATATATATATACAGGTATTATAAATTTAGAAACAAACTGGGAACTGCAAGTTTTTGCTACTACATGTAGTAGTATAAGGACATCTTCAAACAAAAACTCCTTAACAGTACTAAACAAAACTTTACTTGATAACATTTATGAACTTAGATGCTTTTTTAAAACTTTCAGTCACCTTTTAATACCTGGATCCTTGAACAAAAATACAAAGGTGTAGATTTTGATTAGGTTTGCAAGATACATACATGACTCAGACACTACCGCTTTACATTGAACTCAATGACCCATACAAAAATTAATCAAAAACATGTACCACAAAAAAAGGCCTTGGAGTCAGGGTTAACCAGTTCGCACCGGAATTATTTTAACATCACCGAGCCGACGCACGGGATTATTTTTAACGAAACTCGATTCGAGGCAGGTTTAGGCCGATACAGGCCGATAGTACCGGGAAGCACACCCACGCATTTCCGACCTTGCTCGCTGCTGACAGACATTTCCGGCCTTGCTCGTGGCGTGTTTATGCGTCATCCGTTTTGAATCTGGGAAAAACTTTGCGTTTATATACGTTATCCGGCGTGAACTGGGGAATGAATATTTTCTGATTTTTCAGATTATTAGTTATTTTCAACCATAAAAATCATCCATCCAAATATTACAACTGAGGGAAGTATTACCCCCAAAATCACCTCACTTTTTACGACCTTTATTCACAGTAAACTGATCATGTACCTATAGCGTGCCAAGCCTATCCAATATGCACAAAATAATAGGAAGTAATACATTGTATTCAAATGACAGCACTCTCTGTTAAGCATTAGATGCTTAAAGGTACTTACAGGATTCAAGATCCATAAAGACATATCTATAGAATCATTTTGCGCTTATCCCAATACTTTGATTCTAAAGATCCTACTACTAAACACCTTATTAAATTATTCCATTTCGCTTACTGTCATTTCAAATAAAATGCCATTCCGTGTCAAATCACCCAATGGGTTAAAGGTAGGATACATCATTTGCAGAAAACAAAAAAAATTTACTACCGAATTATTAAGAAATATCTTACTCATTTGGAAGTAAATAATGATTCCAGGCATCCAGCAAATTGATTGCGCTAGATATCCTGTAATTATTCCGAAAAATAGAATTTTATAAAGACAAATTCGCGATCGCGAAAAAACTAAAATAACATAAGAATAACTGCTCGACACCTGTTGACTGTAAAACTTCTGACATGTTAGTTAAACGGCATTTACTATAAAATACAACCCTCCAAATCTACTCATTCATGATAATTCAAGCAATTACCAATGGTGTATCCTACCTTTAAACCCCACCCCTTTAAATTAGTTCATGTGGCCCGTTAATTCCAAGGAACCCGGACAAAGTTGCACAATGTGTTTTATTACAATGTACTTCTGAAGTCATTTCGGGATGGATTGGATTTTATCATTTTGAAGTTTTGGGTTTTCCTGAATCTCGAACTATTAATCTACAATCTCTTCAAATTTGAACATAATCCGTCAGGTCATTTTGTTTTGCTTTTTAATGCAAAATAACCGTATAAAACAAATATGAACTCATTTGAAGGGGTGGGGTGTACTTTTGTAATAACAATTTGAGTGATTTGACACAGAATGACCCTAAAGAAACCAAGAAGCGTAGGTGATTTCCAATGATCAGTCAATTGACTAACTTGTTGGAATAAAAGAATATAAAGGCAGTTTCATGAACATCATATTATTTCAATTAGTGCAATTCAAGTGAAACCACAATGGCAAAAAGTTGACAAACAACCTCATGGATCACAGCCTGACCAGAATAACATTCCTAAACAACCAACAACAATGCTTCAACTACTGGGATTTGTTACGCTGTTCAACCACAACTCTATGATGTTTATTTATAAGGCGACTCAAATACTAGAAATGCTTGTAATGCAGACTTTTGCATAGAAGGTTTGTAGTTAAAGGTAGGATACACCATTGGTAATTGCTTGAATTATCGTGAATGAGTAGATTTGGGGGGTTGTATTTTATAGTAAATATCGTTTAACCAGTTCGCGCCGGGATTATTTTAACATCGCCGAGCCGATGGGCGGGATTATTTTTAACGAAACTCGATCCGAAGCGTGTTCAGGCTGATAGTGCCGGGAAGCACACCCACGCATTTCCGGCCTTGCGCGCTGCTGACATACATTTCCGAACTTGAACTTGGCGTGTTTATGCGTCATCCGTTTTGAATTTGGGGGAATTTTTGCGTTTATATACGTCATCCGGCGCGAACTGGTTAACTGACCTGTCCGAAGTTTTACATTAACGGATGCCGAGAAAAGCACGAAAAACAGCGGTTTTTTTTCAACCGGCATCGAGCAGTTATTCTTATGTTATTTTTGTTTTTTCGTGATCACCGTCTGGCGATCACAAATTTTTCTTTAACAAATTATATTTTTCGGAATAATTACAGGATATCTAGCGCAATCATTTTGCTGGATGCCTAGAATCAGTATTTACTTTCAAATGAGTAAGATATTTTGTAATAATTCGGTAGTAAATATTTTTGATATCTGCAAATGGTGTATCCTACCTTTAAAGCTACACAAGGACACATAATTATGTGCAAGGCTAAAGGAATGCATTGTTTCTTTTGACTACAAGCATGTTTTATGATCATGTACAAAAATATGTACATCTGCTGACTAGTAATTTCCGAGTCATTTCAATTTTAGTAGTTGAAAAGAAGTTTCTGCATGCAAAGAAAAAACCTTGTGTTTTAGATTTCTTTTGTTCATATGAAGCAAGATATGAGACCGAGGGAACCCCCTTCTTCCTGGTGGTCATTGTGCTTACATAATGTTGTTGTTTATCAGGAATTCTTTTTAGGTTTCTATGGGTGCATTAGGTAACAATAGTCTAGAGAGTGCATAGGTGTATGGGAGACTAAGGGGAAGTCTAAGGTGGGCAAAACGAAAGTCGAGTTGGGTACTTTCCAAATACTTTGTTCAGTACCAAATATTGAGTTGTTTGTTGTGAACAAAGCGAGACAAACATTAACAGTAGGGAACAATGAAGTCAGTGTTGGAGAACAATAACTTAACTAATGCTTTTGTCTTAAAAGCTTAATCCATACAATATGTTGACTATCCAAATTCTTTAGCAAGGTAATTACTGTTGCTGTATTATGCAGCTTTTATCTATACCAAACCATATAACATCTGATAACACATGAGCTGGTACTTGGAAGTACTGGACTGCAACACTGGATGAAAGTTAGGTTGGGTTTGGATTGGGGTTGGGTTTGGATTGGGGTTGGGTTAGAGGGGATCTTCCCTCCATGGAACCATGCGTGCTAGTCCCCACATTGTCCCAAGTCCTTGGTTTTAAAGGAAACATGCAGTCTAACATTTTCATTACGCAGTTTTTGTTTTAATTTAATAGATTTATGTGTATTAAATGTGAATAAAAAGCAAAACTGGTTCTAGTGTACGTTTAGTGTGGTAATTTGCCGTCCAAAAATTGACCCCCTTTTAAAATTTCGCGGCCACTAAAAATGAGTGACGTAAACCGAGGCAGGACCTGGACAAATTCTTGATAGTCGGTACGCGACGTCTAGGTACGAGACGGGTTCTCGTGGCCACGTACGCACATTGTTGTGTGTTGATGCACCCACAGTGTACGAATCGCGTACACTTTGTGCACAGTAATCAAATTTCACATGGACGGTCGTGAAAGTTCTTCCTCGGTTTTTAGTGAATCCGACGAAAACAGGACTGATTCGTCTGATTCGAATCACAGTATTTCTTATTCAGACACGGACTCGAGCGAGGATAAAGATGGGGTCCTTCAATAGGCGCTCTAGGTTGAGGCGCTCTAGGTCGAAGCACAACCGCTCAAAATGTTCGCTGCAGAGGGCCGAAAATCACGAGGCCCGCCCGGACCACTTCGCTTTGGTAAGCTTTACTTTAGATGTCCAAATCCTCTGATATTTAGGATCAGCCGGAAACAAATGAAGCCTTACTTCATCCTTAGTAGTTTTGCTACACCTAGCAGCTACACACCTAGTCGGCATGACCGAAAACTGTTGTATTTTTACCCTGATTCAGAATGAAAAACCATGTAAAGACGGGCACTTGTTGCAATGCACGCAGTCAGTATGCGATAGGCCGGGTAGCAGCGCGTCGAGTCTCTGCCTCAATTTTTGTCATACCCCTCGCGAGGTTTTATGTTAATAAGGGTTCCCTTCGAGGGGCGGAGTGGTTTGACCAAAATTTTCAAACATTATTTTCTTCACAGAAAATAAACACAACCACACACATAATGTTGTTGTCAACATTATACTTTATTGATTTAAGCAAAAAAAATCCTTATTACATGTTTCCTTTTATGGGAAAACCAACCACCCCCACACATGGAAGGACAAGGGAAAAACAGTATCTCTTTTTGGATTCATCGGAGCAAAGCAGACATCTATTTTTACGGGGAGGGTGTCAGCAATGCGCCCCCCCCCCCTCCCACTAGCTAGATCACGACAACAATCTATGGTAACATCAGTATGTAAACATTGTCGCAGATAACTGCATCACAAACCGATTTGTACTTCTTGGAATTTTTTGAACATGTGCTGCCTCACTTGACATTATTTTGGGCCTGTCTTCTTTCAGCCAACCTCACATTTCAGCCAAGAGAGACCTGTGCCAAAAAATGTTGTGTACGTCACTGCTGTCAAACATACTGATGGATTTTACATATTGAACAACATTCCGCAGGGAGCAGCCCCTGGAAAAGACTGAGGAAATAAGGGTGTGCATTTACGGGTAGGTTAGGAAAAAAAACAAAAACAGGGGTACCTGTTAACGATTTAAAACCCAATATTTAAATCTCTGACGTTCCTTTTCAGCTTGTTCATAAAGATCCGTACTATAATACGGGGGTTGCTCGATAGTCCGAAGGTTTAATATTCCGAAGGTTCGTTAGTCCGAAGGTTCGATAGTCCGAAGGTTCGATAGTCCGAAGGTTCGATAGTCCTAAGGTTCGATAGTCCGAAGGTTCGATAGTCCGAAGGTTCGATAGTCCGAAGGTTCGATAGTCCGAAGGTTCGATAGTCCGAAGGTTCGATAGTCCGAAGGTTGGATAGTCCGAAGGTTCGATAGTCCGAAGGTTTGATAGTCCGAAGGTTCGATAGTCCGAAGGTTCGATAGTCCGAAGGTTTGATAGTCCGAAGGGTTCATTATTCCCAAAATAGAATAAGGTTAAATAATCAAAATGTTCGATAGTCCGAATCGACAATTAAATTTGATAGTCCGAATCGACAGTGAGGTTCGATAGTCCTAATCGAACCTTGTGTGCTTTCGGATTAATGAACCTTCGAACTAATGAACCTTCGAACTATTGAAACTTATTTTCATTTTGGACTATTGTACCTTCGGACTAATTATTTTCATTCTAAATTCGAACTATCAATCCTTCAGATTATCAAACCTTCGGACAAAAACGAACCTCAAATGTTCGGATTAATGAACCTCATTTCATTTTCGGACTAATGAACCCCCACTTATGGAAAATTTGTGTGTTCAGACTATCGAACCTTCAAATCAATAAACCTTCGAACATTCGAGTGGACCCAATAATACTGCCACATCAGTGAACTAGTACAGCAAGATAGAAGTGTTTACAGTGAGCTTTGCAAGGTGTAAACTACAAATTCACGATAGTCATCAATTTGAAATATATTTTGTTTTTCTATGTAGCCTGTTTTTTATTTTCAAAATTCCAAACAAATGACATTCAAAACATTTCGATTTCATCGTCTGAAATGTTACTACATAGTTTGTAAAATTGGCTGCAGGTACTTGATTCCATTATCTGGAATCATTTCCTGACATCAACAGTCAGGTACACTGTACTTGAGTGGCCGGTTCCGATGCACAGCTACGAGGAAACACTGCCGACAAAGTTGTAGATTTGCAACTCGAGGGTCAAGTTCGTCAATGTTTGTAATTGTCTTTTTTTATCAAAACATTTCATGTTTCCTAGACCTGTTGTTACAACTGAGAACGTAGTATTCAACGGATAATGTATCACCAACCAAATAATGGCACACAGGTGCCGCCCAACCAAAAACCTAGATCTCCCCGTTTCCTTCCCAAACCAAAAGGTTTGAACGAAACAGAGACTCAACAGATCATAACAAATCTGGTGCCCCCCATAAGAGGCTGATGACGCCCCAAAAAAAAAAAAAAAAAAAAAAAAAAAAAAAAAAAAAACCTGAAAAAACAAAACAAAAACAAAACTGAAAAAATTCTAGCAACACCACTGCCTTTAAATTTGCATGTTGGTTGAAACATAGTCCAATAGAAACACTTGTGGATGTGTAATCTGTTGTTGTTTTTTTGTTTTTTTGCAAATCGCAAGCCCAAAGGCCACTCGAGGTGTGGGCTACTAGAGGAATACAGTATGTGGAAGGACCAGCCTCTCACACTGAAACAAGACATTCTAATCTCTTCACAGCACGAATAGGGTTGGGATGGGTAACTAGTCCACAGCAAGGCATTCAAAGTGATGTTGTGTTTAACCCTACGTAACATCTCTACTAGCGGATGCGGTCTTTAGACATCAAGGACGATGTCAGGCTTATATATAGTCTTGGCCAAGACCAAGCTAGCCCGTTCATTTGTTCCGCGGCGCGCCGTCCGTATTATCTGGGATTATTGAGGGCGCCCTTTATTATCGCCATAATTCCTGGATCTCTTCCTCTAACTTGGTCTTGGCGCATCGATCACGTGAACCCGGAAAATTCCGAGGACATTCCAAGCATAGCTCAAATAGCTACTCGCCCCCGCATGCGCACTAAGTCGTTTTTGTTTAATGTAGTGTTCGATTATTATAGTCTGGTTCCCAGACCAAATATTTCTGACTATTTGTGATTTTTCATTTATTATTTAGCCGTTAATGTCACGTGACCAAAAACTGGAGGAATTGCTTAACGTTCGCGATGTTCGAGTGTTTCTAGGTATTTATAAAATAAAACTCACATTAGCAAAGGTCAACACCAGACGAAATGCCTAAGACTATCACAGTCATTGTAGTCATTGTGCTATTTTTGGGTAAGAGCCGTTAGAATTTGAATTGTTGCGTCGTCATAGCTACGCTGCTTGTATCGCGTCATTATCTATTTTTTGTCGCCGGCGGCTACCTGACCTACACTACAATTTAGACGTATAGCCAAATGTGGTTTCTTACACGTCCGGTCAGGTAGCCGCCGGCGACAAACAAATAGATAATGACGCGATACAAGCAGCGTAGCTATGACGACGCAACAATTCAAATTCTAACGGCTCTTACCCAAAAATAGCACAATGACTACAATGACTGTGATAGTCTTAGGCATTTCGTCTGGTGTTGACCTTTGCTAATGTGAGTTTTATTTTATAAATACCTAGAAACACTCGAACATCGCGAACGTTAAGCAATTCCTCCAGTTTTTGGTCACGTGACATTAACGGCTAAATAATAAATGAAAAATCACAAATAGTCAGAAATATTTGGTCTGGGAACCAGACTATAATAATCGAACACTACATTAAACAAAAACGACTTAGTGCGCATGCGGGGGCGAGTAGCTATTTGAGCTATGCTTGGAATGTCCTCGGAATTTTCCGGGTTCACGTGATCGATGCGCCAAGACCAAGTTAGAGGAAGAGATCCAGGAATTATGGCGATAATAAAGGGCGCCCTCAATAATCCCAGATAATACGGACGGCGCGCCGCGGAACAAATGAACGGGCTAGCTTGGTCTTGGCCAAGACTAGCTTATATACTAAAGAATTAGAAAAGAGCATCACAAGAATTACAAGAAAACAGCTTGTATATGTACTTGCCAAAACGATTGGCAAACATTTGCAATACAATGTACTTTCAAACCAATAATTCCAAATGGATTATTCCAAATCTACTGTTCAAAAACTTAAAAATTCTTACTAAACAGGAAATGGCTGACCACATTTTTGCAGCTACAGTATCTTAAGAAGAGACAGGATGGCAGACAGCCCCCTCCCATCCCCCTGTGGTCGCCCCCTCCCTTTCCTATGGTAAAAGCACATGGCTCCTTTTACAAACACACTCTTTTTGTGGAGTTTGGCAAATTTTTTGTTGTGGTTTTACCAACCAAAATTCTTTTCCTGTCTTTGAAAACATGCTGCACAGTTTGCCTCCCCCCCCCCCCCCCCAATGAACTTTTGGGAGTGACCAACCAACAATGTCATCAAAAAAAGGTCTCCGGTTTTGGAATTATGCAACCAGAAACCACAAGATGTGGGTTTCTATGCCAGGTTTCTACATGGGGCTATGGTTTGTATTTGCAGGCACATCCTTTTTAGAAAGGAAGCTTTTAACTCTGGCTTTCAATCAGACCGAGGTGTAACAGCAATAGGAAAGTACATGTAGGATCAAAATTGTTAAAAAGTAAGATTTTGGAGGACAAAATCAGAATAAAACTGGCACTTTTGCCGGCTTTCGGGAGTAGTTTTTGTTGATACACTTGTTTACCGACTGCTTTATTAGCCTCATTTGGCATGCTCTGTACAAACAACACTTGTGCTCCAACCTCAATTAAAGGTACCGGTAGGATACATTATTTTCAGATATCAACAAATTTTAATACCGGATTACTAAGAAATATCTTAATAATTTAATGATTCTAGGCATCCAGCAAAATGATTGTGCTAGATATCCTGTAATTGTCCTGAAAAAAACCCCAAGAACTACAAGAAACTGCCCGACGCCGGTTCAAAATGAACGCTGTTTTTTTGGTTTTTTTGGCATCCATGACTGTAAAACTTCGGACAGGTCAGTTTAAAGGTAGGATACACCAGTTGCAGATATCGAGAAAAAATTCTACCGAATTATTAAGAAATATATTACTCATCTGAAAGTAAATAATGATTCTAGGCATCCAGCAAAATGATTGCGCTAAATATCCTTTAATTATTCTGAAAAAATATAATTTTATAAAGAAAAATTTGCGATCGCCGGACGGCTTTCTTGGCATTCATGATTGTAAAACTTTGGACAGGTCACTCAAACAATATTTACTATAAAATACAACCCCCCAAATCCACCCAGTCATAAAAATTCAAGCAATTACCAATGGTGTATACTACCTTTAACAATATTTACTATAAAATACGACCCCCCCCCAAAAAAAAAAATCCACTCATTTCTGACAATTCAAACAATTACCAATGGTGTATCCTACATGTACTGTTACTGTGCTAAAGCCCTTCATATATAATTTACAGTGTGTAACAACTGTTATTATACAAAAATAATCAATGAGATTTATTTTTTGTCTAAGTTGTGGGACAAAAAAAGTAGGAGGAAGTGAAGAAATAATTTTTAGGAAAGCAGTAGAAAAAGTATGAGCAAGGTAAGTAGGAATACTTAAAAGTCTGCGAAGGGACGCGATTCTTAACCAGTTCGCGCCTGGATTATTTTAACATCACCGTTCCGAGGTGCGAAATTATTTTTAACGAAACTCGATCCGAGGCGGGTTCTGGCCGACACCAACGCATTTCCGGAAGCATACCCACGCATTTCCGGAGGCACACCCCCACGCATTTCCGGCCTTGCTCGCTGCCGACAGACATTTTTGGCCTTGCCCGTGACGTTATTATGCGTCATTCGTTTTGAATCTGGGGAAAACTTTGCGTGTATATACATCCTCCGGCGCAAACTGGTTATTGGGACATTTCGAGAAGCGGACGCTACGAACACTGTGGCCACCGGTCAAGCCTGACGCTCGGTTGATTGCTGAAGTGGCACTCTAGGTCAACAATAGCTGCTATCAGCAATGAGTCACTAACAATATACATGTAGTAGGAATTACCAGCAGCGCGCCATTTAAATCGCCGGGTTTTTGTTTTTGTGGCATTAATGAGTATTGCAAATTTGGGGGAACCGCCAACATAGGGCTGGATAGCTCAGTTAGTAGAGCACTGGAACGGTAATCCGGAGGTTGCTGGTTTAAGTCAATTTCTTTATTTAATTTTCAACAAATATTTTGTTTACACCAAATATCAGGAATATCTATTCAAAATATTTAGTTGAATGATGGCAACTGCAAGTGTACATGTACATCAATTCGCAATTTTGTATCACTGTGGAGACATGGCTTTGTTCTCGTGTACAAAATGGTTAGAAAGTCGAGCACGTTTTTCAAAATGCTCCCATTTTAACCACAATTATTTTCCTGGGTTGAAATTTCGACCCAATATACCCTATATTATACCCCTAAACCCAAACCCACATCCTAACCCTAGTTTTTGAGTAATTTAAGTACAATCCAAAAATCTAATTCGTGAAATTCCTAGTGGAGACCTATTTATCTAATGAAATTACCCTTTTGAGACCTTTTCACTCCCATTGTTCCCATTGTGTTCACGTCTCCAGAGGGTACCGTATTTCGCACCATGTAGCAAAATGTCACACTGTCCCAACTTCATGAAATGGACCAATTTTGAAACTCTGGCTTTTTCCGCAGCTTTGCCTCCACCTCTCAACATAGTTTAATAAGGGAATAAATGTGTGTTCGAGAGGTTTTAATCACTCTGTTTAATACCGCTTAGAGTCTGGGTGCTGATAATTACCCGAGCCGAAGGCGAGGGTAATTATCAGCACCCAGACTCCAAGCGGTATTAAACAGAGTGATTAATACCGACCGAACACACATTTATTCCCATTCATAAATACCTTTTTTGTAAAATTCAGCCCAAAAAGCCCAGAAAATCCCGGAAAATTGTCGCAAGTAAATTTCGGTGTTTCGCCATTCTGTCTGTTTCCGCCTCTGTCGCTCTACACAATACATGCAATAAAGCGTATTTACTGTGAACGAGACTATTACTGCCATTGGCAACCTCGTTCCCAAGGTGTCGAGCTGTACGCGCCCAACACTAACCGGTACGGTTCAGGGTTGGAAATAAAGTAAGCCCTGGGGACGGAATGTTGTTGCCAGTTGGTTTTAAACACTTCCAGCCATGTCTTTATCGTCCGTTTAATACCAGCCACGTGACGGGCTATCGACCAATAGGAATGCCTAAACTGTCCCAGGTATTTATGAATTTTTGTTAATACGAAACTTACATATTAATATCTTCTACACTTTGGCCTCGCACTACATGTACATAATCAATGCAACATATTCTTATGTTCCTCATGCTGAACGTCGACCAATACCGAGCTCGAGTACCCCAAGTACAGAGGCCCGGATGCAAAGCTGCAGATGAGCCCATGTTTCAAAACTACATGTATATCAGTTGCTGCTGCATGTCATTCATAGTACAAAACAAACAAATCCAGGGATTGGGAAATTCCCATCACTACCCTGTGACTCATATCCTGTGCGCACACATGTTGGACATGGCCAGGATCACTGCCATTGTCTCTACAGCTCATAAACACTACCAGGTGTCCTGCTTAACCTTGCCTGACCTAACAAGACCAGAGTGCATGAAGAGATTGTCCAGTGGTGGTGGTGGTGGTGGTGGTGCGCCCATTCCACAATATTTTAACCCACTGTGAGTGCATGCTGGGGAAGTGTCTGCACTTTTGAGCGAATTGGAAGTGACAGGACTGATCAAGTAATTGGGATGGTATTCAACCCCACTGGCAGCCTTAGTTTTTGTTTCGGACTCTTTTATTCATAGAAATATTATTTTAATATTGGAGGGAATACAGGGGCCTCAGTAGTAATTTATGTGCACGTCGCATAAAATCTTTTCCCGCAGTGCGCCTGTAACTGTCATGGTTGAAGACCAGCTCCCTTACTCATAGTATTGTCTTTGCAAATCTGCGAAAAAGGGGAGTGACTTTTCTTGCAAATTCAACCACGAATGTATCTTTGAATATGCGTAGCGCCTTCTTGCAGTTAACTACCCATTCAGCAGTCGCGCAGGCCTGCGTTACATAACTAATTAGCGCGGCTTCACAAAGGAATTTTGTGTGTGCGCATAGTGCGTGCACATACATGTAGTTTGTGTTGTCGTTCTGCGAACGCTGATTGGCTCCTAGGAAAGCCTGCAGAGAAATAAAGAAGTTAAAGTGCTGGCGCAGATTTGCAAAGACTTTAGTATAAGTAGGCGAGCTAGTCTATAATCGTGTCTTTTGCGGGCGCACTGCGTGAACAAGATTTTACACTGCTTGCACCATAGTGTGGGGTGTGTAGTGGATTTTGCAACTCGAGTTAGAGTACTCGCAAGGAAATTACTCGCGAGTTGTTGAGTACTTGTGAGTAGTTAATAGATTTTTCATAAGAGCAGAAAGATAAATGTTTAGTACATTTGCACATGTACAATGTAAAGTTATTTATTTAGCAGTGAGATAAACCTTTTGTATGCAACATTTGTGGTCATTTAATACAGTACCTGAAATAGATTTGTTGGGACTTGGGAGTAAAATCCTGGGGAGATTAAAGGGATCGTATACGTTTGGTACTTGGAACCCACTGTTTGTTTCAATCCTATATAGTTATAGATATATACCATCAGATTAACCTATAAAAAAATCATTTCAAAAGGTGGTAGCGATTTTGAGATATTGCCCAAAATCTTGAGCGGTTATGTCCACGCAGGAAGAATAATCTGCATTGGAATACACAATCTGAGAAACGTCACTGGAGTAAAGCTTCTCAGATTCAAATTTTTGGGGATATTTTTTTCAATAACCGCAGTACGTCAAAGTTAATTTTTTTTTAAATACATTATACTCTCAAAAGCTGCTGTACTTCTTACCAAGTAAGTTTTTATTGCCATTAATTTTTTGAGTAATTACCAAACGTATACGATGCCTTTAAGGTGGATCAAATGATAAAAACACTGTAAAAACACACTTCTACTCGCAATTACTTGCTCTACTAGCACCCAGAGAACCTTTTTAATCACGAGTAATATGCAATATAAAGTAGCACAAACTACTCACGAGTACTAGGGTTACTCGACCAGCAGTAATGCACATTATCGATCTTTGGCAAAGACTAGAGCCTTTGAAGCTGAACTTCCCCAATTAACTCTTAACATTTATTGTTTACTCTGAGCTTGCCCTATTAAAGTATTTCTAATGGCAATCTTAATTTTTGGAGCGTGAATGTTTACTAGGAAGGAAGAGGATATTGCAACAGATTCATGAGGTCGTGTTTTGCAAGAAAAACAAACAAAAACTCTTCCGAATCCGGGAAGTTTCTTCTACAAATAAACATGACCATTAAATCTCGGTCAGTTCCATAAATTAGATTGTTTAATCCGCAATCACACAATTACAAAACCTTTATGAAAATCAGAGGTTAATCAGAGGGAAGTTACATGTACATTATACAAATTAATAGGAATTCACAATTCAAGAGTGGATACTGCACTAGTAAAGCGATTATGCTAAAAGTAGTGTTTTTACACCATTTGCTTTTGCCGTAATTTTTTTAAACAGGTTCATATTTATAGTAAATAATGCGAGGCGGACATATTTTTAATGCTGTTTTTGTAGTCTGGCTCCTTGACTTCCTTCAGACAAAACAGAGCAATTTATACACGTCGGGGAATTATCAGATTGGGAAACCATACTAGTTGGCTGGCACCCACTCACGGATGTGTACAAAAGTAGTGCAAATAAAATATGAACTGACTAAATTTAAGAAAATTTGATTTATTTCAAAGTGAGCAAAGAAATCAGCAAAGGCGGGACTCGAACCTGCGACCTTCGAGAATGTTTCAAACATCCACTCTACGTACGGCCTACACTTCGTGTGACTGTGTGGGAAGTTTATAATTCATTATACCCCAAACAATTCCGTTATCGGTACCATGCAGCCGCCATTACAGTTTAGAGGGAATATACAACATTTGCAACCGTCAACAAAAAAATTGAAAAATATGGCCCCTGGTGTGTTGACATTTTTTAAAGTAAAATAGTATTTTTGTATCAATTTCCAACGCTGATCAGCTGATCATCGCTGGAAAAAACTTGTTTTTCTTCAAGTACTGCTCCTAATTTTTCATATTTAGTTATTCCTCATTTTCTTTGCAATTGATTACACACTTGTGAAGGGGTACAACTGAATCTCAAACCTTACAATTCCCCAACATCTACAAATTGCTCTGTTTCATCTTCAGGGAACCTGACTGTTTTCTTGATTTTTCCACCATCTACGAACCCAAAACGTCAAACAAGTCAGTGCAGCAGTATTTGCTAGAACATACTAACCCCAAAACCATCCATTTCTGAAAATTACAGCAAAAGCAAATGTTGTACATTCCCTTTAACAGTCATAATAGATTACTATGTCTCTATATGTTACTATGGGCCTTTCACGTCCAAAAAACACTTTGGGTTCAGCAGCTGTTTCAGAGAAAGTGGCAAGTTATCCTTTCGCATATGTGACCCGCTCCATCGAAATCAGAAATAAGTCTCAAAATGACTTTTTGAGATATGCACATGGTGAGAAAGGGAATTTCTAATGATACCCATCACAAGTGTGTATCTTCTTAGATTAATGAGTTATGGTCTGATGAAGATGACAGGTGTATATTTATTTGCTGAATCAACATTCCGAGAAAAACAGCTTTGAAATAAACAAAATTGACCAAAATCATACGGACAGCGCACACAAATCCTCTTCATTTTCATCTTTATTGGTCGTTTTTACATACAAGACATTAATGAAAATAATCTGTGATAAGTACACTTCCTAAAAATACAATGTTCAGAAAAACGACTTGGTCACGATTTTCACCCATGCATTCACTTTAACGACCGATTCCGTAAAACGGGCCCACCGACTTATTCCTGATTACGATGGAGCGGGTCGCATATTTCTGTCCATCTGAGGTTGTACATAATGAGCAGGTGTAGTAGCACGGGGCAAGCATTGCTTGAAACGGAAGGAGAGAAGACACTTACATGTCTTGATCACCTCCTTGGTTTCCTGCTGGAGCCTTGTTGGGAGGAAGCTTTCTTAGAGTCTCGTAGAGCTCTATAGTGCCTTTTCTTGTACTCCTGTGGATAGCAAGTGTGGACATGGAGTTGAGCTAGGACTTCCAGGACTATTCACTCTGCTCTATGTGGTCTGTAACATGTACCCTGAAGAGCAGAATTCTCTTTAACCAGTTGGCGCCGCTGCGCCGGGAATATTTTGACATTGACTAGGGCCCAGGCTTTTTGCTTTTCAAGAACCTCAATCCAAGACGGGTTTAGGCTGGCATCTGTGGGAAGCACACCTTGACATTTCCGGACTTGCTCGCTGCAAGCCGGTTGCTGACAGATATTTCTGGCCTTGCTCGTGACGTGTTTATCAGTCATCCCTTTTAAATTTTGCAAAAACTGTGCATGTATACACGTTATTCGACACAAACTTGTTAAAGGTATATACATGTAGTATAACATTTGTCAGTTGTGCATGTTTATCGTTTGAAGCAGCCAAAGTGCTCAAAATCTAAAGAAAGGTGCTTGACAAACAACCTAATGGCGGTTTTTTTAGGTATATATTCTGTTTATTTCGAGAAAACAATAGTCAAACATTTTGAATTCAATTCGAAATTTGCCGAGTCACACTTTGAATTGCAACCACAATCAGCGTTGGGGGTGCATTCTCTGGCAGCCAATTGCAGCTATGCACGTTTCACGCACTGAACCTATCAATAATAGCACCCACACGCATGTGTGTGCATCGTTCAAAAGCTTATGAGCATCATTCGCTGATTACAAACCAACTACTAAAAAACATTTCCAAAGATGCGTCTCTGAGATGCATCTTTGGAAATGACACTTATTTATTTTCTTCAAAATGACATTATGCTAAAAGGAGGAAGTCGAGTGTCAAAGAACTTTACAAGTAAGCTTTTGAACAATAATTTCCTCAGTTACTTTTTTAATAGCTAAAAAAGGTATACTTCAACTTTAACCAGTTCGGTGCGAATGACGAGTTAACTCGCGAGAAAAAACGCTACCGACACTAGGAGGACGAGATAACTCGCCTAATTTACCTATGAATAGCCGTTGCCCTCAGCGTGCGTATTGTATATGGGATTCAATCGTAGTTGCATTGCGGGGTACCAGGCTATCTCTAGTGTTATTTACAAGCGGCTGGTGGCGCTATTGAACATTTGTGGACACAAAAAGCCAGCCGATAACACAGCGATCGAGATGACATGTCGACAAAATCAAGATGGCGGCCTCCATGAGAAAACGCGTGTACAATGACACGGGTCACGGACCTTGTTGTTGGGAAATGTGTTTCGTCAGGCTCGTCAAATTCCGATTCATCGAGTTCAGAGGAAAGTAGAAGTAACAGTTTGGATTCAGAGTTTGAAAATAATAGTGAAAACAGCGAAGTTAGCATGGTTAGCGCAGTTAGTTCTGATGAGGTGAGTGATGATGCAGATCAGCCTAACGTAAACGTAAACTGATAAGCGCAGTCTTGAGGAATATTTCTGTTGGATGTATATCTGGAGATGGTATGATGCGAGTATAACAAAAAGAGAGTTGTAAAGGTGTTTTTTCCATTTTTTTCCTATTGTGACATTGTATTCATTTCACATAGCTTTTTATTTCAGAAAATTGTCATTCATTAATAATAATATTATGACAGCACTTGCACTTTTTTTAAAAATGTCAACAAAATCAATAAAGGTATCCCGCGCGGGGGGGGGGGGGCATATTCGGTGAAAATTTATTCCGCACCGAACTGGTTAAATTGTTATTTTTCTAGCAGTACAAGGTTATGCAGTCAAACTGAACAAAAAAATACTTTAAAAATGTTTAACTGTGCTTTACCTCTTGTAGTGCAGCTTTCTGTTCTTCAAACCACTCGTTCATTCCTTTCAGACTCAACTTGCGACAGAACTGTTCTGGACCGGCTGCAACCAGAAAGAAGAGAACCTTTGTATTACAAGATAGCTATGTGTCCGTGTATAGAGGAAATCAGACATGTGATCATTGTTGACTCGTCTCCCTTCAATAGAAACACCATTGTATATTTACAAACAACTGCTCTGTGGACGAATATCCCTGTATATGTGACCTGGCACCACGAAATGGGTGGAAATTCTCAAAATAACAAAATTGACATTATTACATTTCCAGAAAGAAGTCCTATTAAGCTTCAAATGATGTATTGTGTGTTGCTGTAGCTTATTCCTAGCCGCCGCTATACTCTTTTAAAATAGCTGAAGTCATGCTCCCTTGTTTTGAGAAAACGGAGTTCAAAGTCCGAGAACCTGCCAACTATACAATCAATCAGTGCAATTCAGCCACCAAAAAACACACTTTAGAGTTTTAATTGAGCTATAAAATATTGGTATATGATAAAGAAGCTTTTTTGTATGTAAAAACGTTACCAACTCGAAACTGACCTCCCACTTGAAAAATAAACGTTTCGGCCAATAATTTGTTTTGGCCATGTGCGACTTTCCGCTCATTTCGTGGTGCCAGGTCACATATGTGCTGATGTCACACACTGTTTATCGCAGTCCATTGCGAGGGGGGGGGGGGGGGGAAGAGGGGGTCACTGCCGAGGGACATGTACAATTTATGTGTAGTCTAGCACTTTCTACGCTAATTTTTTGACACTGCAGCTTCCACGGAAAACCCCCTGCACAGAGATGCATCTCTGAGACATATCTTTAGAAATGACATTCTTTTGCTCTCTTCAAAATGACAGCATGCCAGAAGAAATACTTTTACAGGGAAAACGTCTCCGATATTTTTAAAACAAGTAATTTTTTCAACACTAATTTGGTCGGTTACTTTTGGATAGCTGCATTAGCTGGGGAGTAACCTGTGAGACTAGCATCCTATCAAGGAGTAATAGAAATGTTTCTCAGTGGTTTTATGCTACTGAAAGCAAAGTTAAACACCGGCCTGATGAGCCATTTGTGACCCGCTCCAGGATAGGTGACATAAGTCGCGCTATGCATTTATGAGTAATGGCCTGTTAAAGTAATAATAGGGTAAATATTTTTGTCAACATTTGATTTTCATTTTTTGTCTTAAATGACATTATTAATAACTAAAGTTTCAGATTTAATTGACAAAAAGCTGGAATTCGATAAATAAAGTCAAACGAAACCCTTTAGGAGGGCATGGTTCCAATGTATTGTGTTTCGAAGCCGCACAAACTGCACACAGATACTTACTTTTTAATCGGATATCGTCGGGCTGGAAGAAGAACGCTTGGTAGGCCGACGTCAGTCGGTTGCTGCCTGCTGCATCCCTGACCTCCATGTCATCCTTCCCATCATGCTTTGCTTCTTCCTCCTCGCTCTCGCTGTCGCTACTGTCCAGCGCCAGCTGCCTCTTGCCCAGTGCTGTTGAGGCCTGTAGGTCCTTCTGCAGGGTACCCAAACCTTCAACAATCTCGTTCTCTGCTTGGAATGAAAAAAAGAAAAATCTACCTTCACCGACGTGTGCTTCTTTAACCCTAACCCTGCTAATTCAAACAGGATCCAACCAGTTGACCTTTCCATTTGATTTGAGCAGGCAAGTCATTTGATATATATTTTGGAACACATTTAGAATCGCATTCTGTTGGGTAGGGCCGTCTTTTTTTACCAACAAATGTAATCAAATCGACCTTTTGCAAATCGGCATATCACAGAAAGCATTATAGAACACACTGGGGCGTTTAAAGAAAAACACTGACTTCCGGGTTGGCGTTAGAAAAAAACATTTCGTTTTGGGTTTTTTTTTGGGGGGGAGGGGCTTTTTACGGGTACCCGGGTACCCGACCTCGACTGGGAAAGGGTACCCGGTTCCAGTTAAAATCGTAAACAAACAGGCCTACTGTTGGGTTACCGTGGTAACTGGTATAAAAACACCATGTTGGACTGTTGGATCCAACAGCAAACACAAAAATAAGACAGTTGAATTCTGTTGGATTTAGCAGGCAAGTCGTTTTGGTAACCGACAACTTGGCGAGTTGGACTGTGTTGTGCAGTAAAGTCCTGAGGAACCAGTAGAGGGTTGGGGTTAAAGATCTACTTATAAAGGGAATGTATACTTTTTGGAACTATCTAAAAGGAAACCAACCAAATTTTGGTTCAAACCCTTACTTGGTGTAAAGATATTAACGACTCAAAACTCCCTGTGAAATTATTCCTTCTGGAATGCTGTAATTTTTAAGAAAATAATATTAAAAAAGACCAATATGCATATCAGAGATGCATTTAAGGAAATGTCCAAACTAGTTGGTTAAAAATAAACACCTGTTAGGTTTAATGGTTGCCAAGCACCATTCTTCAATTTTTGAGAAATTTTGAGAACAATAAAAATGCACAACTGACAAATGGTATAATATACTTTAATATCATTTAGCAAGGGGCGAGTTTTGTTTCGAGGTATATCTCCATCTGTCAATCCTCCTCTGCCTTTCTCTAAATCTAAGAGTGATATCATAACTTGATAAAATCAGTTGCTTTTCTCCTGTCCACATCCCCCCCCCCCCCAAAGAAAAAGAAAACAACACCTAAACCAAAGCAAACAAACAACCAACACCGCAACAAACAAACACAATGCCTACTTCAATAAACCTCATCCGGTTGTTTTTTCTACTACTAAACTTGATATCTCAAAATGTTGTATGCAAGCAAAAAAAACTTAATATATTAGAGTCTGTCCAGAAACAGTCACTTGTTGTGAATCCAGTCAGAATTATTGTTTTTATTTTTTGTACATATGGGAATAAGAAAAACAAATCCCATTTGAAGTTTGTAAAATAATACCTTTCTAGAAAATCATGAAAGAAAATGCAGGGATTACAATCTGAATGTTTTTTACATATCAATTAAAAAAGACAAAAAAGTCAAAATATTTTTAAATAAAAATCTGTTTTGGGTTCATCTCATCATTTTAAGTTCACTCCACATCTTTGGACAGAATCTGCCACATATCCCCCCAAAATAATTGAAAATCCTTTTTTTTTACTGATTTAGTTTGACAAATATTCAAGTTTTTCTCACCTGATTCTGATTCCGATTCCTCCTCTAACAAGAACCTAAACGGATTACTTTCGTCTTTATCCTGGCTGAACTCCAGGTCTTTGACCTCGTAAAAAGTGTCTTTAGACACCTCAGGCATTGCACCATCTTCTCTGGATTTAGCAGTCTTCATTGTTGAGGTTCTGTGAACACAGTTGACTCTCGTTAATACAAAATGTATCAAATCAATCAGTCCCGCAGTTTACAATTTTTGCAAAACATAACCCTCTTTTATTTTGTTATTTTGTTATTTTGTTATTTTACATGTTAATGACTTTTTACATTTAATAATTTTGAGGAGATATTAAACACAATTCATGAAGTAGCAGTTTATTAAATTAAATAGACAATTTATGTTGTAAACTACGTGTATTGAATATAATCCTCCTTTTGTTGATTGTTCCACTTGATTCTGCTATTTCACTTTTGTGTTTCTTCTCCCAACCATGTTGTGCATCGGGCTTGTATGTCCCTCTTTCTTTTCTTTTTTTCATGTATACAGCCATTTTGTCTCTGGAGAAGATCTTGTTAACCAGTTTGCACCGGAGGACGTATATACACGCAAAGTTTTCCCCAGATTCAAAAGGGATGACGCATAAACACGCCACTAGCAAGGCCGGAAATGTCTGTCAACAGCGAGCAAGGCCGGAAATGCTTGGGGGTGCTTCCCGGTACCATCGGCCTGAACACGCCTCAAATCGAGTTTTGTTAAAAATAATCTCGCGCCTCGGCTCGGTTATGTTAAAATAATCCCAGCACGAACCGGTTAAGATTAAAATATTAGGCCCTCTTAACTTATCTGGTTTGTATTAAATATAAATAGCAATAAACCAAATCGATCGATCAATCGCGTGTGCGCCAATTCTCCATAAAAGAACATACTATAGACATGGCAAGAGGACTGTTTCACAAAACATGAGGTAAAATTGTTGAACAAACATTTGCGAAAATTAAAAAATTTACTTGAATTTTTAATTAAAGGTATTTATGAATGAGAATAAATATGTGCTTGGCCGGTATAAAAAGTAGGATGCACTATTTGCAGATATCAACAATTTTCACTACCGAATTATTAAGAAATATCGTACTTATTTAAAAGTAAATAATGATTCTAGGCATGCAGCAAGATGATTGAGCTAGATATCTTGCAATTGTTCTGAAAAATTGAATTTTATATTAAAAAAAACATGATCGCCAGACGGCGATCAAGAAAGAAACCACAAGAACAAGAAGAATACCTGCCTGACACTGGTTAAAAATTAATGTTGTTTTTCTTGCTTTTTTTCCTCCATGATTATAAATCTTCAGACAGGTCAAACAATCGATATTTACTATAAAATACACCCCCCAAAAAAAAATCCACTCATTCCTGATAATTCAAGCAATTACCAATGGTGTATCCTACCTTTCAACAAGTACGATTAAAACCAGCTAGGGGCCAATTTCATAAAACATGAAAGCACAAAACTTTGCTTAGTACAAACAAGTCTTGCTCGGCCAAAACTCCACGCGCTTTTCATTCAAAGCAAAAAAACAGCTGAATAGCAGTCACAAACAATAAACATCAACTGAAATTTTGGTTTGTAACCCGTTTTGTCCTAGAAAGAATTTTCATGCTAAGCAAATTGTTGTGCTTACATGTTTTATGAAGTTGGCCCCAGAGGCCAATTTCATAGAGCTGCTAAGCACAACAATTTGCTTAGCATGACAATTTGTCCTTGGCAAAAACAAGGTTACAGACCAAATTTTCCCCTGATATGTATTGTTCTGGATTGATAATCAGCTGTTTTTTTGCTTAGCATGAAAAACAGGTATAATTTTGGCTGGTAACCTGTTTTTAATGAGCAAGACTTTTTGTGCTAAGCAAATTTGTTTGCTTAGCAGCTCTATGAAATTGGCCCCTGGTCGCAGATAAAGACTCAGGCCATTATCAGTGCCCAGGCCCCTCAGCTAGTTTAACAAAATACTTGTTCAAAATCCAACCCAGCACACATTTATCCCCTTATTCATCTCAACACAAGTACCTGGTAGAAACAGTATTTGCAATTTCAAACTGCGTGTGGTCCTTGCTTGTTGGGTCATAGCGCATTTGACTTGGATCCCTGTCGACAAAAATAGAAAAGAAAGGCAATGAAAAGATACACAGAAGTAGAATTTCATTATGTTAAACCAACCGATTTCAATGGCACTGGGAAAGTATAATTTTGGTGCTTGTGCATTTGCCACTAAGTATGACGGAAACAGGAATAGCAGAAACTGGGGTGAATTTCATGAGGCACTACCATCGATCGTATCTTACAAGGGATAACCCATCGTAAACCTGAGGATTTTTAGAAAGCGGTTTCAAAAAACGTACGATGGGTTGAACGTATCGGAAGTTCCATGGCAGCGCATTGCAAGTTACGATGAGTTATTGGGTCAACATAACTCGCATTCTCGACCAAAGTAAAAAAATTCAGCGAAGGCGCTCTAATGCTGCTTGTCGGTTTGGAGGCCAAACGAGTCCCAAGAAGAAAAAATAAATTTCCGAGACCGATTTAGGTTAATTACTTTAAATAAGAGTTGAGTGCAACTGATGACTAATGTTTTCATTTCTGCAGAAAAGTTTACTGAGCGTGCAGATGACACACCTGTTAAACTTTCTTTCGATTATTTTGTGTTATTTCACTGAGTACGCGTGACGTCCAACATCTTGATTTAAGTCTTGGCCAATTTAGGAAAATGTATTACACCCATAATAATAATGTTCGTTTTTTATATAGCGCTTTAGACTCCCACAGTGTGGGTTTATCAAAACGCTTTACAATTATTATCCCTGTTTACCAGGAACGAGACCATTTCTGCAGCAGCTCAAGATCAGCGCATGTGGTCTCTACCTTCACAGGTACCCATTTATACTCCTGGGTGGAGAGAGGCAATTGTAGCAAAGTGTCTTGCCCAAGAACACAAGCACCATGTTCCCTGCCAGGGTTCGAACCCACGTACCATCGTACAGGAGTCAAACACGGTAACCACTGGACCACAGTGCCCTACCCATGAATGTGCTTTTACAACAAACAACACGAAAACTGATTTAAACTTAAAAAAAACAAAAAACGTGCTGAGCAGAATATTGTTCTTAGCAATTTAGTAAGGACATTTCTCATGTCAGAGAGTGTTTCTCAAACTTGCGAATAAAGTGCAGCATTATTTGCCCTACATGTATTTTTGTTGTTCAGGCTGAATAAACATTGCTCAGTCTTAACACCTGAAGTCTGTGGTAGTCTTCTGCTCCAGGGTGAGAATAAACAATGCTGTCTTACCTGAAATTTATGATAGTCTTGTGGTACAGGCTGTGCACGGCTTGCCTTCCAACAATGCTTTCCAAGACAGACAGTGATTTCTGCTTTTCCGCTTTCAAATCCTGATCTTCATCACCAATAACATTGGCTTCACTGTCATCTGTATTCACATTCAACTCTCAACATTAAATTATCTGCTGAATAATTGTTTTAATGACCCGCCTTAACCAGTTTGCGCCGGGATTATTTTAACATCACCGAGCCGACGCGCAGTATTATTTTTAACAAAACTTGATCCGAGGCGGGTTCAGGCTGATAGTACCAAGAAGCACAACCATGCATTCCCGGCCTTTCTAATGGGGTGTTTAAGCGCCATCTGTTTTGAATCTGGAGAAAACTTTGCGTTTATATACGTCATCCGGCGCAAACTGGTTAAAGTTAGTATCTACCATTTGCAAACATCCAAAAATTAAACTACTTAATTATTACAGTCATTTTGACTGGGTTTCTAGCCAATATACCCAAGAGGCTTAGGGTTACAATTTGAAGTACGGTACACTAAATATAACATTATAAACACACATAAATGAACTAAACTGAAACAAAAGAAATACAGTTTTTACCGTCGTCTTCAATGAACTCTTCACCGAGCTTGAAGCGGCTGTCAGTTCCAATCCGATGTTGAAGTCTCAGCAACTGCCAGTGAGGAAAAAAGATTTCACTTTCAATTTAAATCCGGGTCGAAAAAATCTAAAAAGCAACAGCCTCGATACTAATTGTGACCTGTCACCACGAAATGAGAGTAAAGTCTGAAAATTGAAAATTGAGATATTGGTATTTTCAAATTCTTGAGAAAGAGAGCTTTCCAATGGTATATAACACTTGGGGGTTTTGCAATAAATATATTTTACAATGCTCACGAATGTATCATGGGTTTCACATTTCACATTTCACATTACACTTTAAACATTCTAAACAAAACAAAAAAAAGATTGCAAAACAGGACAAGGTTCGGTTGAACATAGCAACGGCTATGTTCTAATCATTATTTCTTGAAACTTTCCACACAAACGAACTATTGTATAAACAACAAAATAACAAAATTTTGAAAACGTGGGACAGTTACAAAGATCTAATTTGCATATTTAATTACCGTGTTAATAAGACCACTGATGGACTTTAATCCAAACACTAACTACTCAAACACTGCGCAAAGTCGCGTAATTTAAGAGGTTTTCAATCATCTGAATGCACCCCCAAAATAGTAATATGTAGAGTAGGACTTAGGCTTTCCAAATTACGCAAAATCTTAAAATTGACCACCCCTTCATATTTTGACTTTGGATGGCCATATCTACTAATCACATTGTGCGACTTTACTCTCATATTGTGGTGACAGGTCACAATTATGCTCTTTGGTGAAGATAAATCTAGACACACTGACTAGTGAAGTCAAAAGTTACTGGTTACTGATCATTCACTGTTACTTGTAAATTGGACTCGTGTTTTGCTCATGACCAGACTAGTGATGGACTAGTGAAGCACTCGTCCACGACACGATCTCAAAGAATCTTCCAACTCCATCTGTGACTTTTTTCGTCCAAAACACTGCAAATCCCTAATTACCTGAAACTCATCAGCTATCTCTTATTACAAAAGTGGATATTTAAAGGTAGGATACACCATTGGTAATTGCTTGAACTATCATGAATGGGTGGAATTGGGGGCTGTATTTTATAGTAAATATTGTTTAACTGACCTATCTGAAGTTGTACAATCATGGATGCCGCGAGAAAAGCACGAAAAACAGCGTTTGTTTTCAACCGGCATCAAGCAATTATTCTTATGTTGTTCTTGGTTTTTTTCGCGATCGCCGTTTCGCATTTTTCAATTTGTCCCGTTGGATATCGAGATGGATGATGTGGGGATTTTGCTTTTTGTTTTTGTTTTTGTTTGTTTTCCCGATCGCCGTTCAACGATCGCAAATTTTTCTTTATAAAATTATATTTTTCGGAATAATTACAGGATATCTAGCGCAATAATTTTGCTGGATGCCTAGAATCATTATTTACTTTCAAATAAGTAAAATATTTCTTAATAATTGGGTAGTAAATATTTGTGATATTTGCAAATGGTGTATCCTACCTTTAAGGCATGGCCACATGAGTCAAATTACTGCATGGACAAATCAGTTTCTTTATACATGTACTTGCCTTTTCTCCTGCCCTTCCTTGGAACTGACGTTTAATCTTAAACCTGTCATCATCGCCCACTTCCATATCATCATCATCATCACTGTCAAACAAGCCTAGTCTTTGACTTGAGACCTCTACCTATTATACAAGGATGGAAGCAAAACAAGTTTTGTAAAAAACTTAAATAAAAAAACTTTCAAAAGAAACTTACTGCTCAATAACCAAACCAACTCCATGAAAGTCATTTTTTTCCTTCAATATACGTGTAGTTGCTTCTTAAAACTGTTTTTATGTACTTTTATCAAATCCTCAGAATAATTTGGTTAGGTGCTTCTCTGGAACGCCATTCTACATGTGTAAGCTTTCCTTCAATGTTTATAAGGTTTGCCTTTATTTTCAAAGCTTTTATCATCAGAGATATATAACAACACATAAAATTGGTGACACTATACATGTACCTTAGCTGTGGTAGTCTTTTCGTGGATAATTTTGGCTTCAGAACGTTCGTCGTCCGACTCGAACCTCACATGGGTACCGGCTGAAAGTGTCACCTCTCGAGAATCCTGAAAAAGCAAAAAAAAAAAACATGTCAACCGAGCAAGACTAAACAAACTTAATTGTGTGTTAACGTTAACAGCTTGAAAAAAATCCAGGTACATGTAAGTAGGGTAATGTTATTTTGGTGTTTTTTTTCTTCTTTATTTCAGTCAAGTTGTAGGTGTAGAAAATAAATATGTTCGTGGCAAATAACTGAAACTAGTGTTCATGTACAATTATCAACTAGCAAAACTGCAATAGGTTGGTAATTTGGCCGCCAAAATAATCCAGGTCAGTTGGCATGGAGGCATTCAAGCAGACCAAGACGAAAAAGTAGGATCAAAATTGTATAAAAATGAATAAAAGTAGGACTTTTACTGGCTGTTACAGGAGTAGATGTCTACAGCATCATAAGCCATATTTGGCATGTTCTGTACACACAACACACAACACAACCCACCCTTCAAATCTTGTAAGATCCTAAAGGTCTGCATGATAATACTACTACATGTACATTGGTGTGTCAATAAAGCACAAGTGTGTACAGTGAGCATTATAGCAAACTTTGTGAGCGTCAAACATAAAAAAAGTGTATTGTTTCCCCATGTAGCCTGGTTGCATTTTGAAAAAAAATCTGAACAGTATTCTAAAACTTTCACTTTTAAGTTACTAATTTGAAAAGTTGGTTACAGTACTTGGACGTATCATGGCAAAAGAATGCAAGTTGTGTGAAAATCACATTAGAGTTACATTGTTCTGCCCCAAGATAGTCTGGTACCCGATGCCATAATCTGTAACTGGTTCCTGACTTCAGGTACCCGGTACCGATACACACCTCTAGTTTACACTTACCAGCAATTTCAGTGCCTCTTGAATGGCAGCTTTCTGAGTAAGGATGCTAGCTTGCCTCTGCTTCACCGACTGCAACCTTATCTTGTTGGACTGTCGGTGTTTGCTCCTATCCACATCAGAGCCCAGTAGTGCAGTCTTCCTGGCCCCAGAGTCAACGTTGCCACCTGGCGATATCCTTCCAGGCATTTCTTTTCTATCCTCTTCATCCGAGCTGTCACTGAAGTCGGAATCGAGAGCAGTACCGTTACTCGATGACTGTTCATCTTTACCATTAGCGTCACCTTCATCTTCGCTACTAGAATAATTGTCATTGGCATTTTCTTGGTTGACATTCTCTTGATTTGCTGTTTCATTTCTGGATTTTGCCCATGGCTGCTCCTTTTCCTTGCATGATGCAAGTATTTTGCCTCTGAGTTTCCCAGTACCCTTGGCGTTATACTGAACTTCATTACGTGGAGTTGTTACCTTGAAATTGTTCTGTGCTGCGCCGTTTTCTAATTCAACATCAGAATTTTGTTCATCATCATCATCATCATCATCATCATCATCATCTTCATTATCATCTTCATCATCATCTTCATCATCATCATCATCAGCATCACCGCTATGTTCTGAATCAATATCTGCATTGCTGTTGCTGTCATATTCTTTTTCGTCATCTTTTTCGTCATCTTCGTTGTCATCTTCGTTGTCATCTTCGTTGTCATCTTCGTTGTCATCTTCATCATCAACTTCATCATCAACTTCATCATCAACTTCATCATCAACTTCATCATCAACTTTTTCTTCAATTCCAACCTCTAGAACTTCAGATTCCTTTGAGCTACCATCATTATCTCTTTCATCCGAGTCATCAGCCATCTCGATGGGGATTTTCTGCCTTGCAGGACCACTGTCCCCCGTGTCATTTCTGGGAGGGACGCCATTTGTTTCATCATCTTGTTTGCTATCTATGCCTCTATTTTTCTCAGTAATAGGAGAGAAGTTAACAGATTGTGTGCTTCGTCCAGGGACACTATCCTGCTTTCTAAATCTGTCAAACTCACTAGTATCCCCAGACATTGCAGCCATTCTCTCCTTACTGTAGTATTCCTCCGCCCAGTCTTTCAGGACCTCTCGCTCTTTGATCTCCAGTGTTGAGGCTTCTTGGGCAAAATTACATATTTCATCCGTGTCCGCCGATCCGCACGAATCTTCACCGGAGTCCAGGTTGCACTGCTCCAATAACCTTTGTACGTCGTGCTGTTTGCGTTGATTGCCTTCGACTAGATTGCTCCGACTCAAGTCATTGCTCGTTTCCATTTGTGCACTGTATGGTTTGAGCTTCACCAGATCTGTTCTCGGCCTGGCTGAAGTTCCGGTCATCCGGACGATTTCGAAGTCTTGGTCAGAAGTCGTGGACTTCTCCCCGCTCGACCGCTTACGCTCGGATGTTTCGCCTTTAAACGTAATACTTTTCGCACCTGATTTCATCTTCTTGTGTACATACTCGGGAAATTCCCCCATTCTCTTTCGATCTATATCCGACATTTTCTCGGGCAGGCTCCATGTCAGATCTCTTACCGGCCTGTCAGTAATCATTTGGTCCGTCTTGGCATCATCTTTGAATTTGCGGACGTAGTGGACATACTTGGACGGGTCGTGGGTCATTTTGGATCGCTTGTCCTTGCGCACCATGTGCATGATGGGAAGGACGCGACCGAATTTGCCAACAATCCATTCCTGAAGAGAAACATTTCAATTCAACCAATAGTGGAGCAAATGTTTAGGGGAATCATGCCTTTGATGATACGAGCATGAAATGTTGGCACATAAAGTTGATGCTTTTGGTTAGCGTATCTCACAAGTTAGCAAGGAATTTGGGCTTAGGGCGCATGCGCACATTCCATAACGAAGGAATCTGTACTTTACCAAAATGTGGTTAGCACATTATTTTTATGCTAGCACTGTTAGCACAGAACTGTGATCATGAATGCATAAATGTGTGATTAGCAACTTATAGCAGGGCAAGGAAATTGGGTCCAGGTTCAAAACATTTAGATTAACATGCAAGTGCCGTATCCACTTTGTTACACTCGGCTGTTAACACCAGTGCATCGAATGGCCATGTCCAAGACTATTCAGAGCTAGTCCCCATTTAACAATGCCAGAGATGGATTCTGCTGCATTGGGTGACCTCATCCTCAGTTTGAGCCTCAAGATTTTTGACCGGATGAATTTTGCTGCACTGGGCAGGCCTAGTTATTTTTGACAAATGGTGCATGTTGCAGCGTCTGGCAGGGTTTCTAGACAAAATACCCTGGAGGGTTAGGGTTATTTATTTATTTATTTATTCCATTTCTTTTATGGAAGAAATAACTCACCCGATTGCCAATTTGTTCTCTTTGCCAATTGCAACTTTAGTACCCAACTTACCGTCTCACCCGGTATTAGTGTTCCCGGGACAGCTTTCTTCATGAGGAAGTCTTCAACTCCCGCTTTCTTCAGATTCTCCTTCAGTCGTTCTTCAGCTACATCCTGCTCAGTCGGTTTTCTTGTCTTGGTGCGGACTGGCTCTGGGTTCTCTTTCGCTTCCTTCCTCTCCTTTGCAAGTCTAGTGGAAAAGAAGTTTCTGTTAATTTGTGTTAAAGTCTTTAATATTAACTAATAACGAATAACTGAGACCATGGAAAGAATTCCATATCTGGACATCAGATGTTATGGGCTCCGTGCACAAGTTTTTCCTTGACAATACTTTTTGTCTTGGGAAATGGTTTTTTTTTCTCCTTAAAACATTTTTTACTACTTTCTTACTATTTCTTTACAAATATAGTTAGAAGACATAACAAAGAAAGAAACAAAATCTACTTGTTCACTATTTTGCATTTTTGTCCATTGAGGCCTCAATTTGTTCAGTCTTACTTTGCCAGGACCCCTCGCATATCGTCACCATCACCACGTTACATTAATGTCACGGGATACGTGCCACCCACTCCTGGCGTTTTCACAAAGTAACGCAAAGCCCATAGCTGATACACCAGGATAGCGTCGCTTCGTAAAAACTCGAACACAGCGTATCCAATTTGTGAGTTTTCACGAAGTGACGCTATTTGTGTGTATTAGATATGAGCTTTGCGTTACTTTATGAAAACGCCAAAAGTGGGTCACGGGTATCACGTGACATTAATGTTACTTCGTGGTGACGGTGATAATATTAGCAACGATGGCTGAATGCTACGCCCCTCACTTCCACCAAAAACCTCCACAACCAATACGTAGATTATGAAGGATCATATAACCCTACAGTTGAACTAGCAACTTGATTAACTTACTTGGTCAAGAAATCCTCCATTGCTAGTTGTACTTTCATCGTGTGTCCCTTCCATTTGGCACCATTGTAGGTAGATAAGCCTGTCATATTAAATTACCCAACAATAAATAAAAACAGAAATCAACAAGGAAATTACAACAAAATAATTAAAACAAGAGAAATTGACAAACTCTCAATGTGAGATATTAACTAGTTCGCGTCGGGATTATTTTAACATCACCGAGCTGAGGGGCGGGATTATTTTTAACAAAACTCGATCCGAAGCGGGTTCAGGCCAATAGTGCCGGGAAGCACACCCACGCATTTCCGGACTTGCTCGTTGCTGACAGACATTTCCGGCCTTGCTCGTGGCGTGTTTATGCGTCATCCGTTTTGAATCTGGGAAAAACTTTGCGTTTATATACGTCATCCGGTGCGAACTGGTTAAAACGAATGATTAGTTACTTTGTACACAGCTCAGAATTAAAGTTAGACGTGTACTTACTAAGTTGCCAATACTCAGAAATATACAACACCTCTCTCTCTTAACCAGTTCGTGTAAGATGACGTGTATACACGCAAAGTTTTTCCAGAATTCAAAATGGATGATGGATAAACACGTCACGAGCAAGGCCGGGAATATCTGTCAGCGACAGGCAGACTAGAAATATCAGGGTGCTACCCACAATCCTGTACCTGGGTCTAATCAATGTCAAAATAATCCCGGCACAAACCGGTCAAGAAGTCTCACAACTCAATTAATTTCAAGATGAAGTAATTTTTGTTGTTACTTAAAGGTAGGATACACCATTGGTAATTGCTTGAATTATCATTAATGGGTAGATTTGGGGGGTTGTATTTCATAGTAAATATCATTTAACTGACCTGTCCGAAGTTTTACAATCATGGATTCCGAGAAAAGCACGAAAAACGGCGTTTGTTTTCAACCGGCATTGGGCAGTTATTCTTATATTATCTTTGTTTTTTCGCGATCGCCGTCCGGCCATCGCAATTTTTTTTTATAAAATTATATTTTGTTGAACAATTACAGGATATCTAGCGCAATCATTTTGCTGGATGCCTAGAATCATTATTTACTTTCAAATGAGTAAGATATTTCTTAATAATGCGGTAGTAAATATTTACGATATCTGCAAATGGTGTATACTACCTTTAATACGGGTTGATTTTTTTAATTTAAGACTTACACTTTTTGAAGTTGCTCTCTGAGATATCAATGTCTATGTGGGCGAAGACATTCACTATTTGTCCTGTTCAGCAAAGAGGCAAAAACGAAAAAAATCATTGCCCAATCGCACGGATATTTGTTATACCAAGTGTTTAAAAAACAATACTCTGTATTACACAGATTATTGTTAAAAGGGTTGCTCTATTACAAAGGCCTGCTACACTGATCTTCCAAAACAGCTTCAGGTTGGGAGGTCCCCATTTTGCCAAAGCGCTGTTGCAGGTCATCTGGGGTGACATTCTGATGAAGGCCTCCAATGAGACTGGCAAACTGCCAGCCATAGTGTTCTCCCTAATACTATTACCTTGATTATCTCTCTTTATCCTGACACCATAATGCTTACCTTGATTATCTCTCTTTGTCCTGACATCAACGGAGGTTACTGACCCAAATCTGCCAAAGCGCTGTTGCAGGTCATCTGTGGTGACATCCTGATGAAGGCCTCCAATGAGACTGGCAAACTGCCAGCCATAGTGTTCTCCCTAATACTATTACCTTGATTATCTCTCTTTATCCTGACACCATAATGCTTACCTTGATTATCTCTCTTTGTCCTGACATCAACGGAGGTTACCGACCCAAACCTGCCAAAACGCTGTTGCAGGTCATCTGTGGTGACATCCTGATGCAGGCCTCCAATGAAGACTCTTCTTGGGATAGGTTGGACTTTCACCTTGGTTTCATCGGGCATCGTGAATGTTAGGTACCTATGAACCAAAATGTTAGGCCTGTACTTAGACTTCCTGGCACCAGTAAAGTATACATTCGGAGATTTGGAGTTTTGGACCCCTCTACCGGAGTACAGTATCCGTGTTGTATGAAACGGTTTTATCAACCAATTTCTCGTGTTTGAAATGCAACAGCACGTGGCAAATTGTAATTCAGATGGTCAATATATGCTCGTACGTGCGCGAGCCTAAAAAAAGGGCTGTAGATCAGCATGACTTGCTTTTTAGGAGATTAATATTTGAGAAAGTAGAATTCTTGCCCTAGTAACAAAAGCATTCTCACGATCGGCATGACGTCACAAAGGGAAAAGCCGTCTATAGCAATCGGACGGCGATCGCAACAAAAACAAGAACATAAGAATAACTGCCTGACGTCAGTTATAAACGAATGCTGTTTTTCTTGCTTTTTTTGGCATCCATGATTGTAAAACTTCGGAAAGGTCACGATATTTACTATAAAATACAACCCCAAAAATCCACCCATTTCTAAATTCATTTCAAGCAATTATTACCACATGACCAAAAATGGTGTATACTACTTTTAAGTTTAATTCATACGGTTCACACATGGAGAAATAAGACACAGGGAGTTACAACGACCTTTGGATCAAACGTTTAGTCTTTGGTACCGCGGTCATAAAACAGCACGGGATAATTTACTGTAAACACCCCGCGGGCAATCTCGCGACCGCAGCCACACGAATTCTGGAAGATGTGCGCCGGCGCATATCGAAATAGTACGTAAGTTTCTAAAAAAGTTCAATTTTCTTATGCAAAAAAAAGAAAACGCAACACGTCGCACACCGTTGAGCGATACACGAATGGGTAGACAAAAGCCTCAACGAGCAAACCTTCCATTTCTGGCCGGCCAAACTCGGCCTTAAGTCGTCAAAATCATAAAAATATGCTACCATATTTCCATGATTGTACTGTTCATATTTTAATCTTCTCTGTACTTGTTCCAAGTATTTATTTTGGGAAGTGGAACGAAGCACCAAACTGGAAATGTTTTATAAAAATTAAGCGAGTTCTAGGGTATCCCTTGGCGGGATTTTGTTTGTTTTAGTTTGCATTTGTTCTCACTCTTCGGTTTCCCCCATAGATAAAAGATAACAATGTGGGCGATAAACAAATCAACAACGTCATTTTTGGAGGAGAAGAAGACAGCCTCTACGTGGCCTCCTCTACTAGTAGCTGTTACAGCGAAACTAATGTCTTCACCCCGCTTCCAGCGACCTCAACGTCCGAGGCAGCACGAGTCCTTTTCAGGACGTGCGGACCTGTCCGCCGAAAGCCTCGCAATCCTGCAACTCAACGTCGAAGGGCTCACCATCGCCAAGCTCAATGTCCTTGAACAGACTGCAACAAAGAACAAGGCAACTATCGTCCTACTCCAGGAAACACATAAGAAGAACGATGCCATCCTTAAGCTCCCCGGGTTCACGCTAGCCGGCCACACCAAGAGCAAGCATCACGGCCTGGCAACATTTGTCCAAGACGGCGTGTCCTGGTCACCGGTAGGCCAATGCGCTGATGATGCCGAAGTCGAATGGATCGCCACTAAGGTGCAGGAGACCACTGTGGTGAACGTCTACAAGCCACCACCGAGCCGACTAGACCAAGGTTCTCTGCCAGACGTCCCTGCCCCAGCCTTATATGCCGGCGACTTCAACAGCCGGCACACTGACTGGGGGTACAAAACAACCAACGAAGACGGCGAGTCTCTGGCAGAATGGTCCTCCTCAGCCGATGCAGTCCTCCTCTTTGACCCAAAAGAACCCCATTCGTTCATCTCTGGGCGCTGGAACACTGAGACCAACCCAGACCTGGCTTTCGCCAAAGTCGCCGGGCAAGAACCACTGCCAATTCGGCGCATCCTGGACCTATTCCCTCGCTCACAACATCGCCCGTCACTAATCACAACACCATCATTGATCCAACCGACAGAGGGAAAACCGGTCCGGAGATGGAACTTCCGCAAGGCGAACTGGGCAGACTTCACGCGAGATGTCAACACCGCTGCTGAAGCCCTGCCAGTGCCTACTGCCTCCAACATCGACGACGCGTACGAGGCCTACTGCAAGGTGCTACAAGCCGCTGCCAAAAAACATGTCCCGCGGGGAATAAGAAAGAACTACGTCCCCTGCTGGGACGAAGAATGTGAAGCCCTCCTGTGTGCCCACAATGAAGCCAAGAGCAATGTCGAGAGGGCCACAGCCGCCACAGATCTCCTTACCCGGCTAAACAACAAACGGAGAGAGAGGTGGACAGAGACCGTCGAGTCAATCGACTTCACCCACTCCAGCCGTCGAGAGTGGCAGACCATCAACATGTTGATTGGCCAGCGAAACAAACAAAAACCATGCCCCATCACTGCAGATGCCATCGCAGCACAGCTCATCAGCAATGGCAGGTTCCCCAACGCAGACAAGGCCTTCTCCAGGAAGACCACAGACGAGGTGAATAACCTACGTAAGGCTCCGGGTGCCGACTCTAACCTTTCGGGAGACTTCACCAATGACGAGATGGTTTCGGCTATCAAACATCTGAAGCCAAACAAAGCAGCCGAAATCGACAACATTCACCCAGAGTTTATCCTACACCAGGGCAGCAAAGCCACTGAGTGGCTAAGATCTTTCTGCTCTGCCTGCTACCGCTCCTCCAAGCTCCCGAAGATTTGGCGCCGTGCAAAGGTCATCGCCCTCCTGAAGCCGAACAAGCAGAAGGACGACCCAAAGGGCTACCGGCCCATCGCTCTCCTGTGCGTCTCATACAAGATCCTGGAACGTCTCCTACATGCACGCCTCGACCCGGTGATCGACCCATCACTGCCGAAGGAGCAAGCCGGCTTCCGCCGCGGGAAGTCCACAGCAGACCAAGTGACCCTCCTCACTCAGGACATCGAGGACTCCTTCCAGAAAGGCGAGAAGGTGGGCGTCGTCCTCCTTGATCTAACGGCGGCGTACGATACAGTCTGGCTCCGTGGACTCCACCTTAAGCTCCTGCAGACGATCCCGGACCGACACATGGTGGGCTTCATCATGGAGATGCTGAGCAACCGTAGCTTCACCCTCCACACCAGCGACGGCCAACACAGCAGGCTGAGAAGACTTAAGAACGGTGTCCCCCAAGGTTCGGTACTAGCCCCGATGCTGTTTAACATCTACATCCACGATCTCCCAGACACTTTGTCGAGCAAGTATGGATACGCAGACGACCTCGCAATCCTGTCTGCCGACAAGTGCTGGGAGACAATCGAATCGGGGCTCACGGCCGACATGACTACCCTGTCTTCGTACCTGCTGAACTGGCGTCTGAAGCTCTCCGTGGCCAAAACCATGTCCTCTGCATTCCATCTCAACAACAGAGAGGCAAGCCGCGAGCTCAACATCATCGTCAACAACAACAGACTCCAGTTCCAGGCCACTCCGACATACCTAGGGGTCAAGCTCGATCGCTCCTGGAAAATGTGTCAGCAAAGACATCAGCCCGCGTTGCCCTCTTACGACGGCTAGCTGGCACCACGTGGGGTGCATCGACCAAGACACTGCGCATCTCCACCCAAGCGCTGGTCTTCCCCGCCGCGGAGTACTGCACCCCTGTCTGGTGTAGGAGCATCCACACCAAGAAGCTGGACTCTACACTCAACAGCGCCCTGCGCACGGTCTCCGGCTGTCTGCGTGCCACACCGGTCAACCAACTACCTATCCAACTACACCATCCCTACGTCGAGAAGCCGCCGTCCTGGCACTGTCGCGTAAGGCCACCAATGACACCGACCATCTTCTTCACAAAACCGTTACAGAGACTCCACACCGCATCCGCCTAAAGTCACGACGTCCTTTTAAGAAGCATGCCCACCAGCTCCTGTGCTCCGCTCCACCCGACGCTTCCAAAAGGCTGTGGCTCAAACGGCGCTGGACAGAAGAGTGGCAAGCAGCAGACCATTCCAGGCTGCACCGTTTCGTGGAGGAGCCAGGCGAGCTGCTCGGCGAAGACCTGCCGCGCAAACAATGGACGATGCTGAACCGCCTCAGAACCGGCGTAGGCCGCTTCGCCGCGACTATGAAAGGCTGGGAGCTCAGGGCCTCCGCCGTATGTGACTGTGGCCACCCAGAACAGTCAGTTGACCACATCATCGAGTCTTGCCCACAGCACCGGCCACCCAACGGCGAACATGGCATTATCATACTGGACGACGACACAAAGACATGGCTTTCCTTCACCGAGTTGCAGGTGTGACGAAGAGACGATGGCAGCATACGAGAGAGAAGAAGAAGAAGAACGTCATTTTAAACATGGGTCTTCATAACGTAAAAATGAGAGGGGTGATTGTGTAACAAAAAGAGGTAGATCTCCCAGGCTCAAAACAGATTCTTCAGAAGTTCAGGGAGAAATTGTTTTGGAGCTTGGGAGATATCCTCTATCCACGATTTTGTCGCGAGTTTTGATGGTTATAATTGTTAATACTTTTGAATGCTTTGAAATAACTATCAAATTAAAGAGATGGTTATCAAAAAATTGCCAAACTATTGGGTATGCAAGAAGAGTGGCTCCCGTACGATGAAGTTTATTAACCCTAACCCTACCTAATGCTACTTTTTACAACTAGTAGTAAAAATTAGTATGCAGTACTCTCACCGACTTGTGTGCAATGCCTGTAGTAATTTTTAGTATTTGGTACTTCACTATGGTGGCCCTGAAGGGACTACGCAGATCGTGAATATTGACATCAATATTCACGACAAATTTCACGACTTTCCTTAAAGTCGCCAATATTGACGTCAAATTTAACGTCGATATTCGTGTCAAATTTCACGACTTTCCCCGAAAGTCGCTAATATTGACGTCAATATTCGCGACAAAATTCATGACTTTCGTCAAAGTCGCGAATATTGACGTCAATATTGACGTCAATATTCACGACTTTCCACACAAGTCGCGAATATTGACGTCAAATTTGACGTCAAATTTCGCGACTTGCCTCCAAAGCAATGGGTCAAGGCTGGACTACTGCATTTTTTTGCCAGGTAAGTATTACTGACCTGTATTGCCACTATTAGTATTTTGTAGTTGGCAGTATCTGTACTCTGTCAGTACACACCCAATCATCAGTCACGGAGAGACCCAGTGCTACAAAATACTAAGTAGTATTCTGTAGTACGCAGTTCTTTAGCCCAAAGTAAGGCCTAGGGGGTTAGGGTTAAGAAACAGTCAACATGAAAACTTACAAATCATTTTTTTACAATATTATCTGCTCACTAAATGTTCTTCAACTGAAAACAAACCGATCTCTTAGATACCATAACTCTACAGTAAACGGTTATACGTTTCGTGTAGTCGAACCCCACCCCCCCCCCCCCCCCCCCCCCCACCCCATTTACGTCAAATGCAATAAATTAAAACCAAAACACTTGATAGTTGATACATGTACATGTATACGGTAAAATAAACAAATTTACGTTCACACATTCAAAGATATAGTTACTGTAAAGTAATCAATAATCGAGACGAGCGTTTAGCGTTAAATATACAAATTTATATAAAAATGTGTCATTCACTACTAAAAACATGACGACCAATATGTATCCTAATAAAACAAGGGCATTTCGTATTCAAAAGATATTCAAAACGAAATTATTTGCCAACAAGATCAAAGAAGGAATATCAACAAATACAACCTCAGACTCTAGGTGAGCAAAACTTATTCTTAACGAAGTTAACGGTATTGTTTATGATATGACTCATGCTGCATAATCCCTCGTATGCATCATAACAAAAGATCAGGCTGTTGCAGTCGTTGTTGGTGTAAATGTCAAACTTGTTAAACACTGCAAATATTACTTGTTGGCAGTGACGGTGATTACTCAAAAGTAGCTTTGGCGTCTTGTGACTCAATTTTATTTGTTGGGTTTGATCACAAAATTATCTATCTCTCATCGCGGTCGGTGTGGTCCATCCTGTGGTTTTTCAGGTTGTAGCTGCGACTGAAAGATTTTCCACAGATGTCGCATGCGTACGGTTTCTTATTGGTGTGGGTCATCTGGTGTCGCTTGAGGTCTCCATTGTGCGTGAATGATTTTCCACAGATGTCGCATGTGTACGGTTTCTTATTGGTGTGGGTCATCTGGTGTCGCTTGAGTGTTCCACTCCGATTGAACGATTGTCCACAGATGTCGCATGTGTCTGGTTTCTCATTGGTGTGGGTTTAATACCTGGTGTCGCTTGAGGTTTTTACTCCACGCAAACGATATGCTGCAGATGTCGCATGCGTACGGTTTATCAACAGTGTGGGTCATCTTGTGTCGCTTGAGGTCTCTATTCTGCCTGAACGATTATCCACAGATGTCACATGTGTATGGTTTCTCATTGGTGTACTCATCTGGTGTTTCTTGAAGTGTCCACTCTGCCTGAACGATTTTCCACAGATGTCGCATGCGTACGGTTTCTTATTGGTGTGGGTCATCTGGTGTCGCTTGAGGTCTCCATTGTGCGTGAATGATTTTCCACAGATGTCGCATGTGTACGGTTTCTTATTGGTGTGGGTCATCTGGTGTCGCTTGAGTGTTCCACTCTGATTGAACGATTTTCTACAGATGTCGCATGTGTACGGTTTCTCATTGGAGTGGGTCATCTGGTGTTGCTTGAGGTGTCCACTCTGCCTGAACGATTTTTACAGATGTTGCATGCGTACGGTTTATCATTGGTGTGGGTCAACTGGTGTCGCTTAAGGCATCCATTGTGCGTGAATGATTTTCCACAAATGTCGCATGCGTACGGTTTCTTATTGGTGTGTGTCATCTGGTGTCGCTTGAGGTCTCCATTGTTTTTGAATGATTTTCCACAGATGTCGCATGCGTATGGTTTCTCATTGGTGTGGGTCATCTGGTGTTGCTTGAGGCATCCATTGTGCGTGAATGATTTTCCACAAATGTCGCATGCGTACGGTTTCTTATTGGTGTGTGTCATCTGGTGTCGCTTGAGGTCTCCATTGTTTTTGAATGATTTTCCACAGATGTCGCATGCGTATGGTTTCTCATTGGTGTGGGTCATCTAGTGTCGCTTGAGGTTTCTACTCCACGCAAACGATATGCTGCAGATGTCGCATGCGTACGGTTTATCAACGGTGTGGGTCATCTTGTGTCGCTTGAGGTCTCCATTCTGCCTGAACGATTTTCCACAGATGTCGCATGCGTACGGTTTCTCATTGGTGTGGGTCATCTGGTGTCGTTTGAGGTCTCTATTGTGCGTGAATGATTTTCCACAGCTGTCGCATGTATACGGTTTCTTATTGGTGTGTGTCATCTGGTGTCGCTTGAGGTCTCCATTGTTTGTGAATGATTTTCCACAGATGTCGCATGTGTCTGGTTTCTCATTGGTGTGGGTCATCTGGTGTCGCTTGAGGTTTCTACTTCACGCAAACGATATGCTGCAGATGTCGCATGCGTACTTTTTATCAACAGTGTGGGTCATCTTGTGTCGCTTGAGGTCTCCATTCTGCCTGAACAATTTTTCACAGATGCCAGATCCATTTCTGCGGTAAAGGGCGACGATTTGGGCTTTGCCCTGCCTGGCGCAACTTTTTTACGCTGTTGCCTGTGTTGGTTACGTCCGCCATTTTTATTTTATCTTATTTTGTGGGAATTTTTTGCTTAAGCAGACGATCTAAAATATTGCGCGCGCAGTTTGTTTACGTGCTTAAGTTAGCAACCGCTGGTGAAATACATTTACGCTTAAGCAAATTTTTCTGCTACAGTAAGCAACAAAATTTGCTTACCGTTAAGCATCTCTATGAAATTGGGCCCTGGTGTCGCTTCAGGTTTCTACTCTACGCAAACGATATGCTGCAGATGTCGCATGCATACAGTTTATCAACAGTGTGGGTCATCTTGTGTCGCTTGAGGTCTCTATTCTGCCTGAACGATTATCCACAGATGTCACATGTGTACGGTTTCTTATTGGTGTGGGTCATCTGGTGTCGCTTGAGTGTTCCACTCTGATTGAACGATTTTCCACAGATGTCGCATGCGTACGGTTTCTCATTGGTGTGGGTCATCGGGTGTTGCTTGAGGTGTCCACTCTGCCTGAACAATTTTCCACAGATGTCGCATGCGTACGGTTTCTCATTGGTGTGGGTCATATGGTGTTGTTTGAGGTAGTCACTCCGCCTGAACAAAATTCCGCAGATGTCGCATGCGTACGGTTTCTCATTGGTGTGGGTCATTTGGTGTCGCTTGAAGTGTCCACTCTGCCTGAACGATTTTCCACAGATGTCGCATGTGTGCGGTTTTTCATTGGTGTGGGTCATCTGGTGTCGTTTGAGGTTTGTACTCCACGCAAACGATATGCTGCAGATGTCACATGCGTATGGTTTATCAACGGTGTGGGTCATCTTGTGTCGCTTGAGGTCTCTATTTTGCCAGAACGATTTTCCACAGATGTCGCATGAGTACGGTTTCTCATTGGTGTGGGTCATCTGGTGTCGTTTGAGGCATCCATTGTGGGTGAATGATTTTCCACAGATGTCGCATGCGTATGGTTTCTCATTGGTGTGGGTCATCTGGTGTCGTTTGAGGTTTCTACTCCACGCAAACGATATGCTGCAGATGTCGCATGTGTACGGTTTATCAACAGTGTGGGTCATCTTGTGTTGCTTGAGGCCTCCATTCTGCCTGAACGATTTTCCACAGATGTCGCATGTGTACGGTTTCTCATTGGTGTGGGTCATCTGGTGTTGCTTGAGGCTTCCATTGTGCGTGAATGATTTTCCACAGATGTCGCATGTATACGATTTCTTATTGGTGTGGGTCATCTGGTGTCGCTTGAGTGTTCCACTCCGATTGAACGATTGTCCACAGATGTCGCATGTGTCTGGTTTCTCATTGGTGTGGGTTTAATACCTGGTGTCGCTTGAGGTTTCTACTCCACGCAAACGATATGCTGCAGATGTCGCATGCGTACGGTTTATCAACAGTGTGGGTCATCTTGTGTCGCTTGAGGTCTCTATTCTGCCTGAACGATTATCCACAGATGTCACATGTGTATGGTTTCTCATTGGTGTGGGTCATCTGGTGTTTCTTGAAGTGTCCACTCTGCCTGAACGATTTTCCACAGATGTCGCATGCGTACGGTTTCTTATTGGTGTGGGTCATCTGGTGTCGCTTGAGGTCTCCATTGTGCGTGAATGATTTTCCACAGATGTCGCATGTGTACGGTTTCTTATTGGTGTGGGTCATCTGGTGTCGCTTGAGTGTTCCACTCTGATTGAACGATTTTCTACAGATGTCGCATGTGTACGGTTTCTCATTGGAGTGGGTCATCTGGTGTTGCTTGAGGTGTCCACTCTGCCTGAACGATTTTTACAGATGTTGCATGCGTACGGTTTATCATTGGTGTGGGTCATCTGGTGTTTCTTTAAGTGTCTACTCTGCCTGAATGATTTTCAACAGATGTCGCATGCGCACGTTTTCTCATTGGTGTGGGTCAACTGGTGTCGCTTAGGCATCCATTGTGCGTGAATGATTTTCCACAAATGTCGCATGCGTACGGTTTCTTATTGGTGTGTGTCATCTGGTGTCGCTTGAGGTCTCCATTGTTTTTGAATGATTTTCCACAGATGTCGCATGCGTATGGTTTCTCATTGGTGTGGGTCATCTGGTGTTGCTTGAGGCATCCATTGTGCGTGAATGATTTTCCACAAATGTCGCATGCGTACGGTTTCTTATTGGTGTGTGTCATCTGGTGTCGCTTGAGGTCTCCATTGTTTTTGAATGATTTTCCACAGATGTCGCATGCGTATGGTTTCTCATTGGTGTGGGTCATCTAGTGTCGCTTGAGGTTTCTACTTCACGCAAACGATATGCTGCAGATGTCGCATGCGTACGGTTTATCAACGGTGTGGGTCATCTTGTGTCGCTTGAGGTCTCCATTCTGCCTGAACGATTTTCCACAGATGTCGCATGCGTACGGTTTCTCATTGGTGTGGGTCATCTGGTGTCGCTTGAGGCATCCATTGTGCGTGAATGATTTTCCACAAATGTCGCATGCGTACGGTTTCTTATTGGTGTGTGTCATCTGGTGTCGCTTGAGGTCTCCATTGTTTTTGAATGATTTTCCACAGATGTCGCATGCGTATGGTTTCTCATTGGTGTGGGTCATCTGGTGTTGCTTGAGGCATCCATTGTGCGTGAATGATTTTCCACAAATGTCGCATGCGTACGGTTTCTTATTGGTGTGTGTCATCTGGTGTCGCTTAACCCTAACCCTCCCAAATCCTCCAAATTCCTCATTGCAAAATGCAGGATTTTGCAGGATTGAGGTCACTTGGAGTTTGATGCATTGCAGGATTTTGCAGGATTGAGGTTACTTGGGGTTTTACCCCTGCAGGAATATGGAGGATTCAGGTTATCAGGCTGAATGTGACACACAAGGATTTTGCAGGATTGAGGTCACTTGGAGTTTGATGCATCGCAGGATTTTGCAGGATTGAGGTTACTTGGGTTTTTACTGACTGCAGCCAGGGCAAGACTGCAGGATTTTGCAGGATACAGGCTGTATGGTCGCCAGTGACCAATATTGGAGGATTTTGCAGGATTCAGGTTACTTGGAGTTTTAACAATTTAGGAATTGGAGGATTTTGCAGGATTCAGGTTATGTGTAAGTAAAAATGGGTAGGGAGTTAGGGTTAAGGTCTCCATTGTTTTTGAATGATTTTCCACAGATGTCGCATGCGTATGGTTTCTCATTGGTGTGGGTCATCTAGTGTCGCTTGAGGTTTCTACTCCACGCAAACGATATGCTGCAGATGTCGCATGCGTACGGTTTATCAACGGTGTGGGTCATCTTGTGTCGCTTGAGGTCTCCATTCTGCCTGAATGATTTTCCACAGATGTCGCATGCGTACGGTTTCTCATTGGTGTGGGTCATCTGGTGTCGTTTGAGGTCTCTATTGTGCGTGAATGATTTTCCACAGCTGTCGCATGTATACGGTTTCTTATTGGTGTGTGTCATCTGGTGTCGCTTGAGGTCTCCATTGTTTGTGAATGATTTTCCACAGATGTCGCATGTGTCTGGTTTCTCATTGGTGTGGGTCATCTGGTGTCGCTTGAGGTTTCTACTTCACGCAAACGATATGCTGCAGATGTCGCATGCGTACTTTTTATCAACAGTGTGGGTCATCTTGTGTCGCTTGAGGTCTCCATTCTGCCTGAACGATTTTCCACAGATGTCGCATGCGTACGGTTTCTCATTGGTGTGGGTCATCTGGTGTCGCTTGAGGCATCCATTGTGCGTGAATGATTTTCCACAAATGTCGCATGCGTACGGTTTCTTATTGGTGTGTGTCATCTGGTGTCGCTTGAGGTCTCCATTGTTTTTGAATGATTTTCCACAGATGTCGCATGCGTATGGTTTCTCATTGGTGTGGGTCATCTGGTGTTGCTTGAGGCATCCATTGTGCGTGAATGATTTTCCACAAATGTCGCATGCGTACGGTTTCTTATTGGTGTGTGTCATCTGGTGTCGCTTAAGGTCTCCATTGTTTTTGAATGATTTTCCACAGATGTCGCATGCGTATGGTTTCTCATTGGTGTGGGTCATCTAGTGTCGCTTGAGGTTTCTACTCCACGCAAACGATATGCTGCAGATGTCGCATGCGTACGGTTTATCAACGGTGTGGGTCATCTTGTGTCGCTTGAGGTCTCCATTCTGCCTGAATGATTTTCCACAGATGTCGCATGCGTACGGTTTCTCATTGGTGTGGGTCATCTGGTGTCGTTTGAGGTCTCTATTGTGCGTGAATGATTTTCCACAGCTGTCGCATGTATACGGTTTCTTATTGGTGTGTGTCATCTGGTGTCGCTTGAGGTCTCCATTGTTTGTGAATGATTTTCCACAGATGTCGCATGTGTCTGGTTTCTCATTGGTGTGGGTCATCTGGTGTCGCTTGAGGTTTCTACTTCACGCAAACGATATGCTGCAGATGTCGCATGCGTACTTTTTATCAACAGTGTGGGTCATCTTGTGTCGCTTGAGGTCTCCATTCTGCCTGAACAATTTTTCACAGATGCCAGATCCATTTCTGCGGTAAAGGGCGACGATTTGGGCTTTGCCCTGCCTGGCGCAACTTTTTTACGCTGTTGCCTGTGTTGGTTACGTCCGCCATTTTTATTTTATTTTATTTTGGGGGAATTTTTTGCTTAAGCAGACGATCTAAAATATTGCGCGCGCAGTTTGTTTACGTGCTTAAGTTAGCAACCGCTGGTGAAATACGTTTACGCTTAAGCAAATTTTTCTGCTACAGTAAGCAACAAAATTTGCTTACCGTTAAGCATCTCTATGAAATTGGGCCCTGGTGTCGCTTCAGGTTTCTACTCTACGCAAACGATATGCTGCAGATGTCGCATGCATACAGTTTATCAACAGTGTGGGTCATCTTGTGTCGCTTGAGGTCTCTATTTTGCCTGAACGATTTTCCACAGATGTCGCATGAGTACAGTTTCTCATTGGTGTGGGTCATCTGGTGTCGTTTGAGACATCCATTGTGGGTGAATGATTTTCCACAGATGTCGCATGCGTATGGTTTCTCATTGGTGTGGGTCATCTGGTGTCGTTTGAGGTTTCTACTCCACGCAAACGATATGCTGCAGATGTCGCATGTGTACGGTTTATCAACAGTGTGGGTCATCTTGTGTTGCTTGAGGCCTCCATTCTGCCTGAACGATTTTCCACAGATGTCGCATGTGTACGGTTTCTCATTGGTGTGGGTCATCTGGTGTTGCTTGAGGCTTCCATTGTGCGTGAATGATTTTCCACAGATGTCGCATGTATACGATTTCTTATTGGTGTGGGTCATCTGGTGTCGCTTGAGTGTTCCACTCCGATTGAACGATTGTCCACAGATGTCGCATGTGTCTGGTTTCTCATTGGTGTGGGTTTAATACCTGGTGTCGCTTGAGGTTTCTACTCCACGCAAACGATATGCTGCAGATGTCGCATGCGTACGGTTTATCAACAGTGTGGGTCATCTTGTGTCGCTTGAGGTCTCTATTCTGCCTGAACGATTATCCACAGATGTCACATGTGTATGGTTTCTCATTGGTGTGGGTCATCTGGTGTTGCTTGAGGCATCCATTGTGCGTGAATGATTTTCCACAAATGTCGCATGCGTACGGTTTCTTATTGGTGTGTGTCATCTGGTGTCGCTTGAGGTCTCCATTGTTTTTGAATGATTTTCCACAGATGTCGCATGCGTATGGTTTCTCATTGGTGTGGGTCATCTAGTGTCGCTTGAGGTTTCTACTTCACGCAAACGATATGCTGCAGATGTCGCATGCGTACGGTTTATCAACGGTGTGGGTCATCTTGTGTCGCTTGAGGTCTCCATTCTGCCTGAACGATTTTCCACAGATGTCGCATGCGTACGGTTTCTCATTGGTGTGGGTCATCTGGTGTCGCTTGAGGCATCCATTGTGCGTGAATGATTTTCCACAAATGTCGCATGCGTACGGTTTCTTATTGGTGTGTGTCATCTGGTGTCGCTTGAGGTCTCCATTGTTTTTGAATGATTTTCCACAGATGTCGCATGCGTATGGTTTCTCATTGGTGTGGGTCATCTGGTGTTGCTTGAGGCATCCATTGTGCGTGAATGATTTTCCACAAATGTCGCATGCGTACGGTTTCTTATTGGTGTGTGTCATCTGGTGTCGCTTAAGGTCTCCATTGTTTTTGAATGATTTTCCACAGATGTCGCATGCGTATGGTTTCTCATTGGTGTGGGTCATCTAGTGTCGCTTGAGGTTTCTACTCCACGCAAACGATATGCTGCAGATGTCGCATGCGTACGGTTTATCAACGGTGTGGGTCATCTTGTGTCGCTTGAGGTCTCCATTCTGCCTGAATGATTTTCCACAGATGTCGCATGCGTACGGTTTCTCATTGGTGTGGGTCATCTGGTGTCGTTTGAGGTCTCTATTGTGCGTGAATGATTTTCCACAGCTGTCGCATGTATACGGTTTCTTATTGGTGTGTGTCATCTGGTGTCGCTTGAGGTCTCCATTGTTTGTGAATGATTTTCCACAGATGTCGCATGTGTCTGGTTTCTCATTGGTGTGGGTCATCTGGTGTCGCTTGAGGTTTCTACTTCACGCAAACGATATGCTGCAGATGTCGCATGCGTACTTTTTATCAACAGTGTGGGTCATCTTGTGTCGCTTGAGGTCTCCATTCTGCCTGAACAATTTTTCACAGATGCCAGATCCATTTCTGCGGTAAAGGGCGACGATTTGGGCTTTGCCCTGCCTGGCGCAACTTTTTTACGCTGTTGCCTGTGTTGGTTACGTCCGCCATTTTTATTTTATTTTATTTTGGGGGAATTTTTTGCTTAAGCAGACGATCTAAAATATTGCGCGCGCAGTTTGTTTACGTGCTTAAGTTAGCAACCGCTGGTGAAATACGTTTACGCTTAAGCAAATTTTTCTGCTACAGTAAGCAAAAAAATTTGCTTACCGTTAAGCATCTCTATGAAATTGGGCCCTGGTGTCGCTTCAGGTTTCTACTCTACGCAAACGATATGCTGCAGATGTCGCATGCATACAGTTTATCAACAGTGTGGGTCATCTTGTGTCGCTTGAGGTCTCTATTCTGCCTGAACGATTATCCACAGATGTCACATGTGTATGGTTTCTCATTGGTGTGGGTCATCTGGTGTTTCTTGAAGTGTCCACTCTGCCTGAACGATTTTCCACAGATGTCGCATGCGTACGGTTTCTTATTGGTGTGGGTCATCTGGTGTCGCTTGAGGTCTCCATTGTGCGTGAATGATTTTCCACAGATGTCGCATGTGTACGGTTTCTTATTGGTGTGGGTCATCTGGTGTCGCTTGAGTGTTCCACTCTGATTGAACGATTTTCTACAGATGTCGCATGTGTACGGTTTCTCATTGGAGTGGGTCATCTGGTGTTGCTTGAGGTGTCCACTCTGCCTGAACGATTTTTACAGATGTTGCATGCGTACGGTTTATCATTGGTGTGGGTCATCTGGTGTTTCTTTAAGTGTCTACTCTGCCTGAATGATTTTCAACAGATGTCGCATGCGCACGTTTTCTCATTGGTGTGGGTCAACTGGTGTCGCTTAAGGCATCCATTGTGCGTGAATGATTTTCCACAAATGTCGCATGCGTACGGTTTCTTATTGGTGTGTGTCATCTGGTGTCGCTTGAGGTCTCCATTGTTTTTGAATGATTTTCCACAGATGTCGCATGCGTATGGTTTCTCATTGGTGTGGGTCATTTGGTGTTGCTTGAGGCATCCATTGTGCGTGAATGATTTTCCACAAATGTCGCATGCGTACGGTTTCTTATTGGTGTGTGTCATCTGGTGTCGCTTGAGGTCTCCATTGTTTTTGAATGATTTTCCACAGATGTCGCATGCGTATGGTTTCTCATTGGTGTGGGTCATCTAGTGTCGCTTGAGGTTTCTACTCCACGCAAACGATATGCTGCAGATGTCGCATGCGTACGGTTTATCAACGGTGTGGGTCATCTTGTGTCGCTTGAGGTCTCCATTCTGCCTGAACGATTTTCCACAGATGTCGCATGCGTACGGTTTCTCATTGGTGTGGGTCATCTGGTGTCGCTTGAGGCATCCATTGTGCGTGAATGATTTTCCACAAATGTCGCATGCGTACGGTTTCTTATTGGTGTGTGTCATCTGGTGTCGCTTGAGGTCTCCATTGTTTTTGAATGATTTTCCACAGATGTCGCATGCGTATGGTTTCTCATTGGTGTGGGTCATCTAGTGTCGCTTGAGGTTTCTACTCCACGCAAACGATATGCTGCAGATGTCGCATGCGTACGGTTTATCAACGGTGTGGGTCATCTTGTGTCGCTTGAGGTCTCCATTCTGCCTGAATGATTTTCCACAGATGTCGCATGCGTACGGTTTCTCATTGGTGTGGGTCATCTGGTGTCGTTTGAGGTCTCTATTGTGCGTGAATGATTTTCCACAGCTGTCGCATGTATACGGTTTCTTATTGGTGTGTGTCATCTGGTGTCGCTTGAGGTCTCCATTGTTTGTGAATGATTTTCCACAGATGTCGCATGTGTCTGGTTTCTCATTGGTGTGGGTCATCTGGTGTCGCTTGAGGTTTCTACTTCACGCAAACGATATGCTGCAGATGTCGCATGCGTACTTTTTATCAACAGTGTGGGTCATCTTGTGTCGCTTGAGGTCTCCATTCTGCCTGAACAATTTTTCACAGATGCCAGATCCATTTCTGCGGTAAAGGGCGACGATTTTTTTAAAGGGCGCAACTTTTTTACGCTGTTGCCTGTGTTGGTTACGTCCGCCATTTTTATTTTATCTAATTTTGGGGGAATTTTTTGCTTAAGCAGACGATCTAAAATATTGCCCGCGCAGTTTGTTTACGTGCTTAAGTTAGCAACCGCTGGTGAAATACGTTTACGCTTAAGCAAATTTTTCTGCTACAGTAAGCAAAAAAATTTGCTTACCGTTAAGCATCTCTATGAAATTGGGCCCTGGTGTCGCTTCAGGTTTCTACTCTACGCAAACGATATGCTGCAGATGTCGCATGCATACAGTTTATCAACAGTGTGGGTCATCTTGTGTCGCTTGAGGTCTCTATTCTGCCTGAACGATTATCCACAGATGTCACATGTGTACGGTTTCTTATTGGTGTGGGTCATCTGGTGTCGCTTGAGTGTTCCACTCTGATTGAACGATTTTCCACAGATGTCGCATGCGTACGGTTTCTCATTGGTGTGGGTCATCTGGTGTTGCTTGAGGTGTCCACTCTGCCTGAACAATTTTCCACAGATGTCGCATGCGTACGGTTTCTCATTGGTGTGGGTCATATGGTGTTGTTTGAGGTAGTCACTCCGCCTGAACAAAATTCCGCAGATGTCGCATGCGTACGGTTTCTCATTGGTGTGGGTCATCTGGTGTCGCTTGAAGTGTCCACTCGGCCTGAATGATTTTCCGCAGATGTCGCATGTGTACGGTTTCTCATTGGTGTGGGTCATTTGGTGTCGCTTGAAGTGTCCACTCTGCCTGAACGATTTTCCACAGATGTCGCATGTGTGCGGTTTCTCATTGGTGTGGGTCATCTGGTGTCGTTTGAGGTTTCTACTCCACGCAAACGATATGCTGCAGATGTCGCATGTGTACGGTTTATCAACAGTGTGGGTCATCTTGTGTTGCTTGAGGCCTCCATTCTGCCTGAACGATTTTCCACAGATGTCACATGCGTACGGTTTCTCATTGGTGTGGGTCATCTGGTGTTGCTTGAAGTTTCCACTCTGCCTGAACGATTTTTCACAGATGTCGCATGTGTACGGTTTCTCATTGGTGTGGGTCATCTGGTGTTGCTTGAGGCTTCCATTGTGCGTGAATGATTTTCCACAGATGTCGCATGCGTACAGTTTCTCATTGGTGTGGGTCATCTGGTGTAATTTGAGGCTGTCCATAACCTTGTATAAAATTTAAAAGATCAAAGTGGCTATTTTTACGTGACCGTAAACCTACTATTATTACGTGATATAACTGGTTCCCGACACAGACAAGAGAAATTTGCCATGAAGATGCAATTACGTGGTTTGCCGGTTCGACGTAGCATGCAGTGATCGCTGTAATTTGTTTGGGTTGATAATAATGACGTAATACCCACTTAACATAACACCTCGGTATTACCGAATACCGCGGTTTTTTTTGTCACGGTATCCCGGTATAGTAAAAGGCAATACCGTCCAAGCCTAACGAAAACGCTGTTGCTATTCTTACGTGACCGTAACCCTACCTACTTTTTTCTATTCCTACGCGACTTAACTAGTTCCCGACACAGAAACTCAATACGCGCGGAACGTATGAAGACCACCCAGGAAATTTGTTTTGGCAATAGTCGATGTTAAATTGTGGTATTTAGTCCAAAATTCCCTTTTTTTGACCATAATATGTAATTATTTGTGCAAACATAGTGAAAAATTCACATTACCTTTCATTTGTATTTAAATTTCGACATTTTTCATAAAAAAACTGTGTGACTTCGTCGTGGACAAAAAAGCAAACTATAAAACTAACATCGACAACAGATAAGTTTGTAGTGAGTGTTCAGTAGGTAATAATAGGAATAGATATGTAATAAGTTAATTCCATTGTATTTTGGTATTATTTCATTACGTAACCTTTTTTTATTACCTAAGTTATTGGCTAATAATAATTTCAATATCTCATAGATAGGGTCTTATAGAAAAAGGTATAAAAGTCGTGTATACAAAAAACTAGGGACTGTATACGAAAAACTAGGGACTGTATAAACTAGGGACTGCGCTAGACCATGGAGGAATAAGAGCTTATTCCTTCATGGCTAGACCCAATAATTGGGGTGTTTTCACTCCTTTTTCGAATTTTGTCTGTCGTTCTAACGCCCCAACGGTTTCTCAGCCTATTGCCCGTAAAAAATTAAGTTGCGACCACAAAAGTTGCCCAAAACAGGCCAAATACTTGACAAAATATCTTGGATAGCGCACACTGATACATGTTAAAGAAGAACTGTTATGGCTTCATTGTAGTCCGGTTCCTTGCTCTATGGTCCGAGTTACTGGACTCTAGTTATCTCTTTTTTAACATTTGGACATCATCTGGCACTATTAGTAGCGCCAGATGATGTCCAAATGTTAAAAAAGCGATAACTAGAGTCCAGTAACTCAGACTAGAATTCTAGACTAAACAACACAAAAGATTTATCTTGACAATAGGAAAGAGGATTTGTGCGGCAAAACCCGCACTGCGCGTAATATCACGTTATTGTGTTCTTCTCTTATATTCAATTACACTATCGGCGCGGTTAGAAAACGGCCGCGTTTAAACAAGCGTATCTCCCCAATCGCTTGTTAAATTTGGGAAATCGAAGTAGTTTTGGAATCTGTGATTTAAAATCGATACGCTCTACTTATTTTTTTACCACTCTGATTACTTTTTAAAAGTCCCTAGCTTACGGCTATAAAATTAGCTAATGTTTTGGCAGCACACCAGCTAAATATCCAAGTTAAATTAATGGCACCAAATTAATTATCACGAAACTGGTGCATCGCAAATCGACCAACAACATTCACTCAGTCACTCGCAGTCGCGGCACTCATCAGTCGTACCGTACTACATACTCTTAACTCTAGTTCTGCAAACATAACAATTGTATTATGACGATACTTCAGTATAATAAAACTCAAAAAGCAAACATACCTACCTTCCAAAAACGATATAAATTCTAAATAACTAGAATTTAGAAATAGAACGCAATGCTTTTTCCACGTTGAAAGTCACATCTTCACTCAGCCTTCTTCACCACGTGCACATCAACACCGAAATAGGTACCCGATCACTTCGACACCTTGTCAACTCGACACCCGTACCCACCATCGAGATGTTGACGTGTCGAGTTGATTGGTGTCGAGTTTGCTAGGTGTCGAAGTTATCGACATCCGATGGAAGAACGAGCTGGGCTTGTTTAAAGCGCATAAAGTGAACTGAAACCTTTCTTTGATGATGCTAAATCACGTTGTAGAACATGTATTCTGTGTCATTTTTTTCAAAACAGTCGGAACACACAATAAATCACATTTTTTGGTGCTTCAAAGTTTTTTTAATTTTATATGAAATATATTTCTGTTTCGGGGTTCTGCTGTAGAACATGTAGACGCCGACACAGCTCCTACACAAATTAGTGTTTGTATAAAAGATTGAACAAGCCACACATTATTTTGGGTCGACTCGGCCAGAAAATATACATGTACTATAAAATCACGAAGACCGAGAAATATTCATCATTATCGGAACTCAACATTTTATTGCTGGTATTATGGTAGAAAACTGGTGAATTTGCGTATACATGTATAATGCGCACCAGAAATTATGGCAAGGAAAATTCCTTAACAAATCATGTATATAATAAACGTATACACAATTTACGGAATACATTGTTAAAAACATTGTTTGTAAAAACATCACTGGCAAAACATCAGAGTAAAAAAATATAATACAAAATATAATTTTACAGAGATATTAAAATCTCAACAAACTTGTGTATATTTGTTATAATTACTATACATTTTTTGGGACAGTCACTTCGATGTAAATGTAGGTGTGTCATCTTTTAATTTTATTTATTCGCAATTTCCGTAATAATGATACAGATTTTACTACAGAATAGAAAAGAAAATATATACCCGGTACATATAATGGAAAAAGCAGGGATAACGCAAACAAGTTTTACAAAACTTATTTCCATTGCGGTCCCAATGTGTTTTTTAGGGGGTTGCAATCTGAAAAATAGATTTTCAAATTGAATTGATAATTTTCTAGCATTGTATTTGTTATGAGCTCTCGAATGAGATATCCCACGAAAGGAATTGGCCAACAGCGAGTAATTAATTAATTCAATTTAAATTTTGATTTAGGAGTGTCCTGCTCCTAATTCGTGGGGGGGGGGGGGGGGGGTCATAGTTTGTAAAGGCCTGCCAATGCAAAAAATCAAATGTATTCGTTTTAGAGTACATGGTCTTATATACAAATTCGTTCGGAAAAGAAAATCAAAATTTTTAAAAAGCTTGGACAACCAAACTTTGAAAATAAAGAACAATTTGTAAACAATAACCCCAAAAAAGCAAACCAACTAACAATTATAAATACCTTGCACCCTTTTAGCAAGATAAAAGTGAAAATAAAAACGAAGAGTACTGCCTGAAAATCTTCAAATGCTGTTCTTATAAACAAAGCTGAAAATGTACCTCTAACAAAAATTATGTACATTTTATATTTATAATGTTTTTTTTTAATATATTTTATATTTATCAAAATTGTAGTAAGAATGGAATAATCGGCTTTTTGCATAGTTTAGATTAAGATAAAACAAACGTAGGTCAATAACCGAGAGATCTATCCGGAAGCCTAGCTCTCAACTATACTAACGCACGTGCATCTTTTGATCGAATTATAAAAATGCAAACAAAATTGGTTCTTCAAATTTTTGTTAGGCGACTGTGGTGTAAATAACATTTTAAAGCAGATATAAGAGGAGAGAACCCCCACTTATCCCTCCTTTAAAAAAAATAAAATTGCGACGTCAAGTCGAGTCAAGTTATTAGGTCAAGACACTTTTTAAAAATTACTCGTTTTATTCAAAATGATTGACTGCTTAGATTTCAACAGCTGCAACTCATCATCTCAATTGCAGGAAATATGGCAGTAAGGCAAGAAACTCTACTTTGTCGAGGGTTGAACTCAGATTCTGTGGACAGAGAAAAAAAAAAAAATATTACCACTTCACATTTCAAGGCAAATTGTGACCGAATAGCACAAAATCAGCGTAAAATCGCACTGGGGCTTTCCGAGTTATAAGTAGAAACAACCGTGAATTTTCACTGAAAAGTCAATTTTGGGATTTTAACAACTTTCTTATTTGAAATGCCCTATTCTGTCATAACCCAATAGTCCAGGGAAACTAAGTTTTGACCTCACACAAATTGCACCACAGTGCACTTCTATAAGGTCCCTAGAATGAAATACTAAAAATCTCAAAAAATCCAAGTGGTGGAAATATGACAATTTGCATAAATCATTAATCCCTGCCGCGTAATATATTTATTCCTATATTTGGGTATATTATATTTTTTTTGTTTTTTGAAAAGTTTATTTTGGTGATTCTACTTACATATCCTTACTTTCAGTAACATTTTCTAAAGCAGATAAGCGACTGAATAATTATGTGAACATAGTAATTATCCAAAATGACAATTTCGTGAACCCATTAATGTGCTTCAAATTCACCAAGTTGCTTACATGGCACAGTTATCATATTAAAAACCTTATGGAAAATCATATGAACAATGATAACATTGTGATATTTAGCCCAGCAAACAAAAAGTTATAGAAGTGCACTGTGGTGACAAATATTTTATTTCAATTTGTGTGAGGTCAACAAAACAAAATTAAGTATTTTCCCCGGACTACAAAGTTTTTTTAACTGAATCTCTTTGCAAAATATTTTTTAGGGGCATTTCATTTTTGAACTTTGTGATAACTGTGAATAAGCGGGGTAATAAGCCATTTGCGAGTTAAATTTTAATAACATCATTTTTTTAATAACGAAACTAGCAGTTGTAAAACAATTGGTTGTTCATTGTTTTGTATTCTTCACTTCCACTGTAATTCTTCACCCTTAAACAATAACATTTAACTAAATGGACATTTCTCATCAAGGTTTCTTTTGAGCACTGAAGCACGATGAACTTTGCATTAAACAATTTGCCAAAAGTATGAACGTCATTTTCGCAACAAATACATTTGTCACATCGCGCTGCGAATTATTCGCACCCGTTGTGTGAATTTGCACAACAAAATTTGCATTCGGATAAAGTATGACACGGCCTTGACTCATTCTAACTTGCATTGGATCTATTGCAAGTTAGATAAGTTACTCCTGAGATCTTATAATTGGTGAAATCTGCCCCAGGGGCCAATTTCATAGAGCTGCTAAGCACAACAATTTGCTTAGCACAAAAAAGTCTTTCTCAGTAAAAGCAGCTTACCAGCAAAAAAACTCAATGTGCTTTTCATGCTAACCAAAAACCAGCTGAATACCAGTCACAAACAATATACATCACCTGAAAATTTGGTTCGTAACCCTATTTTTGCCAAGGTAGAATTTTCATGCTAAGCAAATTGTTGTGCTTAGCAGCTCTATGAAATTGGCCCCTGGTGTCTTTGTGCAATTCTCATCTGGTGTGAACAATGTATTGGTGCTGAGCGTCTCTTACGTAACTATGCAAGAGCTTGTTCCGAATCGCGTGATTTAGTAACAGTCTCTTTGGTCTGGAGAATTCAAAGTTACCATGTGCCAAGCATTTTGAGCAAGCCGGTGTATCATAATTATGTTTATTTAAATTTAACTTGCAAATGGCTTATTATTTGCAGTTACTCAATGTGTTTTGCACTGAGACATTTTGCACTGAGACATTTTGCACTGATGATACTGGTAGATTTTATGGGTAAGAAACAAATCACAGCAGGCAGTGTGTTGTATAGACTATGTGCCCTCTGTTTATTACATCTGTATTCAAATGTGGCCGGCAATATGTGCACGCATCATGTTTTACATAGATTTGGTTAAGAGATGACATCAGAGGTCACATAATTCAAAGGTGATCTGACCTGCGAGGTCACTCTTTAAGCAAATTTTATGTAAAACACGATGTGTACGCATACTGCCGGGCACATTTGAATACAGATGTAAACAGGTGACGTCAGAGGGCACATCGTCTATACATCCAAGCAGTGAAGCTCTCTCACACCAACAAGTTTTGTGCAAAACTGTTATATTATGCAATAGGCCTATCATTTTTCTGGGATAAATGAGCTTTAAAAAAACAAAATGGTTTCAATCCAGATTGAATATGGACACCGACCTTTCCGATTACCGTTAGGATCTGGCCAGTGAGGTTGTGGTCTGACACCAAGTCTCTTTCAGTGGCCATGGATAACACCTCTAGAAGGGAGGGAATGGAGATGGCACCAGTCTGCTGTCTATCCACCGAGGAAAACATCATCTGAAACAAAACGTGTTGACAACAACTGACATTATAACACACCTCTTGCTAGTTCTGTCTTCTGGTTGGCTGAAACACGGTCACGGGGGGTTAACTAATATAGGCTAGTGCATGAAATTTGCGCCACCGTGAATTTGCGGGAAATAGTTTCCGAAGCGGGCATTATGCTGCGTTCCAATCGCGTCGTGTTTATCGTGTTCACCGTTATTTCTCAATGTTCACGAGTAGGTTGCATTCCAAACGCTACTCACCAAGACGCATGCGCACAGTCGAGTTAGTCGTGCGGTAAGGTCATTCTTTATCGCGCAAGAACTCGCACATGAACCAACACGCATGCGCGAGCATTTCATTCATTTATGAAGTCGTGAAAATGAAGAAAAAATTTCCACCTCGAGTTCAATAGACTCTTACAATATTTGACTGGTTATAGCACCCTCAAGAGGTTTGCCATGCTCATCTTAATATGAAAAATGGCGGCGTCTGGATCGGATCACGATACTTCTGTCAAAGGTGTGTTATAAAACACTTATGGACTGGCATGATTCGGTCACTAGAGCACGTCTATCCCCCCTCGGGCCTGTGAGTGACCAGAAGGGGGACTTATTTCCTGCATAGGTCGGCCCCCTTCTCGTCACTCACAGTCCCTCTGGGTAATAGACGTGCTCTAGTTGCCTCATTACCAGTTCATATGTGTATAATAAGGTCGTGTTCACTGTCCAAAACGGTTCTAGAGCTACGCTTCTAGAGCTACGGCTACTTCTACTGTCAGCCTGCTCACACGTAGTTGTAATGGACAAAGACCCGGACAATAGCCCTAGACAGGAGATTTGGACACAGCCTAATACAGAAGTTTCAAATGAACCACAAGGGAAATGGACCAGATGCATTTAAAAGGATCGTATACGTTTGGTAATTATTCCAAAAATTAATGGCAATAAAATCTTACTTGGTATTAAGAAGTACAGCAGCTTTGGATAGTTTATTGCATTTTTAGAAACTTTTCACTTCGAAGTACTGCGGTTATGGAAAAAGATATCACTTTTTATCTCCAAAAAAATTGAATCTGAGAAGCGTTACTGCAGTGACGTTTCTCAGATTGTGTATTCCAATGCAGATTATTCTTCCTGCGTGAACATAACCGCAATATCTCGGCAATATCTCAAAAATCACTACCACCTTTTGAAATGGAATTTTTTCAGGTTGGTAAATATCTTTAACTATATAGGATTAAAACAAACAGTGGGTTCCAATTACCAAAAGTAAACGATCCCTTTAAGACTATTTGAAAAAATTGAACCAGCGACCTTCGGATTGCCGTTTCGGTGCTCTACCAATTGAGCTATCCAGCCCTATGTTGGCGGTTACCCAAATTAGTCAATATCTTTGCTCGGGGGCGCTAGTCAGAAGTCACAAACCCGTAATTTCCATGTGGCAAAGGATCACACCAAAAGTCACGATACTAGCAACCTTATGCTGCAATAAACCTGGGAATAAGCAAACGGGGATCACTAAAAGTAGAGAACAAAAAATATTAAGTTCCCAACTTTATGCCCAGAACTACAGAAGAGAATGATTACATATTCTAGAAGATTCAACCCCCCCCCCCCCCCCCCCAACGACCAAACAAACAAACCCACTTACAACAAACTGCACGATTGACTGCTGGACTTTGGCAAAATCGATGGCGTCATAAGAATCTTTGACTGGCTCGGGTAAATTGGGCAACATTTCTACCAGGCACGTCACCCCAACGAATTCCTCCAGGCCAAAGAAGGTGTTGCTACTAACGACCTCGTACACCTTGGTAAGAAGAAACAAGTGAAAAGCCGGGCTGGTTCAGTACACTGTTGTAAATAACAAAAGCGGGTTCTTACTTCATGCATTGTCATGTAAACTTGATTGCAAATCGACTTCAAAATTTCTGAAACACTTTGTTTGTCTGAATTTGTTTGGATTTCAAATGTGAGAAACTTTGCATATTCAGTTCACGGAGCAAATGACCTTCTGAATTGAAAGCCTTCCTCTATTTAATGTGAGTTTTAATGTGTGCATTTACAGTGGTATATTTTCACTTGCAAGAAAACGAGAGTTGTAATGACTCGAGTGAAGGCTAATAAGACTAGAGTGCCCAAAATATGAGCAAAACTTCGCAAACAATATCTGTATTGACTTACACCAGTGCCGGTTTATGTTCACGTCACGTTTATGTTAGCAAATAATTATGTACCGGTACATACATACACCATGTGCGTTTGTTACTTTGTTTATGGTGTAAATGGAGGACACATGCCTGGTGACACGAAGGTGAATTGGGGTTTGAGTTAGAATCGAGGACGTCCTCGATTGAGATTCGTGTACAAAACCAATGAGAGCCGTCGGAAAAAGGAGTAAAAGCAAAGGAAATTATCGAGAGGAACAAAAGAAACTCCTCGATTTACACCATAAACAAACGGACGTGTTTCTGTAACGTGTTTATTTATTGTGTAGTATTCTAATTGACTCAAGCTAAATATGACAAAACTCGATTCGACCTTCTGTACCTAATGACTCGACTTGACTCGAGTGGTTGTCTGTTTTCCTTCCTCCAGGATACAACAAAGATACACCGTGTGTTTCTGTATCGTGTTTATTTATTGTGTAGTATTCTAATTGCCTCGAGCTAAATACGTGACTCGACTCGACCTTATTGACCTAAGACTCAACTCTAGTAACTTCTTTCAAATGACTCGACTCGACTCGACTCGACTCGACTCGACTCGACTCGACTCGACTCGACTCGACTCGACTCGACTCGACTCGACTCGACTCGACTCGACTCGACTCGACTCGACTCGACTCGACTCGACTCGACTCGACTCGACTCGACTCGACTCGACTCGACTCGACTCGACTCGACCTAATGACTCGACCTTATTGACCTAATGACTCGTCTTTACTCTAGTCACATCTTTAAAATGACTCTACTTGACTCGAGTCACAAAAAACAATTGGGCACAACATATTTAGTTTACTTTTTTCAGGATATATACTGTATACATGTGCTTCCCTCAATCCATTAAGTGCTACAGGTGTTAGAGGATTGACTTTACAACTGGAACTTGGCCCCCGAAAAATATTTCAGAAAAAAAACACAACTCGGAAGCGACAGGATGTATAGAAGAAAACAGTGCATTTAGGTAAATAAAAACACAAAAGCAGACAGACATTCTCACACCAAAACACACATTATTCCAACAAACAAAAGAAATGGCAGACTGAAAGTTGTCAAAGTTAGTAAATCTAGAAACAAAATTGGAGTTTGGTTTGTTTGGTTTTTCCATACAAAAAAAAAGGTTTTGTCATTTGTAATAGAATCTAATAAATCACTTCTTTGTCAATCAAAGTTATAAGATTAGTAAAATGGTCTGCACTGTAAGATGGTTGGGTGCATTATTCTTCCCCCAAACTTAGTGAAAATCTAACACCATGTTATGTAAATATTATGTAAATTTTGTGATAGATCACCCCCTCCCCCCCCCCCCTTTATTTTTTTAATTTTAATTCACACCCCAACCCATTTACATTAGTTTATAATGGTTATTTTGGGTGAACATTTTTAGCAAAATCCGAACTGCTGTTTTTGTGCTACCACCTAATTTTGTGTGTGTGAATTTTGCCAAAATGGTCATGGCCACCAATATTCAAAGGACCATACCTCCCAAACCTGTGGACCAAATTTGCTATTGGAAAGCTAAATCATCATAAATAATTTAATGTTGGCATTATGTTGGCAAAATGATCAAATGTGTCTTGGTATTATTAGAGGGGTTGGTGTAATAAACATGTTAGGGTATAATTCTAACCCAGAATCAATCAAGGTTGTGTGATCCACAAGGTCAAATTAAAGGTCATTGTACCGTAGGTTAATTTGCCAGACAGAAAATTAATAATGCCAATATTGGATTATTTATAAAATTATTTAAATAAATACAATTATAAAATCAAAATCACTTGGTCAACAGGTTAAGGAGGAATGGTCCTTTGAATATTTGTGGCCACGCCCATTTTAGTCAAAATTTCCAAACTATAGCAGCTAGTAGCACGAAACCACTAGTCGAATTTTGCTAAAACCTGAAAATCATCAAAAATTTATTAAAATATGAACTAATTTGAAGGGGGTGAGGTTTAACTCATTGGGTGATTTGACACGGAATGACCCTATACGAGAAAAAATGAGAAAAAAACACAGAAATTAGACACATGTAGGTAACAAATGTAACAGTAAAATGTAGTTTAGATAAAGACTGAAGAGAGTTCAATGTATGTTTTGGTACCTAATAAGAGTGATGGCATTCTACTGTTATAACTGGGGTTAGGAGTTATTTCAAGAGAAAGGAAGGAGTTTTCTTTCTGCAAAACTCACCTGAATAAACTGTACGGATTGGTTTTAAAAAAAACCGAAACAAAAGGTACAAAAGTCAGATGAATAACAAGGAGTTGTGTTCGTATATCTTTACTTTCATGTATTTTTAGGTTCAAATACGTTTTTATTAATTGATTAAAAGGCAATTCTGTGAGGACGTTATTTGGAAAATGGCGCAACGTGATGATGCCTTGTTATTGGGTGAATTTACATCGTTAAAATTACTTTTTAGCAACTAAATGGTAGCTCCAAGGGGCCAAAAATAAATTCAAAACTTTTCAGAAAGCTTGTATTTCTATATAGATAAATGTAGAAGTAAAATCTTTGTTAAATTTTACAAAATGTTCCGAGTCGTTTATTTCATTAAAAAAACAAACATGTAAAAGACACACTTGTGTTTGCACATCAAAAGATCTGTAGCAAATGATAAGTTGGGTTTAGTTTGTCTTACAGATTTTCTGCCGGTTTTCTGCCTTCTGATTTAAATGATGTACTGTAGTAACAATGTAACAAAAATCTGGTAACAGGTCTTACCTCTTTGATGAACTTCTTCTGTGATTTGGTGAGGGAATCTGGAAGCACGCTAGTCAGTTCTTGGAAGGTAATGTGCCTGCAACATAATAAATGAAAGATATCTTTACCGTCTAGCACAAAACTAGTCGATAGTCGCATGGCCATATTTTAAGATACAGCCTGTATCTTAAAGATGGCCATCTTTGCAGGAGAACTGAAACTGCGGAATCTATGCAGTCAAGCATGCATTGCATCGTGTAGAAAATATAACCAACGCTCGCTTCTTGGCTGAAATGTGTTAGAAATACGGCACAGACGATTGGTGTTACGAAAGTGGACGCTCAAAATGCCGATGCACATGGCTGATCTGTAGAAAATGACGCTATTTGATAGAGACCTATAATCTACAGCATATTGATAAAAATGTTTTAAATAATGAGGAGAGTAGGGAGGGGAGAGATGCCCTTTACCCTAGTTATGCTAGAGAGAAATGTCAAGCAACCCTGCCTTACCCATCTTTGTTGGAGTCCAGTTGGTGAAACCGCTCTGCAAGTTCTTCTTTCTGGCTGGCCGATACGTGCAAAGTGATATCAATTGATGTCAGGGGGTTGGTGGTTGATGCCCCTTTTGGAGAAGCTGAGCCACGAAGAAGACCGGGCCCACTAGAATCCTCCTCTTGAGCTTCCATCTCCGTTTCAGAATCAGGCCTGATTGGGAATTGACAGAGCCAACGTGATATTATAAGTGGCAGACGTTTCTGAATTTGGCAGAAGAAAAATGCGACCGAATCCTTTGAAATGACAAGTCTTTAATGGCAAGTTTTCAGGTATTATTTGTTCACGTGAAGTAGAAAGCAGCACATCATTTGCTCTTCATTTTGATATCACTCAGGTTGACATCTTATAAAATACTGATATTATTTGGGTGAAAGGGTTGATTGAGACATTGATTATTATTGTGTATGACACTGTTAAAAAGGCAATTACTCAAAAATAGCTCTGGCAACTTGCGACTTATTTTGTTGGGTTTGGTCACAAATAAAGTTTTCAGGAGGAGAAAAAACAATGCATCTTTTACCAGTTCGCGCCGGAATTATTTCAACATCACCGAGCCAACGCGTGGGATTATTTTTAACGAGCAAACCCACGCATTTCCGGCCTTGCTCGCTGCTGACAGACATTTCTGGCCTTGTTCGTGGTGTGTTTATGCGTCATCCGTTTTGAATCTGGGGAAAACTTTGCGTTTATATTCGTCATCCGGCGCAAACTGGTTAGATTTAAACCCTCCTCCCTCTTCTGCAAAAATGACCAAGGCTGAAATATTCAGCATTAGCTAGACACGTTAGTCATTGCCCACATAATAGTGGGTGGAACTTCTCACCAAATCTAACAGATTCTGTCACCTGTTTTCTTGGACTATTTCAGCCTTGTCTCTCTCCTCTTTGCTTTCCTCAGGGATGGTCTGGACTTCTGCTACCAATTTGTCCTCGTCTCTCTCCATGTCAACCTCATCTGCAGCAGAGACAATCACCTCAGGCCTGATGGAGTATAAGAGAGCCAAATTAATATGTGTGACATTTTGTTGATTTCCCGGTTTTTGTTTATAAAATTTCTGGGACATGAAACCAAGAAACCCTCAAGAGTGCCCTAGAGGCACTGTATTAAAGCTTGTAAGCCTGAAGAAACCCATACAGAAGACAATGAGAAGATATTAGAGGTGAAAAAAAAAAAAAAAAAAAAAATCAGATTGAGACTGAAAACCCAATCCACCAGCCCGGGAATCGAACCCGGGTCACAGCGGTGGAAAGCGAGGCACCCTGACCATAGCGGGCAGTACCAACTCTCGGTTCTGCAAACAAGTATGAGTCTAAAGATCTGAGAACCCAACCTATCTGCTTGAGGGAGATGAGCTCCCAGAGATACTGAGGAGCACGACCATTCAGGATCTTCATTATAAGAAGGCAGATCTTGAAGTTGATTCTCTTTTTTATATCGGAAGCCAACGTAGCTCTCACGGAATCGGTAAGATTTGGTCATATTTTCCACATTGGATAACAACCCGAGCTGCAGTATTTAAGACACGTCGCAAACATATATGTAGCTGGATAGCCAATGAGTAGGGCATTACAACAATCTAGACGTGATGAAACAAAAGCATAGATGACTTTTTCTGCTGTTTCACGGTACAGGTACTTGCAGATTCTCTCATGTTGCATACATGTAGGTTGAAATAAGTGCTTTTGCAAGAGCTTAAAATGTGCACATACATACAAGAATCCAAGTACAAGATTTAAGGCCTTTTTTAAATTCCTGGCTTCATCTTCATCTTAAATTTGTTTAGGCTCCCAACTACGAGAACTCCAGCCACATTCTGGTGCCTCTAGTGCTTCCGAAACATTCGATCGGTTGCTATGAACTCAAAAACTTTGAATATTTCCATTTGATTCCGTTTCTATTTGCTTCTCGGTAATTTAGAAGTCGAAGGCGAAGTTGAAGATAAAGCAAAAGTGTAAAAAAGAAAATATATTATCCCTGCTGTCGACTTTCACCTCCGAGTCCGAGTCGCGAGTCACGAATGTCGAGTACGAATCAAAATCACGATTCAGAATTAACTCGCAAAATTTCTTACACAAAACTCAAAGAGGAACTTGTTTTCCTTTGATACACGGTTTTGACATGCACCTTTGACCCAAAGACACTTTCATATGGATGTCTCACAAACAAACTTATCATTAATCAAACCAAACAATATATCAAACTTTTATGTCACAGACGCACCAAAAGGCAAAAACTGAAGTGCCCTTATGCAAAAGGGATGCTGTTGGGGTGTGCCTTTGGCGAATGCTTTCCGAAGTATGTGCTGAATGACTTTTCATTTACAACAGCAAAAAGTTCAAAGTGTCACAAAGCATCAAGAAAGTCTCAAAGGGAATCAATTATGGATATGAAGCAAATTGTACAGGAGCAATCTAGTTGCAGGAAAAAAAGGCATTACAAAATGGGATTCTCGCGGTCGGCATGACCGTCACGAAAGGGGTAAGCCATCCATACCAACATGCGTTAAACCTAAAATGTTCTCCTTCACGATAAAGTGCATAAACAATGGAAAAGATAAACAAAGTTCCCGGATGTCCGACCGCGAGAATTGGGGTTAGTCCATAAATAAGGGATCCAAAAGGGTAACATTTGTTGCAGTCCCGGTTCCGCCTGACCTGTGTAATTTCCCACATTTCCCATGCAAGTATCAGTGAAATGGACTTCTAACTTGTTTGTATTTGTTTTTATTAGGTAAATTGCTTTATGTAATCGCTATTGGAGATAAAAAGCATCAAAGAATGTGTCCTCAATAAAAAAATGTTTATGTTAGACGTAATGACCGGAACACGAATAAAATGGACCCCTTATTTATGGTTAGACACATTGGGAGATAACTGAGGCATTTTTACTGATCACACTAACTACCAGCGAACTACAAAGCTACATGAAAACTCACTCCACTGGTTCTTGGGGATGCTCAGCAACTTTCTCCCCTTCACGATTCAACTGCTCCGTGTGCCCCTTGCCGGCATTGCTCCCCCTCTGTGAAGCTATCGAGTTTCTCCTCGAAACTTCCGAGTTTCTTCTTGGTGCATCTGAGCTTCGCCTCGCCCCTTCTGCTTGGGACTTCCTCCGTTCGGGTTCCCGGCTGGCGACCGATCGCTCGCTAGCTACGCTACTACGAGAGTCTGCATCGCTATGATGGGTGATGGAATGGGAGCGTGTTGCTTTGGGTTGGGGATGACTGGCGGTATACCTAGTTTTTGTGGTAGGCTGCACCTCCGGTCTCGTGGCGGTCGTTGAGTCAAGCTCTCTTGCCGTTGTTGTTGCTGCTGCTGCTGCTGCTGCTGTGATGGATGCTTCTGTTGCTATAGCAGGAGCAGAAATTGGAAGGGCATAGTCGGCATCTATGTTTGCTTTCCACTCGTGTTTCCTTCTGTTTATAGAGTGATCCCTGCAAATAAGCCAAAGATAAAAGAACATTTATTAAGTCTGTTCCGTAGAGCTTATGCATAGCGGCTATCTTAGAGGGCATATTGTGTACAATGAATGCACAGCAAGTTTCATGACATGGAAAGGCATTGCCTTCTAAGATGGCGGCTACGCATATAGTCTATTCTTATAAGGTGCATCAGGCCTGGAGTGACATGGTTTGGAGCATTGAATTTGTGATCTGCGGGTAAATCCAAGTACATTAACCCTAACCCTCCAGGGTATATTGGCTAGACACCCTCAGAGTTGGGAGGTCCAATTCCCTCAGAGTCTCTGGTCACCCAAAGCAGCAGAATCCATCTCTGGCATTGTTCAGTGGGATTAGCTCTCAAAAGTCTTTGGTCGTTTACCTGATGCACTGTGCTGCGTCTGGCAGGTTTAGGGTTAAAGGTAGGATACACAATTTGCAGATATCAAAAATATTTACTACCTAATTATTAAGAAATATCTTACTCATTTAAAAGTAAATAATGATTTTAGGCATCCAGAGAAATGATTGCGCTAGATATCCTGTAATTATTCCGGAAAATATAGTTTTATAAAGAAAAATTCGCGATAATAACTATATTTTTTTAAACTATATTATAAAACTATATTTTAACAAAGATAACATAAGAATAACTGCTCGGCGCCAGTCGAAAACAAACGCTGTTTTTCGAGCTTTTCTCAGCATCCATGATTTAAAAACTTTTGACAGGTCAGTTAAACGATATTTACTATAAAATACAACCCCCCAAATCTACCCATTCATGATAATTCAAGCAATTACCAATGGTGTGTCCTACCTTTAAAGAATAATTTTGTAATTATACAAAAATGATTCACAACAAGAATTATATTAGTAATTGGTTGAATATGAAGTAAAACCAAAGGTATCTTAGTCTTGAGTGCCTACTCTGGTAGTCTGATTCCACGTCCCATGTACAGCTCCTGAGCATTCTCTGGCAAGACCATATGCCGAAGAGTGTCTGCTTCTGACTTATAGTCAAACCTAGGAGGGAAAAATGTGTGCAAAGATAAAAAGAAAACTTCTAAATATAAAGAGAAACACTCACCCAAACAAAACAAACAAAACACACATATGTGACCGGCTCTACAATAAAGGGTATTAAGTCTCGCTGTGCACTATCATGTAATGGACTACTCAACGTTGAGAGGATAAACATTTCATCAAAATATGATTTACATTTGTTGCCACTAATGACATCTTTTAACACCAATATTTTCAGGTTTCATTCAAAAAAATGTTGATTTTGATGATTAAAGTGGAAAACACGGTTATTTTGTGTTCATTGTTCTGTTGTTCTACAACAAAGCCGGCTTTTTCAAAGCCTGTTTTCTCAGTTGTGTAATTTGAACTCCAAGGAAGTAATCATAAGCAAACATGTCATATCTCCAAAACGGGAGTAGCTATGGAGCTCTATTATATACCAACTGGAAGCTTACGCTGTGGGCTTTCCAACCATTGATATAACTCAATTTCACTATTTTGTGACATAATACCAATTATTGTGGAGTGGGTCACATATTCCCAATCTGTCATTTCAGTCCAATAAACACTATCATACTCTATACAAGTTGTCAAAACAAATTATTGATATGCTTTCCACACATTAACCAGTTCGCGCCGAATGACGTATATATACTCGCAAAGTTTTTCCAAGGAAATAAATGGATGACGCATAAACACGTCACAAGCAATGCCGAAAATGTCTGTCAGCAGCGTGCAAGGCCGGAAATGCATGGGTGTGCTTCTCAGTAATATCGGCCTAAACACGCTTTAGGATCGAGTTTTGTTTTAAAAAAAATAATCACGCGCCTAAGCTCGGTAAATGTTACAATAATCCCAGCGCGAAAGGGTTAAAATTAATTTTTAACCAGTTCGTGCCAGGATTATTTTAACATCACCAATTATTTTTAACGAAACTCGATCTAAAGCGTGTTCAGGCCGATAGTGCCAGGAAGCACGCCCACGCATTTCCGGCCTTGCTCGCTGCTGACAGACGTTTCTGTCCTTGCTCGTGGCGTGTTTATGCGTCATCCGTTTTGAATCTGGGGAAAACTTTGAGTTTTTATACGTCATCCGGCGCGAACTGGTTAAAATAATAACTGGGGGCTAAAATTACGACCGGTCTTTATTTTATAATGTATACCGTTAAACGCCGCTATACCAAACATCCGACTATACTGAACACCATCCTTGGCTCCTGAATTTTGGTGTACAAAAATAACACTTTTGTGGACAAAAATGTCAATAGATTCACAAAATCCACCGTCCTTGGCTCCCGATTGTTGTGTTCAAACATACCAAAGATTGTTGTTGAAAGTAGTTCAAATGCTATACCGAACGATCGATATACCAAACAAAATCTGTAGATCCTGTGATGTTCGTTATAGCGGTATTATGTTGTATTAACACTTTAATATTATGAAATCTACAAAGTACAGGAACAAAAAAAAGGAAGAATGCCATTTCTCGACAAGGATATATATTTGATGGGTTTTTTTTCCCTTACTTCTGGGCAATATTTGGTGTGTTTCCTCCCACGTAGAGATCGTTGTAACCCTGACGATGTGATGGGACGCCATGTTTCCTCTTCTGACCTCTGACCTCTCGCAAATTATCTTCCTCTTCTAGAAATCGCGAGGGAAGACTCGTAGTTCTGACATTCAGATTTAAGAAGACAATAAAAAACATTTGAATGTTCCCCCTGTTTTTGTTTTTTTCATCTAAAAAAAAAGATTTTTGGAAAGAATGTAGTCTTCTGACACTACTTCAGCAGTTATGTGCAATGTCTATGGAGAGTCGAGAAAAATGTTATTCTAAGTATTTTCTAACAAAATTCGAAATGTTTCCTAGTCTCAGATTATGTCTTTCCAACATCTTTTGCACCAATTGACCTTCATTGAGATTATATATTTAGAAAAAAGCTAGATTATTTTTCTGAACGGCTATTTTTCTAGCAATACAAACAATTGTATGACACTTTTCAGGCTTTCAAGCTGACCCAGATGAAAATGTAGGAGAAAAGTAGCAACACAATTTTGAGAAAGCAGGAACAAAAGTAGAATTTTTAAAAGGAAAATCAGGGTTTTTTTGCAGGCTTTTAGCAGTAGTTTTTATTTTTAACACTCATATACATATACATAGGTAATAACAGTGCGAGAACCCGGTTATTACTGCGTGGTAATGACCGGGTTGGGGGATGACCGCTGGTAATGGATCGAGCCGAAGGCGAGGTCCATTACCAGCGGTCATCCCCCAACCCGGTCATTACCACGCAGTAATAACCGGGTTCTCGCACTGTTATTACCTTTAATAAATACCTTTTTAACGAGAAAAATGGTGAAAATACTCTGAATTTCGCGACTTCGCGGCTTCTTCTAGGCCGTTTTACAAACGCAGCTTCGTTTTCGTATTTTGGCTTCGTTCATGTAGTTTAGCAGTGGTACAGTTGTTTTCCTAGTTCCGGATTTTTTCTAGTTCCAGATCGCTTCAAATAAAAACCTACCTTGTTACGGCTTGGTCTCCAATACTATTTGTTTAGATGAAGTACATTTTGAAAAGAAACATACAAGCTTCTTGGTACATAAGTAAAAATAAGTCGAAGTAAAAGTCTCAAATCTGCCAAAGACTGAACGTTCATTTTTTCCTAGTTCCGGATCGCCCGTAAAATACATGCATCAACAGCACGCGCGCATGCGATTTCATATGACGTGTTCTAATGGACCATGGAGAAATTTCTCCATGTTGGGACAAAGTTTATCGGATCGTTGCCGCGCGCAACACACGTACACGGACAAAACATTTCAAAGCATTTTCTTGCAAGTCCTTTTTAAAAACTTTATTGGAAGTTAAAGTATTTGACATTTATTTTAAACTGTATTTATATAAATTAATAAATACTTTATCAGAAATATAGGCTTGATTCGGGTTGGTTCTAGCGTGATAATTGTTCATGTACGAAGCAGTTTTTTACTCGATCCGGAATTGGTTAAACTGATCCACAACTAGAAAAAGGGATGTCGGTATATTTGACGTCGTACAGTATGTATTTTCAAATAAAGAAGAGCATAAATATCGAAACAAAAACTGTAGTTTCTCCATCACTCAAGGTAAACTACTAAACCTATTTCATTTAAATTTCGAGGATTAGACTTGCCGAAAACAGCCTGAATTTTTTTTGCGATCCGGAACTAGGAAAACGTCTGTAATGTGGCCAGAGTGCAGCCCAAAGCCGGGGTTTAGAAAACGGCCCTTGGAAAACCCATGATATTAAATTACTACATATAATGACCTGCACGTGATCGAGTCTCGGCCAATCAGAAGCCTTCAACTCTCCTAGGTATTTATTAAATGTATATAGCATAACTCGGCATGTTTTGTACTAATAATGACAAGACTTGTACATTCACTTGTACGTACAGTTGCAGCACTCCAGCACCCGAAGCCCTTCATTGTGGTATTTACATGATAGTTTGTAAAATATTCAATGAGATTTCATTCTTTGGAGTTGTGGTACAAGAAAGTTTGGAAAAGTAGGAAATAATAGGAATTTCAAGAAAAAAAGGAGGTAAAGTTGAAAAATTGAAGACCGTAAATTTAATTTGTTGAATGAAAAGATTTATACAGAGAAACAGAGTTGTAGTCGAGTACTTTTCGTGTACCAGCTTTAAACTACCAGATTTTAAGATGGTTTGGTATAAATAAAGCTACATAATCATAATACAGACACTGGACAGTAAATACTTTGCTAAAGAAATTAAAAACTTTGGACCTCCAGAATCTTGATTGAATTAAGTTTTTACGGCAGAACCATTCGATAAGTACTCGACCCAGTACTTCTGTCCCAAAACTTTGATTAAAAAGTATCTTTATGCATCCAAAGTCCCAAGTTAATCCTTTTCTCTATTAAACACTGACTTTATTTATTTGTCAATGTTTGTCTCACTTTGTTCGCAAGAAAGTACTTGTAAAGTACTCGACTACTACACTGCAGAGAAATACTTTGTTTGCAGGACTCAGACTTCCAGGTCCCAATTAGTGCAATTTGGTTGTTATAGATTAATTTCTTTGTTAAGTGTCCTTAATATAACCTGTTTTTATAGACCTACATGTATTGTGTAATTTTTTTTTGGTCAAGGTTTTGTCTTTATTTAATTGTCTTGATGTAACGTCCGTCGATATATCAATATTACTCAAATACTCGATACTATTTTGAAATCGATATCGCCGATGTCACTTTTTTAATCATATCGAAATATTGACAATTCGATGTATCAACAATTTTGATGTATCTAAACTTTGATGTTCCTAAATGATATCGAAAACACCGAAAGAGTGTCAGATTATCCAGAAAATCTCAGGGCTTTAGTATATTAGAAAAGCTGCCGTCTTTATTTGTAGCTTAAAACATTTGAGAAGGCCTATTAAATAAAATACGTTCGACGACCAACTGCGGTTGTGAAGTTGTTCTTTGTGTTTCACCCGCGGCCCGCTGCTATAGTTCACGACCGCTTGCACAGTAACATCTTAAAAGAAACCGGCCATGCCGCCCCAATTGTTTCGGGAACCGAATCTGGTGATAATTAAGGGCGCCCTTAATAAGCCCAGATAGCGGACGGCGCGCCCCGGAACAAATGAACAGCTCGGTCTTGGAATCAAGACTAGTACTAGCAAGCGGAAGCGACGACCGTAATCATTTCTTATCTTCGTTGTAAAACCATAAACACGCGGGCTGGCGCAATTTGATATTGTTCGGACCGACAACATGCGCGGAGGATCAAGATGAAAACCGGTACATATGCAACCCTATTAAACTGTCGATCTTCAGTATATTGAGCGCTGTTTTTAGGCCTCATCTTGCACACGAAAATTTCGGGAAATAATATATATATTGAGTATACTCGATATTGAATTTCCGATATATCGATTATTAGAAAAAACTAATTTATGCTGGATGGGCTACCCTCATTAAAGATGGTTGTAAATAAATTAAATAAATAAAACTACGGTTGTGTACATTGACAAGAGATTCGGACGCAGCCTAAAACACAGAGGACAAGCACAACAATCACTTACTCAGTCTGGTTACCTGCCTTCTCTTTTGCCTGCCACAGGAAAGGCTTGGTGTAGAAGGACATGTTCTTAGTCATGGCAAGGGGACCTGACTCGGATCTATCAACGCTGCTGAACATGTCTCCATGTCGTTTAGTCACTGGCACTGATTTCACCTTTGTTGTTGACCTGAACAATAATTTACAGTTCAATTTTAAATGTAAAAAGCAGTGTTGTATTCGAGTCCCTGTAAGTCTTTTCACAAGTCTTTTCACAAGTCCAGTCACAAGTCCAGTCACAAGTCCAGTCACAAGTCCAGTCACAAGTCCAGTCACAAGTCCAGTCACAAGTCCAGTCACAAGTCCAGTCACAAGTCCAGTCACAAGTCCAGTCACAAGTCCAGTCACAAGTCCAGTCACAAGTCCAGTCACAAGTCCAGTCACAAGTCCAGTCACAAGTCCAGTCACAAGTCCAGCCACAAGTCCAGTCACAAGTCCAGTCACAAGTCTAGCCACAAGTCTAGTCACAAGTCTAGTCACAAGTCTAGTCACAAGTCTAGTCACAAGTCTAGTCACAAGTCTAGTCACAAGTCTAGTCACAAGTCCAGTCACAAGTCTAGTCATAAAGCCAGTCGCTGGTTGAACAAGTAACTGGTTGAACAATGACAAAGGAATGCTTTTGTTAACAGTTCATCTGAACAGCTTGTGATTTGACTTGAGACTGAAGGACTTGTGATGGACTCGCAGGGACTCGCGAGGACTCAGATAAAACTATAATAAAAAAAAGGTACAAAACTCTAAAAAAAGAAAAGGGTATGACATTTTGTTGCTATGATTTTACCATGGAGCAATCTTTACTTTGTAAAATTTTAGTTATTTTATGGTTTTTACATCAATTAATGTACAATTAATGGTATTATTCATACAGATTCACATAATTACAAATATTGTAATCATGTGGTTCAATGGTTACGGTGTTCGATTGGATACACGAGTTTGAATTCTGACAGGAACATGGTGCTTGTGTTCTTATGCTGCGTTCCAATCGCGTCGTGTTTATCGTGTTCACTGTGAAATGTGAATTTATCAATGTTCACGAGTAGGTTGCATTCCAAACGCTACTCACCAAGATGCATGCGCACAGCCGAATTAGTCGTGCGGTAAGGATATTCTTTATTGCGCAAGAACTCGTACGTGAACCAACACGCATGCGCAAGTATTTCATTTGTTATAAAGTCGTGAACATGGAGAAAATAATTCCACCTCGAGTTCACCACTGGTGAACACGAGTTACCAGGCGATTAGAACGCCATTATACGACTCGTGAACTCGTAAACACGACGCGATTAGAACGCAGCATATGGCAAGACACTTGCCTCTCTCCACCCAGGAGTATAAATGGGTACCTGTGAAGGTAGAGACCAAATTGTACTGATCTTGAAAAACATAAAATAAAAACAACGATAAATGCTCTCAATATGCAGTATCTGTGGGTAAGGTAGGTAAATATAACACAACCTACAGGTGTTTTTCAAATCTTACCGAAAGAGCCGGCATTGGTACGGCATGGGATCAGCTGATACTTCCTGGAAATTCTCAGGGATTCTGTTTCCTCTCATGTAAGATGCTGCTGCCGCCTTCTTCATTGGAATGGTTTTCTTGACCTAGGAAAAAAGCGAATCGAGTTCAGAAAAAAAAGAAAAAAGTTTGGTCTAAAAATAATACAAAAATAAATAAATAGATTTGACATACATGTACATTTTAAACAATGCATCCCATGATCACTATCGAGTGCAAATTAGGTGGATGAATCTTGATGATAAGTCTGAAGGCCGTTTTATACCTCATTGCGAATGCAATGGAAATTTTACGTCAGAGTCGAAATGCGTTAAACCTTTGAAAGTTCGAAGTGCGAACAACTTGTCCTGACGTCACAATTTTGATGTCATGTTCGGTTTTGCGGTTAGTATGAACCACCCAAACATTTTTAGTATTTTTTCGTACCACTGTTGCCGACTGTATTTTGTCAATGAAGAACAGGTACAGTACAACTACACACATTTCAATGATGCTGGCTTCAGCTTTGTTACACTCTATGGCAACTGCCCCAAGTACAGTTGAGAAAGTACAAACTGCCGAGGTATGCCAAGTAAAATTGATCTATATTCAACCTTGGAAACAAGGTAACTCCATCTAGTGGCGTGTCATGGCCGAGTGGTTAAGAGCACGCGGACTCAAGCTCTGGTGTTTCTGATCAGCAGAGTTTGGGTTCGAGTCTCGGTCTTGACCCGTGTGTCCTTAAGCAAGGCACTTAACCACTATTGCTTCGTCCTTTGGATGTGACGTAAAGCTGTCCCGTAATGCACGTAAAAGCACCCAGTAACACTCATCGCTGTGTTCCTGGCAGTGGCTGCAAAGTGCGCCGCTGAAGCGCCATGAGCGCCGTTTTACGACGGATACCGGCGCTATATCAGTCTTCAATCATCATCATCTTTATGAGCAAAAAATCGAACAAAAGTTGACAATCAAATTCCTAATTGTCATGACTGTTTTCACTGTTGGGACTGTCCCAATTACAATTTGGGACAATTTCTACAGCTGAAATAATGTGGGCGATTGTGTAAAGGCGGGCCCTGTTTCTATAATGGAACAAAATCCACTTTTAAGTCATTTGACTTAATACCAAACTATAGCTTGCGACAGTTAATAAAATGTACAAGTTCGTTGTAGATAAAAGGCAGGTTTAAATTTTTTTAAGAACTTTTGGGGTAAATTTTTCCCAACAATGGGACCAAAAGTTTTTGTGTGCCAGTACCGTTATTTCTACATCAAAATACCATTATTTACCCCGTAAATGTGGACCTTTTGGTAATTTTTTTTTTTGGGGGGGGGGGTGCGTAGGCACCCGTCGCACCCCCCCTGCGTACGGGCCTGTATATTATTATCTAACCTTTGGCAGAGTAACAGCCGCGGCATTTTGCTGCATCGTCTCCTTGTGGCCATCTCCCCCTCCTCCAGAATGGACCAGGGCCGGAAGTTGGATGGCTGGGTGTTTCAGGGACAAGGTGATGGAATCGGTGGTCTTGGTCGGCGAGGGGCAGTAGGGACTGGCCAAGAATTGCGTCGGGTTCTGAATGATGGGAAATGTCTGCTTGTTTGGGTCCGATAATTCCATCATGGTGGTAGCCAACACAGTTCAGTGTTGGTATCGCGTGTCTTCGATATTCAGTGCAAGTTTCATCACGTGTCTATGGCCACTGTCTCTGTGCACTTGCCGTCATGCATTACGCTGATTTGTTCACCATGCTAATTTGATTTGAAGTAGGCCAATACTAGGTGATTTGAAATCTGGGCATGTAACACCTCTGCTTCAGGTTACAAACTGTGCTGAGTTAGTCTTACATACGTACTGTGGACCTCCGAACAATTGAAGTCCACAGGATGCGGAAAGAGGTTACGGTTTGTGGACTTGGACAGGTCCACAGTCCGTTTTGCGTTTTCTCTGAAAAAGAGCTTTAGAGAAAAAACGAGTTAGGGTTATATATAGAAAAGGTAAGAGGAACAGCTGAGAGGCCCATAATCAAAATTGGAGGTTAAATTTGTTTTGGGGAAGCGGGAAAAATGAGTATTTAGTCAACGTTTTTTAACTACACGAAGACAAAGGAATGTCCACAGTACGTACACGTATGTACACGTGCTGCTGGGGTTTGGAAGTCCCTGTTTCCTGCCATCTCATCCTGTGTTCATATTAATAAGTAAGATGACTGCCCATAACAAGCAACCTATAAAGGGTGGTAAAAACAAAACCTACCTCATACTTCCACTAATCAGAGACCTACAATTTTGGAAAATGATACCAAGAACTTCTGATTCGGTCCAGTAGTTTTGATTTCAGTGGCATTTCTGTGAACCAAAGTTATACATGTAGTTAGGATTATCGCACTCAGTGAACATCCAAGACAAATAACCCCTGACCTTGGTTCACAAAAATGGCGCTGGAATCAAAACTACTGAACGGAATCGGGAGTTCTTGGTATCATTTTCCTTCTAACAAGATTTCCTAGCCACACATATCAATGAGAATAGGTTCCGGAATTGGAAATAATTATGAGGATGCATTTCTTTATTTACCCCCCTGTATATTACCAATCTATTGAAAGCAATAGTGAAATAAAACAATAAATAATGTTAGTAACGTTACAATGAATGAATGAACGTTACTAATTGCCTCCCCCCCTCCACTCCCCCCCCCCCCCCCCCCACCCCACCCCCTGTGCATCAAGTTCACAGAGAGCTAGTACATCAATTTAATCATAGCTCTATCAGTTGCCCATATGGGCAGCTTTTTAACCATATTGCCTATATTGGGCAGCTTGCCCATATTGCCCATATGGGCAGCCTGCATATTGCCCATATGTGCAGTTTGCCCAATTGCCCATATGGGCAGCTTGCCCATATTGCCCATATGGGCAGCCTGCCCATATTGCCCATATGGGCAGCTTGCCCATATCGCCCATATGGGCAGCCTGCCCATATTGCCCATATGGGCAGCTTGCCCATATTGCCCATATGGGCAGCTTGCCCATATTGCCCATATGAGCAGCTTGCCCATATTGCCCATATGGGCAGTTTGCCCATATTGCCCATATGAGCAGTTTGCCCACATTGGCCATGGGCAGCCTACCCATATTCCCCATATTGCCCGGGCAAAATGAACACGCGTTGCTAGACGCCTGCATATTTTAGAATGAATGCATGACAACTTTGAAGCGCAAAAGTGTTTGATCGACGATGCGTACACAGCAACGCGTGCAAATTTGCCCCGTGAACGAGATGGCGCATATAAGGTTGTTTCACGTTCCGCGGCCATCTTGGATTCAGCGCAAAAAGGGGTACCCAACTTACCCGGATGATAGCGTGTTTATATGGGTGTTCCCCTCTTCCTACATGTAGTAGGCCTACAGAGGGCGCTCTACTGAGCATGCGCAACTGGAACGTGAAACAACCTTATTACCGGGAAACACCTTATTACGCATAGTCACGTAACATTTCCCCATACTAGACCATATTTTGCGAATATCAAAATATCACAAGAGGGCGCTGCTGCGTTAAACATTTTTGGTAAAATTATTGGGCAACCGGCGCGCCGCGCAATTCAACAATCTAATCATCTAATCAGTTGTAATGATAGAAATTGAAAAATGTGTTACAGCTGCCATTAACGATAGCCACTGCGAACTTCAAAACTACACAGGTTATACAAATGAAATTGTCCTCTCTTAAGTTAATTCCTGATAGTGATACTATTTTATAAATATTCCTAAATCTATGAAATCGGACAATCAGTTCCAAATATATCGCAAAAAATTCGAAGCAATCATGGCAATAGTGCCAGCTCCATTCGTGTTGCGGTTTACGTTGATAATCGGCTATGCAGCCAGGGCCCATGCAGGGCCCACTGACAACTCTCGGTTTTATTACCCTTTTAACATAGAATGGAGTGGCCCTGTATTCTATGGGTATTGGGGTATACAGGGTTAGGGTCAGTCCATTCTATGTCATGACCTAGGGTAAATAAAGTCGAGAGTTGTCAGTGAGCCCTGCATTCTATAATTGCTCCATCCACGTGACATTAACAATAACAATAACATTAGTAAACTTGCAATGGGTTTCAGGCCTGATTTCCTTGGAATCTCGCAATACCGACAAGATCTCTCAATCTGTTATGAAACTTATTGTTTTAACATAAGTAGTAACATGTTGTTTACACCTCAAAAATATTAATACGAGTAATAATGAAGTAATATACTTACACAAAAATCAACTAACCGATCAATCATCGGTTTACGTACGTAGTCATGGCATTGGCAAAATGGCATTAAAGAACAGTCTGGTTTCTGTAAATTTATAATGACACAGGTGATAGGCTAGGAGGAATAAGGAACCAGATCATAAATAAAATGGAAACAATTCAACAGAGGGCGCTATACGACACATGCGGTCTGCAAAGATCTACCACTTCGCAATCGCAGTGCAGGAAGTCAAAAAATGAGTTAGGCCCAACGTTTACGGTTTAGGTAAAATGACAGGTGTAACTTCATTACCCCCTTGTTCTTCCGATGGTCTTAAAACAAGGGTTTTCAATACGCTGTCAGGTAGGAGAATACACTGTTTATTGTTTTGAAGAGATTTTTGCCGGTTCGCGGTCTCATCTTTAGCGTTTTGGCATAAAGGTTCCAACGCGCGCGGAAGGCCAAGGGTTGGCGCCACCAACGTTAGGAGTTATCTTATGTCCATAGAGCTGGGGTGCGTTCCACTCCAGCGAACGTTGCCAACGTTGGCCAACGTTAGCGTTGTTCGCGTGAGTGGAACGCAATATGCGCCAATTATGTTGGCCAACGTTAGCGAAAACGGCGAACGACATTCCGAGCTGTTCGCTGTTGGCCAGTGACGTATTTTAATGATGGCGAAGCGGTTAGCAGACGGCAGGGTTCTTTTCACGGTTTTTATTTACGTTTTATACTTTTCGTTATAAACGGTGGATTGTTTTGAGCAGTCACAGGGATCTTTTAAAGAAAAATAATGAGTTGGACAAAAAGCAGCGAACCAAACGATGTCACTTTCACCGGGCGCCGCCATTTTGAAAACGTAGTTTTTAAAATATCGTTCCACTCCCCCTAACGCCAACTCAAAACGTTGGCGAACGTTCGCGCAAACAGTTCGCGTAAGTGGAACGCACCCCTGTTGTCCGAGTACTACTTATCGCTTTTTTTTACATCTGGACATGATCTGGCTAAAGTAGGGTCCTGGGGAGAAAATGCCACTTTAACCCTAACTCCCTACCCATTTTTACTTACACATAACCTGAATCCTGCAAAATCCTCCAATTCCTAAATTGTTAAAACTCCAAGTAACCTGAATCCTGCAAAATCCTCCAATATTGGTCACTGGTGACCATACAGCCTGTATCCTGCAAAATCCTGCAGTCTTGCCCTGGCTGCAGTCAGTAAAAACCCAAGTAACCTCAATCCTGCAAAATCCTGCGATGCATCAAACTCCAAGTGACCTCAATCCTGCAAAATCCTTGTGTGTCACATTCAGCCTGATAACCTGAATCCTCCATATTCCTGCAGGGGTAAAACCCCAAGTAACCTCAATCCTGCAAAATCCTGCAATGCATCAAACTCCAAGTGACCTCAATCCTGCAAAATCCTGCATTTTGCAATGAGGAATTTGGAGGATTTGGGAGGGTTAGGGTTAAACAAATGTTTGCCCAAAGAAACATCAGATTCCACCCTCAAAACGGCCACAAAACTACTCAATAAGCCTTCAGAAGTACACATCGACGATTAAGATTGTGGTACTTAACTAAGGTTTACTTACGATTCGGATAAAAAGTGAAATTTCCAGCTTAATTCTGCAGGATATCTTTCTGTTTAAAAAATGACAATTTTTTGGCCAAACTTGCGAACATAATGAGGGAAAGATGACGTTTTTCCTCTAATTTTTTCCTATTATTATTATTTTTTGTAGCCGCCGTTGCTGTGACAGTAGAGCCAGTCGGACGTTGGTTTGAGGCTCACCTTCACCGACGTCACCATCATCACAATCTCTCCCACACCTCCGGCTCGCTGGGCTCCGATACCTCCTCGGATAGCTCTGACGATGACCTGGAATATGATGAGGATGACTCCATTCTGCTGACCCTTGACCCTAAGGAATGGAAGGTACCCGTGGATTTGGGCCTTTTCAAATCCCTCGCTTCGTCTTTGTCTATTATTAGGCTAATGTTTATTTTAGGCTCCAAACTGCGAGAACTCCATGCCAGCCACATTCTGGTGCATGTTATGCTTCAGAAATGTTCAATTAGTTGATATAAAGCCAAAAGTTGGAATTAGTTCATTTAGTTTGCTTCTCAGCATGCTCTTGCTTCTTGGTGATTCAGAAGTCAGAGGCGATGCCAAAGACAAAGTGCCAAAGTGTTTAGCCGAAGACGTACTCTAAAGTTTGGAAAACTTACTTTGTCTCCAGCTTCTGGCTGTAGTTTTGTCATGCTCCAATTACACTGGTTTTTCAACAACAAAAACAAACCTAATAACAGCCTATTTTTAGTACGTTCCGACCAGAAAAACTAGTTTGGATAGACAGCTGGGGTATCTTTCTAGAAAAAAAAATGATGCCAAGATCACCTGATTTGTTCCGGTAGTTTTCGTTCTAGTGGCCTTTTTTTAGAATCAAGTCGGGGGTCAGTTGGACACATGATCAACAGAAGCGTGACAGCGATGAAAAGGCCTGTCCAATTTATCCCCGACATTGTTCCAGAAAGAGGTCCCTAAAATGAAAACTACCAGACCGAATTGGGTGATCTTGGTATCATTCTCATCGCTTTCCCAGTCCATCCAAACTAGTTGTTTTTTCTGGTCAGAGGGTACTGGAACCAGAGATGAGGGAAAATTGAGATAAAGTTAAGATATTGGAACACCCCCAAAAAAACATTCCCTCCCCCTCTCCCTAGTCTTTATGGGCCCACAATTTTCACTTGTTAGCAATAATAAGTTGTTTTGGGTTTGTTTGTTTTTTTGTCAACAGAATCAGGACCACTATGCAGTCCTAGGGTTGTCCAAAGTCAGAAATGATGCCACGGCTGATGATATCAAAAGAGCCTGTGAGTTTTAACTCCCAAATCATATCAGATCCTTCAAAATCCTTCAAAAAAATATGTTTTTGTAGAATTGTGGATGGATTGTGGATGGTAGAGTTCAGCCTCTATTAATTAGTTACTACTTGATGATCGTGAAAGCTAAATATGCAGAGAATGTGAGCCACTACGTTCTGCAAAGTGGTGGATTTGGAAGGATTTAGCAAGGTTGCAAGCAAAAATGCCTAATATGTAATAGGAAGAGGTTTCAGCCAGTTATACTGGTGCATGGGTTATTAACGAACATAGCCAAGTAGTTCGGATGTGGCCATACTTAGAGGGAAGGTTGGTGATATAGAGAACATTTCCAGCTTCTAAAACTGTCCTCCTATCTGACCATAATAGACAAGCGAATGGTCCTGAAGCATCACCCAGATAAGAGGAAGCCGAAGGATGGAGTAAGCAAGCCAAGACAGAGTGGAGATGATGACTACTTCACTTGCATCACCAGAGGTAAGAGAAACAGTACTAAATATGCTGGCAACCCGTGGCCTCCATTTACACCCTGTGTTCCCTATCCTCCTACCCCCCTATACTCCTACCCCCCTATACTCCTACCCCCCTATACTCCTACCCCCTATACTCCTACCCCCCTATACTCCTACCCCCCTATACTCCTACCCCCTATACTCCTACCCCCCTATACTCCTACCCCCCTATACTCCTACCCCCCTATACTCCTACCCCCTATACTCCTATACTCTCACCAATGTGACCCGGGTTCGATTCCTGGCCCGGACCATATGTGAGTAGAGTTGTGCGTTGGTTCTCTCCTGTGCCACGAGGGTTTTTTCTCCAGGTCATCCGGTTTTCCTCCCTCCTGAAAAATCAAACACTTTCGATCTCAGGCTGTACATGCTCCGTAGTCATATACGAGTCGATGTGGCTGGCTGCCATAGGCACCTTTACGTGCCATCGGCTCGACCACGTTGTAGCCGCGTCCTTTGCAATTCAGCATACCTGCTGCGAGTAAGGATAATTAGCCTCCCCAATTATTATTATAAACCCTACTCCCTTTATAACCCCTTCACAAAGTTGTTGAATTGAATTTATTTGTTTAACTCTCAGCCTGGGAAACCCTTGGCAATAGGACAAAAAGGAGATCTTACGACAGCATAGATCCTAACTTTGACGACAGCATCCCTCCCAACAACAACAACTCCCGGGAAAACTTCTTCAAGGAATTCAACAAGGTCTTTGAAAGAAATGCAAGGTAAGTTGGTGCCCTATAGCTTTTTTTCAATTTTTCGGTTATTTGATGTTTCATTACGTTTCAAAGGTAATTATACACTATTTGCAAACATAAAGAACAACTACTAAATTGTTATGAAATACCTTACTTGACTGTAAGTGAATAACAGTCCCAAGTATCCTGTGAAATCATGGCACCTAGAGCCAATTTCATAAACATGTAAGCAAAAAAAAAATGCTTAGCATGAAAATTCTTCCTTGGCAAAAACAGTGTTAAAAATAAAATTTTCAGGTGATGTTTATTGTTTATTGTATTTAGCTGGATTTTGGTTAGCATGAAAAGCACATTGAGTTTTGGATGATAACCCGTTTTTACTCAGCAAGACTTTTTTTGTGCTGAGCAAATATGTTTTATGAAATTGTAAATACACTATTTGCAGATATTGAAACATCTTGCTACCGAATTATGAAGAAATATCTTACTTATTGGAAAGTAAATAATGATTCTAGGCATCCTTAGATATTAAATAACCTGTAAATGTTTCAAAAATTGAATTTTATTAAAAAAAATTAACGATCGCCACATGGCGATCGCGAAAAAACAAGAACAACTGCTCGAAAACGAACAATGTTTTTCTTGCTTGTTTTTTTGGCATCCATGATTGTAAAACTTCAGACAGGTCAGTTAAACGATACTTACTATACAAAACAACGCCCCAAAATCTACCCATTCCGGTTAATTCAAGCAATTACCAATGGTGTATCCACCTTTCAAAGGGAACACTGCATATGCGTATCTTGAAACACTTCCACGCCTACATGAGTCAAGAATTGTTGGAAAATCTCACAGGCTGTTGTGTTGAAGTTGTGTTTTTTTTAGGCAAATTAATTATTCTTGCTATTTTGCAGGTGGTCCAAAAAGAAGAGAATGCCACATCTAGGGGATGAAAAGGCAACACTTGAAGAGGTCAATAAATTCTACAATTTTTGGTGAGTAAAAAAAAGAGAATGTTTAATTTAGAGTCTCTGTCCACTCCCGTAATCAGTTCGTGCCGGATGACGTATATAAATGCAAAGTTTTCCCCAGATTCAAAACAGGTGACGCATAAACACGTCACAAGCAAGGCCGGAAATGTCTGTTAGCAGTGAGCAAGGCCGGAAATGTGTGGGCGTGCTTCCCAGTACTATCAGTCTGAACCCACCTCGGATCGAGTTTCGTAAAAAAAAAAAATCCCGCCCGTCGGCTCGGTGATGTTAAAATAATCCCGGCGCGAACTGGTTAATAGGAAGACGCTGGAATTTGTTTAAAGGAAAATGAGGTGGGGTAATTTTTTTGTAAAATATCAACCGATCAATTCGTAATTAATTCAATTCAACATTGTTTTATTAACAAATCGCCTCTCATATCGCATTAAATTCATGCAAAGTCCAACTTTGAGGTACATGTGCATGCATAGTTGGCCTTGGTGATTTGGCTAGGGCCTTGGTGCTAGTTGCACATTGTTTTTAAGACACTGCTTTTATATAAAATATTTGTTTTGTTTTTTATTGTTATTTTAGAGCCTAGTTGTCCAACATTTCTTCTTCCTTTGCGTGTCATCGAACACTAGGAACCAATATTTTTGGGAAATACAAAAAAAATGGTGACCAACTTGTATATACAAAAAAAAATTACAATAGAAAACAGACCTCGGCCACAACCGCGAAAAAACGTGCCCCAATGTTACAGATTGTCTAGTACAGCGCCCTGAATTAGCAGGTGTCGTCCAACCGTTACACGCCCCATCTCCCAACGGTTACACGCCCCATCTCCCAACGGTTACACGCCCCATCTCCCAACGGTTACACGCCCCATCTCCCAACGGTTACACGCCCCATCTCCCAACGGTTACACGCCCCATCTCCCAACGGTAACACGCCTCATCTCCCAACGGTTACACGCCCCATCTCCCAACGGTTACACGCCCCATCTCCCAACGGTTACACGCCCCATCTCCCAACGGTTACACGCCCCATCTCCCAACGCTAAACAAATCATTCAAAGTGATCAAGATTCTTGATCTGAATTCTTGATTCTTGATTCTTGATTCTTGATTCTTGATCTGTTTATGTAACCAGTAGTTTTTTGTTAATCCTGCTAACAAACAAACAGACAAACAAACAAACGCTGGCAAAAAATAACCTTCTTGGTGGAGGTAATAATAAAACAAACAACACTGTAGTGCATGTGTTTATAATGCGTTTTATGCAACACTAATAGGCGATTAGTTTTTGGTAAGTGTTGTTTTTGTTTTTTTTGGCAAGGTACGACTTTGACTCCTGGAGAGAGTTCTCCTACTTGGATGAAGAGGAGAAGGAGAAAGGAGAGAACCGGGAAGAGAGAAGGTGGATTGAGAGGCAGAACAAGACATCTAGGCAGAGTAGAAAGAAGGAGGAAACAGTTAGAGTGAGACAGCTTGTTGGTGGGTGGAGACAATCCTTGTATCATTCGTTGGGTGGCGGGATTGAAGGAGGGAGGATGGGTGGAGACGGTCATTGTATCGTTCGTTAGGCGGGGGGGAGGTTAGAGGAGGGATGATGGGTTGAGAAGCAGAACAAGACGTCTAGACAGAGTAGAAAGAAGGAGAAAACGGCTAGAGTGAGACAGCTTGTTGGTTGGAGGAGACAATCATTGTATCATTCGTTAGGCGGGGGGTTAGAGGAGGGATGATAGGTTGAGAGGCAGAACAAGACGTCTAGACAGAGTAGAAAGAAGAAGGAAACAGTTAGAGTGAGACAGCTTGTTGGTGGGTGGAGACAATCTTTGTATCATTCGTTAAGGGTGGGGGGGTTAGAGGAGGGATGATTGGTTGAGAAGCAGAACAAGACGTCTAGGCAGAGAAGAAAGAAGAAGGAAACGGCTAGAGTGAGACAGCTTGTTGGTGGGTGGAGACAATCCGTGTATCATTCGTTAGGCGGGGGGGCTGAGAGGAGGAATGATGGGTTGAGAGGCGGAATGATGGGTTGAGAGGCAGAACAAGACGTCTAGGCAGAGTAGAAAGGAGGAAACGGCTAGAGTGAGACAGCTTGTTGGTGGGTGGAGACGGTCATTGTATCATTCGTTAAGGGTGGGGGGTTAGAGGAGGGATGATGGATTGAGAGGCAGAACAAGACGTCTAGACAGAGTAGAAAGAAGGAGGAAACGGTTAGAGTGTGACAGCTTGTTGGTGGGTGGAGACAGTCATTGTATCATTCGTTAGGCGGGGATGTTGAAGGAGGGATGATGGGTTGAGAGGCAGAACAAGACGTCTAGACAGAGTAGAAAGAAGGAGGAAACGGCTAGAGTGAGACAGCTTGTTGGTGGGTGGAGAAAGTCATTGTATCATTCGTTGGGTGGCGGGATTGAAGGAGGGATGATGGGTTGAGAGGCAGAACAAGACGTCTAGACAGAGTAGAAAGAAGAAGGAAACAGTTAGAGTGAGACAGCTTGTTGGTGGGTGGAGACAATCTTTGTATCATTCGTTAAGGGTGGGGGGGTTAGAGGAGGGATGATTGGTTGAGAAGCAGAACAAGACGTCTAGGCAGAGAAGAAAGAAGAAGGAAACGGCTAGAGTGAGACAGCTTGTTGGTGGGTGGAGACAATCCGTGTATCATTCGTTAGGCGGGGGGGCTGAGAGGAGGAATGATGGGTTGAGAGGCGGAATGATGGGTTGAGAGGCAGAACAAGACGTCTAGGCAGAGTAGAAAGGAGGAAACGGCTAGAATGAGACAGCTTGTTGGTGGGTGGAGACGGTCATTGTATCATTCGTTAAGGGTGGGGGGTTAGAGGAGGGATGATGGATTGAGAGGCAGAACAAGACGTCTAGACAGAGTAGAAAGAAGGAGGAAACGGTTAGAGTGTGACAGCTTGTTGGTGGGTGGAGACAGTCATTGTATCATTCGTTAGGCGGGGATGTTGAAGGAGGGATGATGGGTTGAGAGGCAGAACAAGACGTCTAGACAGAGTAGAAAGAAGGAGGAAACGGCTAGAGTGAGACAGCTTGTTGGTGGGTGGAGAAAGTCATTGTATCATTCGTTGGGTGGCGGGATTGAAGGAGGGATGATGGGTTGAGAGGCAGAACAAGACGTCTAGGCAGAGTAGAAAGAAGGAGGAAACATTTAGAATGAGACAGCTTGTTGGTGGGTGGATACAGTCCTTGTATCATTCGTTGGGTGGGGGGTTGAAGGAGGAATGATGGGTTGAGAGGCAGAACAAGACGTCTAGACAGAGTAGAAAGGAGGAAACGGCTAGAGTGAGACAGCTTGTTGGTGGGTGGAGACAGTCATTGTATCATTCGTTGGGTGGGGGGATTGAAGGAGGGATGATGGGTTGAGAAGCAGAACAAGACGTCTAGACAGAGTAGAAAGGAGGAAACGGTTAGAGCGAGACAGCTTGTTGGTGGGTGGAGACAGTCATTGTATCATTCGTTGGGCGGGGGATTGAAGGAGGGATGATGGGTTGAGAGGCAGAACAAGACGTCTAGGCAGAGTAGAAAGAAGGAGGAAACGGCTAGAGTGAGACAGCTTGTTGGTGGGTGGAGAAAGTCATTGTATCATTCGTTGGGTGGCGGGATTGAAGGAGGGATGATGGGTTGAGAGGCAGAACAAGACGTCTAGGCAGAGTAGAAAGAAGGAGGAAACATTTAGAATGAGACAGCTTGTTGGTGGGTGGAGACAGTCATTGTATCATTCGTTGGGTGGGGGGATTGAAGGAGGGATGATGGGTTGAGAAGCAGAACAAGACGTCTAGACAGAGTAGAAAGGAGGAAACGGTTAGAGCGAGACAGCTTGTTGGTGGGTGGAGACAGTCATTGTATCATTCGTTTGGCGGGGGATTGAAGGAGGGATGATGGGTTGAGAGGCAGAACAAGACGTCTAGGCAGAGTAGAAAGGAGGAAACGGCTAGAGTGAGACAGCTTGTTGGTGGGTGGAGACGGTCATTGTATCATTCGTTAAGGGTGGGGGGTTAGAGGAGGGATGATGGATTGAGAGGCAGAACAAGACGTCTAGACAGAGTAGAAAGAAGGAGGAAACGGTTAGAGTGTGACAGCTTGTTGGTGGGTGGAGACAGTCATTGTATCATTCGTTAGGCGGGGATGTTGAAGGAGGGATGATGGGTTGAGAGGCAGAACAAGACGTCTAGACAGAGTAGAAAGAAGGAGGAAACGGCTAGAGTGAGACAGCTTGTTGGTGGGTGGAGAAAGTCATTGTATCATTCGTTGGGTGGCGGGATTGAAGGAGGGATGATGGGTTGAGAGGCAGAACAAGACGTCTAGGCAGAGTAGAAAGAAGGAGGAAACATTTAGAATGAGACAGCTTGTTGGTGGGTGGATACAGTCCTTGTATCATTCGTTGGGTGGGGGGTTGAAGGAGGAATGATGGGTTGAGAGGCAGAACAAGACGTCTAGACAGAGTAGAAAGGAGGAAACGGCTAGAGTGAGACAGCTTGTTGGTGGGTGGAGACAGTCATTGTATCATTCGTTGGGTGGGGGGATTGAAGGAGGGATGATGGGTTGAGAAGCAGAACAAGACGTCTAGACAGAGTAGAAAGGAGGAAACGGTTAGAGCGAGACAGCTTGTTGGTGGGTGGAGACAGTCATTGTATCATTCGTTGGGCGGGGGATTGAAGGAGGGATGATGGGTTGAGAGGCAGAACAAGACGTCTAGGCAGAGTAGAAAGAAGGAGGAAACGGCTAGAGTGAGACAGCTTGTTGGTGGGTGGAGAAAGTCATTGTATCATTCGTTGGGTGGCGGGATTGAAGGAGGGATGATGGGTTGAGAGGCAGAACAAGACGTCTAGGCAGAGTAGAAAGAAGGAGGAAACATTTAGAATGAGACAGCTTGTTGGTGGGTGGAGACAGTCATTGTATCATTCGTTGGGTGGGGGGATTGAAGGAGGGATGATGGGTTGAGAAGCAGAACAAGACGTCTAGACAGAGTAGAAAGGAGGAAACGGTTAGAGCGAGACAGCTTGTTGGTGGGTGGAGACAGTCATTGTATCATTCGTTTGGCGGGGGATTGAAGGAGGGATGATGGGTTGAGAGGCAGAACAAGACGTTTAGGCAGAGTAGAAAGAAGGAGGAAACGGTTAGAGCGAGACAGCTTGTTGGTGGGTGGAGACAGTCATTGTATCATTCGTTGGGTGGGGGGATTGAAGGAGGGATGATGGGTTGAGAAGCAGAACAAGACGTCTAGACAGAGTAGAAAGGAGGAAACGGTTAGAGCGAGACAGCTTGTTGGTGGGTGGAGACAGTCATTGTATCATTCGTTTGGCGGGGGATTGAAGGAGGGATGATGGGTTGAGAAGCAGAACAAGACGTCTAGGCAGAGTAGAAAGAAGGAGGAAACGGTTAGAGCGAGACAGCTTGTTGGTGGGTGGAGACAGTCATTGTATCATTCGTTGGGCGGGGGATTGAAGGAGGGATGATGGGTTGAGAGGCAGAACAAGACGTCTAGACAGAGTAAAAAGAAGGAGAAAACGGCTATAGTGAGACAGCTTGTTGGTGGGTGGAGACGGTCATTGTATCATTCGTTAAGGGTGGGGGGGTTAGAGGAGGGATGATGGGTTGAGAAGCAGAACAAGACGTCTAGGCAGAGAAGAAAGAAGAAGGAAACGGCTAGAGTGAGACAGCTTGTTGGTGGGTGGAGACAATCCGTGTATCATTCGTTAGGCGGGGGGGCTGAGAGGAGGAATGATGGGTTGAGAGGCGGAATGATGGGTTGAGAGGCAGAACAAGACGTCTAGACAGAGTAGAAAGGAGGAAACGGCTAGAGTGAGACAGCTTGTTGGTGGGTGGAGACAGTCATTGTATCATTCGTTGGGTGGGGGGATTGAAGGAGGGATGATGGGTTGAGAAGCAGAACAAGACGTCTAGACAGAGTAGAAAGGAGGAAACGGTTAGAGCGAGACAGCTTGTTGGTGGGTGGAGACAGTCATTGTATCATTCGTTGGGCGGGGGATTGAAGGAGGGATGATGGGTTGAGAGGCAGAACAAGACGTCTAGGCAGAGTAGAAAGAAGGAGGAAACGGCTAGAGTGAGACAGCTTGTTGGTGGGTGGAGAAAGTCATTGTATCATTCGTTGGGTGGCGGGATTGAAGGAGGGATGATGGGTTGAGAGGCAGAACAAGACGTCTAGGCAGAGTAGAAAGAAGGAGGAAACATTTAGAATGAGACAGCTTGTTGGTGGGTGGAGACAGTCATTGTATCATTCGTTGGGTGGGGGGATTGAAGGAGGGATGATGGGTTGAGAAGCAGAACAAGACGTCTAGACAGAGTAGAAAGGAGGAAACGGTTAGAGCGAGACAGCTTGTTGGTGGGTGGAGACAGTCATTGTATCATTCGTTTGGCGGGGGATTGAAGGAGGGATGATGGGTTGAGAGGCAGAACAAGACGTCTAGGCAGAGTAGAAAGAAGGAGGAAACGGTTAGAGCGAGACAGCTTGTTGGTGGGTGGAGACAGTCATTGTATCATTCGTTGGGTGGGGGGATTGAAGGAGGGATGATGGGTTGAGAAGCAGAACAAGACGTCTAGGCAGAGTAGAAAGAAGGAAACGGCTAGAGTGAGACAGCTTGTTGGTGGGTGGAGACAATTCTCGTATCATTCGTTAGGCGGGGGGTTAGAGGAGGGATGATGGGTTGAGAGGCAGAAAAAGACGTCTAGGCAGAGTAGAAAGAAGGAGGGAACAGTTAGAGTGAGACAGCTTGTTGGTGGGTGGAGACAATTCTTGTATCATTCGTTAAAGGTGGGGGGGTTAGAGGAGGGATGATGGGTTGAGAGGCAGAACAAGATGTCTAGACAGAGTAGATCTTAGGGGGTTCAAGTTAAAGGTAGGATACACCATTTGCAGATGACAACAAATTTTACTACCGAATTATTAACCATTCTCTTACTTATTTGAAAGTGAAGAATGATTCTAGGCATCCAGCAAAATGATTGCGCTAGATATCCTGTAATTATTCAAAACGGCTAGAGTGAGACAGCTTGTTGGTGGGTGGAGAAAGTCATTGTATCATTCGTTGGGTGGCGGGATTGAAGGAGGGATGATGGGTTGAGAGGCAGAACAAGACGTCTAGGCAGAGTAGAAAGAAGGAGGAAACATTTAGAATGAGACAGCTTGTTGGTGGGTGGAGACAGTCATTGTATCATTCGTTGGGTGGGGGGATTGAAGGAGGGATGATGGGTTGAGAAGCAGAACAAGACGTCTAGACAGAGTAGAAAGGAGGAAACGGTTAGAGCGAGACAGCTTGTTGGTGGGTGGAGACAGTCATTGTATCATTCGTTTGGCGGGGGATTGAAGGAGGGATGATGGGTTGAGAGGCAGAACAAGACGTCTAGGCAGAGTAGAAAGAAGGAGGAAACGGTTAGAGCGAGACAGCTTGTTGGTGGGTGGAGACAGTCATTGTATCATTCGTTGGGTGGGGGGGATTGAAGGAGGGATGATGGGTTGAGAAGCAGAACAAGACGTCTAGGCAGAGTAGAAAGAAGGAAACGGCTAGAGTGAGACAGCTTGTTGGTGGGTGGAGACAATTCTCGTATCATTCGTTAGGCGGGGGGGTTAGAGGAGGGATGATGGGTTGAGAGGCAGAAAAAGACGTCTAGGCAGAGTAGAAAGAAGAAGGAAACGGCTAGAGTGAGACAGCCTGTTGGTGGGTGGAGACAGTCCTTGTATCATTCGTTGGGTGGGGGGATTGAAGGAGGGATGATGGGTTGAGAAGCAGAACAAGACATCTAGGCATTGTAGAAAGAAGGAGGAAACGGTTAGAGTGAGACAGCTTGTTGGTGGGTGGAGATAATCATTGTATCATTTGTTGGGCGGGGGGATTGAAGGAGGGATGATGGGTTGAGAGGCAGAAAAAGACGTCTAGGCAGAGTAGAAAGAAGGAGGGAACAGTTAGAGTGAGACAGCTTGTTGGTGGGTGGAGACAATTCTTGTATCATTCGTTAAAGGTGGGGGGGTTAGAGGAGGGATGATGGGTTGAGAGGCAGAACAAGATGTCTAGACAGAGTAGATCTTAGGGGGTTCAAGTTAAAGGTAGGATACACCATTTGCAGATGACAACAAATTTTACTACCGAATTATTAACCATTCTCTTACTTATTTGAAAGTGAAGAATGATTCTAGGCATCCAGCAAAATGATTGCGCTAGATATCCTGTAATTATTCAAATTTTGGTATAAATTTTTGAATAAATCTGCCGGCGATCGAGAAAAGAACAACTGCCTGACACCGGTAGAAAATAAACGCTTTTTTCTTTCGCGCTTTTTTCTCCGCATCCATGATTGTAAAACTTCGGACAGGTCAGTTATTAAAAAACGATATTTACTATAAAATACAACCCCTCAAATCCACCCATTCCTGATAATTCAAGGAATTACCAATGGTGTATCCTACCTTTAATGGATTGTGTCCTGAAGATTTATCACACATAACCCCCATCTCTCTCTCCCCCCACCCACTCCAGATAACGCCTACGCTTGCGACCCGAGGATCAAGTGGTTCAAAGAGGAGGAAAAAGAGAAGAAAGCAGCAGAGAAGAAAGCCAAGCAAGAGGCGGTCAGAGCGGTGCAGGAGGAGAAGGAGAGAGAGAAACGAGAGGTGATGGAGGCGGAACGATTGGCCAAAGAAAAGGAGGAATTACAAGCCAAAGCAAAGGTTGGGACTCTTTTCTCGTTAACCAGTTCGCGCCGGGATTATTTTAACATCACCGAGCCGAGGGACGGGATTATTTTTAACGAAACTCGATCCGAAGCGGGTTCAGGCCGATAGTGCCGGGAAGCATTTCCGAACTTGAACTTGGCGTGTTTATGCGTCATCCGTTTTGAATTTGGGAAAAACTTTGCGTTTATATACGTCATCCGACGCGAACTGGTTAAGGCGTGTACGATCGTGGGCAAGCACTCAAAACGAAATTACCCAAACATGAAGTAGCTGACTAACTGAGGTAAATAATAGTTTGAAACATACTGTGAATTTTATATCAGTACCAGCGATGGTAAAAACCTAACCATCACTGGGAAGAAACAGTTTTCTCAAAAACTGCATCTATTAACCAGTTCGTGCCGGAGGATGTATATACATGCACAATTTTCCCTAGATTCAAAACGGATGACGCATAAACATGTCACGAGCAAGGCCGTAAATGTCTGTCAGCAGCGAGCAAGGCCGGGAATCTGTGGGTGTGCTTCACGGTACCATCGGCCTGAACCTGCTTCGGATTGAGTTTCGTTAAAAATAATCGCACGCCTCAGCTCGGTGATGTTAAAATTATCTCGGGGTGAAATGGTTAAACGTTGTTGACTTCAGAATTCAAAATACTCTTTTAGACATTTGTCCGTATTTACTTTGCCTTTTATTTTGGGGCAAGTCCACGAAAGTTCCCCTTTTTTATCCTGTATTAAACGCCATGTTTTCTTGAATTACATTATCATCACAAAGACATAAACCTTCCTGTGGATTATTGTCCTTGCAGATGCCAAACATTAGAATTAAAAAAACACTGTTATTCATGATTTGTGTAGAGGGTAAAACCTTCATTATGTATGGGACATAGTGTGCACGAATTCTTGGCTTGCCCTTTGGGAGTATCTGCATGTTTGACAATCGAAGTAAATCTTTTCAATATTCGTTTTAACCAGTTCGCGCCGGGATTATTTTAACATCACCGAGCCGACTTGCCGAGGCAGGTTCAGGCCGATAGTACTGGGAAGCACACCCACGCATTTCCGGCCTTGCTCGCTGCTGACAGACATTTCCGTCCTTGCTTGCTGCTGACAGACATTTCCGGCCTTGCTCATGGCGTGTCTATGCGTCATCCGTTTTGAATCTGGGGAAAGCTTTGCGTTTATATACGTCATCCGGCGCGAACTGGTTAACAGATAGGTAAACGTTAAATGCGACTCCCAGTTGTAGTGACGATAATAGCCATAATGTCTCTCCCTGGGTCACACACACTGTATACTCCACTGAGACAACATCCAACTCAAAATCTACAGAATTAAAAACAGAATTGGCCCATATGCAGAATAACCCATCTTCATGCACACATTAAAAAATGTGTATCCTTGTGGAGTTTGGAGACATTCTCCTCTTTAGAATTTTCTTGTCGAGACCTTTTCATTCCTTTGTTCTCTATTGTTTGTCGGTCTCCAGAAGATTCCAAATAAAAAAACATGGCCACATACATTTTCAGATTAATATTTGTTTACTGTTAGACCCAGGCGTTTGCTGAGTAATAACGTCAATGAATTTTGTTTTTTGTCTTTTTAATGTAGGCTCAGGCAGCTAAGAAGGAGAGAGAAGCGGCCAAGAAAATCCTCAAGAAAGAGCGTAAAATGCTCAGGGATGTATGCAAGGTGAGAGGAGATTAATTTGGCTTTCACTTCACGTCTTAGTGCAGAATAAAACTGTTTGCGAGGCGGCCTGGCAAAATGAGACGGAACTGGGCACAGGCCAAAGTAAAAAAAAAACTGAACTGAAATAGGCTTTGTTTTTTTTTCTTAAATTTTGAATATCTTTCATACATGTATGCCTACTACACGTGGTCCATCAGATGCAAGGACTTTGAAAGACTTTGAACATTTGCTGACCTTTGAATCATGTAATTACATGTACCAGTTGTAATGACTCAACGCGACTCTGATTCAAGTCACATTTTTGCCGATTCGACTCGACTCGAGTCCCGACTGGTGAATTACCCGACTCAACTCACTCAGAGCAAATTACTCCACTTGATTCGAGTCCCTCATCAGAATGACTTTACTCAAGGCTAATAAGACTCTAGTCCCATAATTAATTGCAAAACTTGTTTGCAATGACTTATGCCGGTTTATGTTCATGTTTGCGAATACGGTATCATATGTACATACATACATATGCTATACAAATATATACAGCGGTCGTCTAGTTTTTTTTCTTCATAATGATACAACAAACGTACACCGTGACGCGTGGTGTGGACTCCCACCTTGTGGTTTTAACCCAGGCTCTGAGTTGGTGACAAGTTGCTCTCAGACTTAGTTTCTCTCAAGTCAAACCACGCGTTACATGCACCCGTGGTTTGAACAGTGCCCCCATTAGTTGGATGGCATATAGATGGATGGCTATCAGCTAGCTGCCACCTCCTTATTTATTGTATTGTGTTCAAATATTTGTGACTCCAGCTAAATACCTGACTCGACTCAACTCGACATTGTGACTCGATTCGACGCAACCTTCTTGACCCAAGGACTCGACTAGACTAGAGTCTCAAAAATGTGTGATTCGTTACAATTCTGACATGTACAAGCTTATTCATCACAATAAATTCCAAAGGAACGGTTGGCTTTTCCCTTCTATTCATGGGGGAAATAATAGGCACCCGTCACTTTGACTTGGCAGTTTATGCATTAAATGCATCAAAGTGTAGCAGGCTTTTAGACCTGATGCACTGTGCTTCGCCTGTCAGGGTTGTTATAATTATTCTCATCATTTTGGATTTTTGTTTTTGTCAGAAAAATGACTACTATGCAGAGTCCGATGCAGACAGAGTGGAGCACATGGCGGATGTGGAGACGTTGTGTGATAGATTATCGGCAGTCAAGTAAGCAACTACATAAACCCTAACAATCCTCATCCAGTCAAACTCCAACACCAGGTTATGTTGGGATCTGGGGCCAATTTCATAGAGCTGCTAAGCACAACAATTTGCTTAGCACAAAAAAGTTTTGCTCATTAAAAAAACAGGTTTCCAGCCAAAATTCTACGTGTTTTTCATGCTAAGCAAAAAAACATTGCTGATTATCAATCAAAAACAATAAAGACCACGTAAACATTTGGTCTGTAACCTTGTTTTTTGCCAAGGACAAATGTTCATGATAAGCAAATTTTTGTGCTTAGCAGCTCTATGAAATTGGTCCCTGTTAGGACGGGTACAGGTACGATTTCACAAAACTCGTCCTAGCTCTAAGATCGATTTTACTAAACCCATCTTATGAAAGACGCATCGCAACTACCAATTTTATAGCTGTTTCATGTTTGTTTTTACCGCTTGAGGAAACAGTTGTTGAAAAGAAACACGCAAACTAGCCTGCGCAATACAATCACGTACGATAGTTTTGCACGTTCTATACACAACAGAGTCGACTAGTTGTTGGCGTATCAATATTTTGTTTTTGAAACTATACACACGTATCAAACATCTTTTCAAATTTGTTTTTTCGTCGAAACTATAACTCTACATGTAGGCCGGCATTTTGTCTTCAACAAGAAGATAATGCAATGATTTTCAGACGATATACAGATTTACGCATGTATTAATAAGATAAACTGATTGTCTTTTACACTGGGTAATTAGGCTCACCTCCAGATTCAGAGTCCAACAGTTTGTGTGTACAGTTTTTCAATTTAATGTTGGAATTTGCCAGGATGGGTATGGTTCATAGTATTACACTAGGGAGTTAGGGTAAAAAACTAAAGTAGATCAATTTTAAATGTATTGTAAAACATTTTCAAACATAACAAAAAACTACTTAATTATTATGTAATACCTTACTTCGCTAAGTGAATAATGGCCTTAACCAGTTCGCGCCGGATGACGTTTATAAACGCACAGTTTTCCCCAGATTCAAAACAAATGACGAATAAACACGCCTCGAGCAAGGCCGGAAATGTCTTTCAACAGCGAGCAAGGCCAGAAATGCGTGGGTGTGCTTCTCGGCACTATCAGCCTGAACCCGTTTTGGATCGAGTTTCGTTAAAAATAATCCCGCCCCTCGGCTCGGTAATGTTAAAATAATATCGGCACGAACTGGTTAAGCATTCTGTGAAATCATGGCACTTGGTGTACTGTTGTTTTCATTTAAAAAAAATTAATATATATTTTAATTTCTTCTACGATCGGCCGACTATTGTGTGTAAAACCTGACTATTTTGAAATACATCCCCCGATTGATCAAATGAGTTCTACCACACTTTGTTTACAATCGATTTCACATCTGTGAATGGGTGCAAACGAAAGAGTAGGATTCCCTGACCTAATAATTCCTGACATTTATAAATTGCTCTGTTTTGTACAAATTTTATATTTTTTTCAGCATGTGTGACACCTCAGTTTAACGATATTTACCATGAAATACTAACCCCTGGTCAATCCTTGCTCGACATTACAGCCAAAGCAAATATTACCTTTAAAAATGTACGGTCCATGTTCTAAAGCAATTTACATCATATTTGGTATCAATTGTTCCTTGTCTTTTTTAGTTTGCAGACGCTCAACGAAACCTTGTCCAAAGCAGACCAGTCGGCCGCTGCGCAACTCTTCTCTAAACAGGTGAAACCTAGAAAGCCAATCTGTATTCAGAAACAGAGTACCCCCAAACATGAGTGGTATTTATGTTAATTGAATCCAAGACCTGCTTACGAGTGCAGACGTCTTCTGGATCGTACTGCAAGGAATGCCATAGGATACCGCAGGTCCACTGGGTCATGCTATGAGGCCACGGTATAAAGCAAAGCCATATGCCCATTTATTAACCAGTTCGCTCTGGGATTACTTTAACATCACCGAGCCGACGCGCGGGATTATTTTTAACGAAACTCGATCTGAAGCAGGTTCAGGCTGCCAGTACCGGGAAGCACACCCACGCATTTCCGGCCTTGCTCGTAACGAGTTTATGCGTCATCCGTTTTGAATCTGGGGAAAACTTTGCGTTTATATTCGGCGTGAACTGGTTAACTACAGAAGTGTCCATCACTGTACATGCAAAGAATCCTCCGAAGCACTGCAGCTGGAGTGAATTGGCACGTACTATTGACTTGCAGTAAAGAACTCTCATAGAGAAATGGGTAATAGTGTCGCATCATATGATAATAATTGGACCCCACCCACACATCATATATTATGCTCGAAAAGATTTCAAAGGAGAACAATTATGATCAGGAGAAAAGTGCTGATGTACATACATACTAATGCGACCAAGGATCGAAACAGAGAAGAGAACAACTGCCCTTTAGAATCTTCGGAGAACGGTTTTGTCAAAATCTGTCAACGGTTATTCGGGTAAGATTAGGTTAAAGGGGGTGGGTTATATTACAGGGACAAAGGAAAACACAAAGATCTGTACTCTGTTTATGTAAAACACGACTGGGTGTAAAAAGGAGTCAGATTTTGTTGGTGATTTTTGTATTTATTTCAGGCATGAGAATTCCCCGCCGTTCCGCGGTTTCCCGCTTTTTGGAGGCCAAAATATGTCCTCTCCGAGTTCAATGTGAATCCGGTTTAAAATTGGGGGGGTAGAGTTGGTCTAGGGTGATTTTTTTTAAAGGGAAATTGTGGAAATATCATTGCTGCAATGCCCCGAGATCGGCACTTTAAAATGCGCACGCGATTTCACGCAACGATCGGCACACAGCCTGCGGTTAACGTACATGTACATATTGATTTATGCACTCAGCAGCGCTGCATGACGTGTACAATAGCGATAAAAAGCTGTCCTGTGGACGTTTTCTAAACGTTTTTTTTGTCTACGTTCCGGCTTCATGCAATTCACCATCCGAACTACACAGCGCGATGCATTCAAAACGACTGGAAAAGAGACTAGGGGGTGTCGCAATTGAGCAATTAGGAATACCCTTCTCTAGGCGCGATCGCTGCATGTGTACTAGTCTTGGTCAAGACCAAGCTAGCACGTTCATTTGTTCCGCGGCGCGCCGTCCGTATTATCTGGGCTTATTGAGGGCGCCCTTAATTATCGCCAGATTCCTGGATCTCTTCCACTACAAGCTAGCTTGGTCTTGACCAAGACTACATGTGTACGTGTATGCATGTGTATGCTATACTGCAGTGATATCGGCAAAGTAAACCTCGTGCGATATTGTGACGATCCCCTACAATGAGCGTTAAGAAATGCTGTTGCTGATTGAGCGGCCATCGTGTTAACACTTATTTGTGTACGTGAAAGAAAAACAACTTATAGTAAAATTATCATGTAATATCTGAGGCATCCGACTTCAAAATGCCGAGATTTTTGGATAGAAATGAAGAACACTTCGTACGGGAGTCGGATAAAGGTGTCAAAGAAAAAAGTGGTCTTGGTTAGAGGCCGATGTGGAAATTAAACTGCCTGGTAAAAGTGGTATTGCCGATAAAGTAAAGTGCAATCTCGGCGAGTTCGCCAGAAAGGTAGATATACCAGGGAAGTCGATGTGCACGCTTTGCAATAAACTGATCAACTATGGAAATCGCGGGAAAAGTGCACTAAAAGCTCATGTTACCACAGCGGAACATGTATTTTAGTACTTGAGTCTGAGGTGAATCAAAATGATATTGGTTTTTGTTATTGTTTAACATGGAAATTCACATCTCAAAATTCTCAAAATCTTCTCAAGAAATAACCCAAGAACTTAAAATTTGTATCAATTGGTAACTTGTTATTATAGAGTGATACATTTAGATTCTCAAGTGTCAATTGTGTTTATTTCTGCTGTTTAATAGGGCCTATGGACATTCAGATCTAAAAATTACATTGAAAATTGCTTGAAAATGCTACTTTTCAGTACCTAAATTGTCAAAATTTTCGAAAGGGGGCCCCTTCAACCCCCGCCAGGGGGCCCCGGCCCCCTGAAACCCCCGGCATGCCTCGCCTTCGGCTCGGGCCAAGCCTACGGCTTGATTGGGTCATTAATAGTGAATCGCTAATTTCCAGTTTTTTCTAACACAACCCATTCTCATGCCTGTTATTTGTATTAAAAAAAAATGTATACAAAATTTGATGTGGCAACAAAACAATGATGCACCCGAGAACAAGAAACTATATTTGTTTTGCTTTAACCAGTTCGCGTCGGAATTCAAAACGGATGACGGAAAAACATATCACAAGCAAGGCCGGATTTATCTGTCAGCGACTGGCTCGCACCGAACCTAGCGAGGTCGGAAATATCAAGGTGTGCTACCCACAGATACCAGCCTAAACCTGTCTCAGATCGAGCTTCATGAATACACTATCCCGCGCGTGGGTCTGGTCAATGTCCAAATAATCCCGGCATGAACTGGTTTAATTCTTAGATTTCAGATCACTCTCTTAATTTCACAAGTAAATTTTTGCGACTGCTTGTCGTGTCCTGCCCAGGTGTCGGACATGCATGCTGAGATGGAGAGAGAGAGACAGGAGGATTTCAAGAAACTCCAAGAGGCGCAGTCCAGTAAAGGAGGAGGCGGCGCATCTGGAGGAGGAGGGAAGAACTGGAGTAACGAGGAAGTCCAGTTGCTGGTCAAAGCCGTCAAGATGTTCCCTGCTGGAACAGTCGCAAGGTGAATAATCGTATTTGATAATAAGGCAAGAAATGAACAGTTCAGGCGCAAAAGCCACTAAACGCCAGCACACACACAACTGTGATCATTGTTACAACCCTGACCCTGACTCCCTACACATAACCTGAATCCTGCAAAATCCGGCAATATTTATTACTGAATCCTACAAAATCCTGCAGTGGGTTTACCATTGAGCTATAAAGCAGCCAAACATGGAACAAACAGCTGCTAAGTGCCCAATTACAACAAGGGTCAGCACACATGACCCTTGGTATGCAATTGTTTCAATTCCTTGACACATAACTTACAACTTGACTGAAGCTCCAAGGAGAATGTGCATAGAGCATGAGCAGTGGGAAGGTACAAAGTAACAAATAACCTCAATCCTCCAAAATCCTCATTTGGATAAATACCCAAGTAACCTCAATCATCCAAAATCATCCAGCGTTAGTTTAGGCCTGATGACCTGGATCCTGCATTATCCTCCAGTGACAAAAACCCCAATCCTGCAAAATCCTCTGATGCATCAACTTCGATCCAAGTGCACTCAATTCTGCAAAATCCTGCATTTTATAAAAAAGATTTTGGAGGATTTGGGATGGTTAGGGTTAGATGATATTTGAAGGTTTGCAGAGCGAAAAGGCAATAAGATAAGTAGTTTGCGGTAAACACCACGGTAATACTCTTTAGTGAAATGTGTGGTTCTGAAAAGAACCGGAAGGAACTCAACGTTTTGGAAACATTCTCACAGATGTTGAGTTAGATGTTTTGGGCCACAAGACTCGCGCTCGGTTCAGACAGGCATTCCACAGTCGCGCGAACCAAATTGAAATCAAGTCGCTCCTGAGTCGCTCTAACAACTCCAGCAGTCGATCGTTCGCCGTCTGGCGCGCCTTGTCGCCCTTATTCGTTTCGGACGTCATACTCAATTCACTCATTTGGTTCGGTGCGACTGTGGAACGCCTGTCTGAACCGAGCGTAAGACACTTCATCGATTTGAGGTGGTTTTTCAATCCAAGTTGTGTTGTTTTTCAGGTACGAAGTGATTGCCAATTTCATCAACCAACATTCCCCCCCGCCTGATAACAAGAAGACGGCAAAAGATGTCATCAACAAAACCAAGAATCTTCAGAAGCTTGGTAAGTTCACCAAAAGGGTTTAAGAGGTCAAATGACAATGTAGCCATGTCAACCAACGGTAAAATGTCCAGAAAGATGCAGGCTTGTTGCTACAGAGACAATTGGCAGCCCCAAAAACCTAGGTGTTTTTTTTATGTAAACACCCCCTTTTTCAGTAATGTATATATGTGACCGACTCTAAGTCGCGCTATGCACTATCATGTAATGGCCCGCTCAACGTTGAGAGGGTAAACATTTCATCAAAATGTGTTTTTTATTTGTTGTCATGAATGAAATCTTTAATACCTACAGTTTAAGGTTTCATTAAAAGAAATGTTGAGTTTGATGAATAAAGTGGAAAAAACTACTATTTTGTGCGCATCGTTCTGTTGTAGTACAACAGAGCCGGCTATTTCAAAGCCTGTTTTCTCAGTTGTGTAATTTCAACTCCGAAAAAGTAATCAATATGTAAACACGTCGTGTCTCCAAAATAGGAGGGGCTAAAGATCTCTGTTGTATACTAAATGAAAGCTTACGTCGTGGGCTTTCTTACCATGTATATAACTCAATTTCATTTTTTTGCGACATAAGACACCTTTTTGTACAGCCGGTCACATATATTATATATATTTTTTGCGTTGAATTGTAAAAAAAGTGTAGTATTCAAATATTCCAACTTGGATTTCACCCAATATTCGTTTCAAGACGTGCTGATAAAGTTAAGCATGCACCTCTGACTGTCAAACAATTGACAAAGAGCTAAATAATGTAAGGAACAGATAGCGGTGGCACGTATTTTAAAGATTAGGGAGTCGGGCTTGTATAGCAATTTTGTCCTTGCCTTGTGACTCGGGTTCGAATCCTACCTGGGTCAATATTGTGGATAGGGTTTTTAGTCCCTACCTGATTCCGTGGGCGTGGAGTGTCGTGGCCGGGCGGTTAAGAACTCGGTTTTCTGTTCCGCAGAGCGTGAATTTGAGTGTCGACACGTGTGTCCTTAAGCAAGACAATTAAACCACTATTGCTTCGTCCTTTGGATGGAACGTAAAGCTGGAGGTCCCGTGTGTTGTGTAATACAAGTAAAAGAACCCAGTAACACTTATCGCTAAGAGGAGGGGTTTTGCCCCGGTGTTCATGGCAGCGCCTCGGAATAGGCAACTAGATTGATTGGCGCTTTACAAATGCAGATTGGATTGGATTGGCTTGGATTGGCTTTTCCAAGAATATTCTTCTGGGGTTTTCCTCCCGCCTCTAAAACTGTACCTTCTTCTCATTGTCTTCTCCGTGCATTGTCTTTTTTTTCTGACTTGTGGGCTGCAGTGCCTAGGGCATTTTTTTTTTAATCTTTAATTTTATTACCAGAAAGATATCAGAATAATAATAATCAATGAAATTTAAACTTTTGTTCCTTATAGATCTTTTCAAATCATGCACGAAAGTGGCTCTCAAAAAAAGTGTGGCATTTGACAAACAATAAAAACCACACAGCATATTTGTGACCCCCTCTGCACAAATGAGTCTGATGTCGCAAAATATGTTTTTACGTAAAGGGCTGTTTATTGTCTCGGAGGTGATTTTTCTTTCAACAAATAATATTTTTGTTTTAAGGCATTTTGATTTCTCCGACCCCTATATTTTCAGATCTGATTGATTGAAAAGATTGTTTTGATCCCTAAATTAAATTTAATACAGGTTTTGTCATTCTCTTACCATAGCATCTGATGAAGCACTACAATTGTAAATCTTCATTTCTTTTTAAAGACCTTTTGAATATAACTAAGAAAAAGCAAATTTCTCAAAATTGTAAAAGACCAATGCATTACACAACAGAGTTGTGCCATATATCAAATGAAAGCTTATTTCCTGCTTTTTTGACCAACTGTAAAATTGAAAAAAACAAACATTTTTAACACATCAGACTCATTTTTGCAGAGTGGGTCACATTTTTTGTTCATCATTCCATCTAAAACCATTCGCATATTTAGAATATTTGACTCGAAACGTTTGGATATTCAGTTGTTTGTCAACTATTCAGTTTATATGGCACAGCCCTAGTGTGATTTAAAAAAAAAAATAGTCAAAAAATTGATGAAAGTCATTTTTGTTTTTTCTTACAACAGATAGTACTCAGAAAGAGGAGGTTAACAAAAGAGCTTTTGACAAGTTTGAGCAGACTAAGGGTAAAGTTAAGAAACTGGATGTGTCAGCGCCGTCAGAACGACTGGATGTCGGTAAGCCTGCAGATAGTTTTTTTTTAAGTTTTAACTATTTTGATCATGGTTATATTTAACAATTTGGTACTAACCATTCTTCTGCTTAACCAGTTGCCGTTGGAGGACGTGCGTACAAGATTTTCTGGAATTTAATACGGATGACAGCGACTGGCTCTCGGTGAACAAGGCCGGAAATATCAGGGTGTGCTACCCACAGATGCCGGCCTGATTGATTTTATCCACGAATGGTGCTCGCCACCCTTTCGAACGGTGCACGGGGGCACTATTATTTATCGGTTGAGAATCCGCCCGAAATGCTGATTGTGGTCGTAATTGAAATTGTGACTTGGCAAATTTTGAATTGAAATGTTACAGAATATTGTTTTTCTGGAATGTACAGCACTCTCTGAGCTAAAAACGAAATCAGGTTTAGTTGTCAAGCACCTTTCTTTAGATTCTGAGCACTTTTGCTGCTTCTAACAATAAAAATGCACAACTGACAAATGGTCTTCTATAGCTTTAACCAGTTCGCGCCAGATGATGTATATAAACGCAAAGTTTTCCCCAGATTCAAAACGGATGGCGCATAAGCACGCCACGAGCAAGGCCGGAATGTCTGTCGGCAGCGAGCAAGGCCGGAAATGCGTGGGTGTGCTTCCTGGTACTATTGGCCTGAACCAGCCTAGGATCAAGTTTCGTTAAAAATACCTGCCTGTCGGCTCGGTGATGTTAAAATAATCCCGGCACGAACTGGTTCATAGACTTTAAAGGTAGTATACTTCATTTGCTTTTGCCGTAATTTTGAAAAATGGATGGGTTTAAGGGGATTCATATTTTTGTGACGCAGACCTGTTTAACCAGTTCACATCGTAGGACGTATATACACGCGAACTGGTTAAAGTTTTGTGTTAATAGGAGCTAAAAAAAAACTAGAAATAAAGTGCTGTTCTTGTAGTCTGTTTTCTTGACGTCCTTCCGACGAATTCAATCAATTGGGGGCAGTGTTTGAAAGTAGTCGGGTTTTTACAGCGATTGCCAGCCGGCAAACGCTTAAAATTGATACTCAATTACACTTTTCTGTATACTACCTTCAACAGCATTTTTTCTTACAAGTCTGCTTGCCTTGTCTCCTTCAGCCGACGCCACACAAGATAAGAAATCCCTGGAGACAGTGGAGGGACCCAAGCCGTGGAGCACAGACGAGCAGAAACGACTGGAGCAAGCACTGAAGACATACCCAGCCAGCACCAAGGATAGATGGGATCGCATCGCTGGGACGGTACCGGGACGGAGCAAGAAGGAATGCATGCTTAGATACAAGGTACTCGTTATCGCCCTGGGGCCATATTCATGAAACCTTTAATACTAAAATGGCTAGTAGTGTACTATATGTGACCTGGCACCACGAAATGGGTGGAAAGTCGCAAAATAACATTGGGAGGCAAACAATGGGTCCACGATTGACACAACGTCCAGGATCTCAACTCGTGTACAAATCCTAAGCCGATCGTCCGAAAACAAAAGAGGGAAGACGGTCGGACAATACCCCGTCCACGATTGCCGGTCAAAACAGAGCTGTGTGTGTGTGTGTGTGTTTTGGGATGTTTGTTAAATTTGGTTAGGTTCAATTGTTCAGTGTTGACCAAACTCAATGACAACAATCTTTGGGTAGGGGAACTTCAGATGACTTGACACATTTGACTGTACATGTACTACCCCAGTATTGGCTTTCGCTGCTGGATTTTGACAGCGTTTTTGTGTTTGATGTGAGTGTCGCTTACAAGTTTGTTGGGTTTTGTTTGTTCCATTTTCAACCTATAGGAGCTGGTCGAGATGGTTAAAGCTAAGAAGGCAGCACAGGCCGCAGTGGGGAAGAAATAAGAATTGCTTCAAGAAGGAAGTTTCCCCCAAAAAAGTCGGTATTCACTTTCCGAGTGCTCTAAACCTACTACAGTGTCCTTCTTTTTTAAAAGCAAAAATAGTCAATTGTTAATAGTCCCAATAATAAGAGAAAGTTGGTTAGCAAATTTATGCACTTAGCAAAAATCAGCTGGGAACGGGTCACAGACAGTAAGCTTTGTATGACATTTTTGGCTGGTTACCTATTTTTGCTTAGCAGATAATATCTGTGCTTAGCAGATTTGTTTGCCTAGCAGCTGATGAGAGCTCCACAAAATTGTCTTTTAGGCTCCATAGTGGCCCTCGTCAATCATGGAATTCTCCACTCATGAGTCTTTCAGTCCCAATGCAAATCACAAGCCACTCAAATTAGCTTTGACAAAAGCATTCCTTTGCCATTGTTTATTTCTTTAGTCACGGGATGTATTCATTCACAAAAGATGCAATTCCTGAATGAGCTTTATTAAATTAACCATATGTGATGCGATCAAGCAAAATCAGTCGGGACTCGGCAATTCTTGTTTTGAGATCGGGCCAAAATATGTTCGTAGGGGTGGAAAAATCAAAATTACAAAAACAGAAGGCGAAAATATTTTTCTTTTACATGAAAATACTCTTTTAACCAAATTCAGAAAGGAAGTGATACAAAAACGTGATTTTCTCAGTTTCTTTATTTTTAACGTGCTGGTGTTCAATTGGTTGTAATTTTTTAACCAAAGGTCGTATTCACATGGGGTTTTCACTGAAATGGAGCCCGAAGTACGCTACAAAAGAATATGTACAAATCCCCCAAATGACCAAGGCCTACTTCAGACTGATTTTGCTTGATCGCATCACATATGTAAAACAGGTTAACATTATCAAGGTTAACATTATCAATGTTAACATTATCAATGAATTGACTATAAGTTACACCCTTATGTGCACATTCAGATTTAAGAGGTATTTGGCAAATAAATAGAGTTTAAGGAAAATCAAGTAAAAATTGTTTATTTTGCCTTGGACAATATTTTCAAGTTGTATCACAATAATCGGTAACGCTGTTACCCTGCAAGACATCTTCATGTAGATGACCTTCCATACAGCATGGTTTCAGTAAAGACATTTTCAAGCCTCGATGTTTTAACACAATACTCGACGTAAAAAGTTGTTTTCATTCTTTTGAAATCGACTTAATTTTAATACTTCTACTGAAAAAGAACTGAAGTTGTCTTTAGCGTACATGGTCATTGAGTTGATATGTTAATACTATTGTGGGATACGGATACGCGTACGCATACGTTTAGCTATCCGTACGCGTTTTATACTTGCGTGTAGGGAGCGAGATATCCGTGCCTTGTACACGGTTAGCGGATAGTGAGAAACTGTGACGTCATAAGTCCGCGAAAATTGATGACGTATCCGTTAAGCTAACCGTATCCGTTCGCAGACGAAACCTCTCTATTCTTGTGTAATCTTTTTATCTACAAGATGTTTTTGATTCGTTCCGATTTATGAAGTATTTACACTGTGGCTGCTGTGTTAACTTCCACGAGGGACGGGGGTAAAACACATTTTACTGTCTTTTGACTGAAAACCACTTAGTACGTCAGTGTTCTGCATGTAAATGTATAACAGGAAACCCTAATGACAACTGCAGTCAAAATTGGCTGATGTCATAATTACATGCGCACAATGAAAAACCTCTCTACTACCTAAACTAGTTCGCGTCGGATGACATGCAAATTTGATACATGCAAAAAAAAATTCGGAATTCAAAATGGATGATGGATAAACGCGTCATGAGCAAGGCTGGAAAAATCTGTCAGCGACTGGCTCGCAGCGAGCGAGGCTGGAAATATCAGGGTGAGCTACTTACAGATGCCGGCCTGAACCCGTCTCTTGGTACATGGTCATTGAGTTTATATGTTTCACTAATTATATTTGGGGATGTTTGGGATATTCTTGTGAAACCTTACTATCTACGAGATGTTCGTGGAAAAAAATCTCGTGCCTGGATCTAATCAATGTCAAAATAATCCTGGCGCGAACTGGTAAATTAAGGCAGATTGATCTTTTTCAATTTCACAATCATTGCGCTGTTCCTATTCCAAGAGGTAAAAGACTGTTAGATTGGAGTCTTTGTTGCCGACTCTCTGAAGCCTGCTGTTCTGGTAACTTAGGGATGGTGTTATTTTCTCCCGAGTCTTGTCTCAGTTGCCCATTCCAAGACTTGAAGCGCGGTCTTCTTAGATCATTGCTCCAGACGGAATCAGTGGGTTGGCCACGACCATCGCCTACTGATTTACCAGCATCCCTTCCACCATTGGCGTCTTTACTCTCACCTAATTCGTTCATCAACGGCGAGCTGTCGGTGGAAATCAACGGCGCCCGGGGCAGGGCGCCGACCGAGTAAGAGGGCAGGTAGTATTGATCGTAGCGATCGCTCATGCTGCGCTGTCTGCCGCCCACTGGCGTGATTGACTTGGGCTGCAAGGAGTAGGACGGGATGGCATTGTTGCGCAAGCTAGCGGGTAAGGCATCTTCGTGGGAGCGGTGGGTTTGTGGGTTGGATTCCTCGGATTCTTTGTGTACCGACAGCATGTTCATGCTCTGTAGACGTAGCTGCATACCAAGGCTGGCTGCATGGGCCATCTGTTGCATCCGCATTTCCTGTTGGATAAGGATACAAATTTTAAGTCGACGTATCCACCAGTATGATGCTCGAGGCGCGATACGGTGATTACCCCATTCATCAGGTCCTTGGCTATACGGCAGCCGATTATCAGTGCTCGATCAGCCTTGACTCTCACAGGTACCCATTTATACTCCAAGGTGGAGCGAGGCAATTATAGTTAAGTGCCTTGCCCAAGGGCACAAACGCCATGTTCCTGGCAGGATTCAAACCCATGCACCATCGCACACGTGTCAAACGCCGTAACCACTGTGCCGTTTTCCGAAATTGCCAATTCTTCAGAAGATTTTTTTTAAATGTGAAGATTAAATTATAGTGGTGACATGATCGATAAGTCCACATTTGCGACTCGCATTGAGACCCTTTGCATAAAACAAATAGTGTCCTGATTTTAAAATGTAACTACCTGTAGTTGTTTCTCCCTCTGTCTTCTCCTGAGAAACAACTGTTGCTTCTCCCGATAGATGTGCCAGCTGGGAGTGAAGAGAGACGTCATGAGGTCCTCCTCCTCGGCCTGTTTCCTCCTCATGGCCGCCTTCATGGCTGGAGAGGTGTTCAGCTCTTCGAATCTCCCCAACATGGTCTCAAACACCGGGCTGTAGACCTGAATGGAGATCGTGAATAGGAAAGTGGCAGCTGTGGTGATCAAGTTTGGACGAGGATTATTTAGTCGATTAGTAGTCGATTTGTAATGTCACTTAAGGCCATTTTTATTTTTTCTAAATAAATGTGGACAAGTCGTTCAAGGAAAATTATTAAAAATCGGAAAATCACTATAAAAGGTATTTTGCATATACCCAGCACGATATGTGGCAGAGGGGTACCCCCCTATTATCCCTATACCTTATACACACTCAACACTATTGTAACCTAACCCATCCCCCCTTGAAACCTAACAAGAATTCCTGAAATTCCGGGAACACAATGGTCAACACAAAAGAGGGGGGGGGGGGGGGGGGTTTCTCTGCCACATATCGTACTCCATATGATTTTGCAAAGGATTAAAACAGACTAAAACAAGATGGCCATCGCTCTACAAATGTCCAATCTTGGATTAGGCCTACCTGTTCTTCCTGTAATCTGTCCACCCTGGCCCCGAGCCTCAGCTCCGCTATTTCTCTCATGGTCACGTAAGTCGAGGGACTCTTCTTAAAGACCTGTCGCTCAAAGTTGTTGAGGTCTAGCTCCAGTGCCTCTAATGGTTCCAGACAGGTTACCGTGGCAACGTAGGTCGGCAGGTGTAGCAAGACCGAAATATCGCCTGGGCAACAAGGGACACCATTTTTATTCTCGATTTGGTTCTGTTTTGGCAATGAAAGTAGTCGGTTTCCACAAACTGGGAGCTTAAACCTCATTTAAAAAAAAAATTATGGGACAGCTTTTTAAATCGTGCGGTAGTGATATTTCTTTTTTTATTGAAGACAATTGTGAAATGTGTCATAAAAGGCAAAGAATCTCACTAACAACAAACTCATTGTTACTTGACACTAAATCCATTGTTTACTTGATCAAAGTGCCTGCTTCAAGACAGAGCGCGTACATTTTTTGCTCGCTAAAATCTGAAGGCTTATATCTCGATGTATAGGGTGGCTCATAAAAAAACGGACAAGCCTATCTCAACGTAAAAGCATACTTTGTAATGGTGAAAGACCATCTTACTTTCATCGAAAAATAATAACTTTGCAATGTATCACGAGAGCTGAGCTTGTAACCCCAATAACATGGCATGCTCGAAAATCCTAAACGCCATTCATATTAAAACCAAACAGAAAAAGAAAATGTTACGTGTGAAGATTTAGGGGTTGAAATGCAACTTCAACTAACCTATATAATCGCGGATTCCGATAGCGCACAGTTGGACGGATCTCATATTAATCTCTTTCTCTGCCGCTGCGTAGCCCTCCCTACGCCTTGGGTTGTTGGGGCCTGTCTTGTGGAGGTCTGGCAACCAGTAGTCGGATGAGCCCGGGAATGAAGCCCGACTTCTCTTGCCAAGCCTTAAAGAGAAAAAATTCAACTTCTTATTTATCAGAAGAAAAAAAAGCAAGAAAAAAAAAAAGCAGAGCAAAAAAAAGCAGAGCAAAAAAAAGCAGAGCAAAAAAAAGCAGAGCAAAAAAAAAAGGGAAAAAAAGCAAGTAAAAACGGCGTTCGTTTTCAACCGACGTCGGTCAGTGGTTCTTGTTCTTTTTGTTTATTTTTTTAATAAAATTATATTTTCTCGGAACAATTACAGGATATAGGGCCTGTAGACGATGTGCCTCTGTTTACATCTGTATTCAAATGTCAATATGCGCACGAATCATGTTTTACATAAATTTAATTAAGAGATGACATCCGAGGTCACATAATTCAAAGGCGATCTGACCTGCGACGTCAGTCTTTAAGCAAATTGTATGTAAAACACGATGGGTGCGCATCACTGCCGGGCACATTTGAATACAGATGTAAACACGTGACGTCAGAGGGCACATCGTCTATAGCGCAATTCTTTTGCTGGATGCCTAGATCATTATTTACTTTCAAATAAGTAAGGTATTTCTTAATAATTTGGTTGTATTTTTTATTTTATTTTCTGCAAATAGTATACCTTTAATGATACATTATCCGTTGGTTACTAAATTACCAGTTGAAACACCCCTGTCAAAAGGATAGAAGGAAAACCCGCTCGTCGACAGGTTTTTGAGAGAGAGAAAAAATGGACAGTATATTTTGCACAAACAGTAGGAAACTGGGACTGATCTTTAAGGTCTGATGTTAGATCCTAGCAGGCAAAGGCAAAATGACATGTGAAACGGTGATTAATTATGCTGTGATTCCCAATGAGCAAAGTTCTGAGCAGGGTAAGTCAAAGCATCGCTTTAACTTAGCACCAACCTGACTTCTTTGGCATATCTGATATCCTCCTGGCTGCACATGTTCGGATACTGCTCGATGTGTTGGATGGGATCTATGGAGACTACAGCCCGGCCTGACGTGATGAAGATGAGTCCCCTGACTTTGTCCCCTTGTCTGACAATGCTGTTGCCGTACTGGTACCGGACTCTGGTCAGGCTCATGGCCATGACATTCCTCTGCCGCGGGGTCCAGTGACTGTAAGAGCAAAGACATCGTAGGACAAACAAACAGGGATGTAGCCAAGTCCATCTCAAGAAGTTCAGTCTCAAGTAAATCACAAGTCCATAATGGTAAATAAAGTATCAACACTTTTTGTTCTTAACCAGTTCGCGCCGGGATTATTTTAACATCGCCGAGCCGAGGGGCGGGATTATTTTTAACGAAACTCGATCCGAAGCGGGTTCAGGCTGAAAGTGCCGGGAAGCACACCCACGCATTTCCGGCCTTGCTCGCTGCTAACATACATTTCTGAAATGTGCGTTTATATACGTCATCCGGCGCGAACTAGTTAAAGGTAGGATATAGGTAATTGCTTGAATCACGAGGAATGGGTGGATTGAAAGGGTTGTTTAACAATAATGGATTCCAATTTTTAGAAACAAAAGGGCGTTCGTTTTCAACCGGCATCGGGCAGTTCTTGTTGTTTTAGGGGTTTTGCGATCGCCGGATGGCAATCGCGATTTTTAAAAAACAATCAAAGGATATATAGCGCAATCATTGTGCAGAATCATTATTTACTTTCAAATAAGTAAGATATTTCCTAATAATTCGGTAATATTTTTTCTCGATATCTGCAAATGGTGTATCATCCCTTTAAAACCCTTTGAATAGCTTGTGAGTTGTGATGGACTTGTATTAAAAAAAGTGTGCACTGAAAGACTTTTGCAGTACAGTACTCGAAATATAATTCAACCCAGCAGTACACGTACCAAAGCATTTTGGAAATATATTTTCTTGATGAATTTCAGAAAAGTGGAAAAGCAAGTTTGTCGTGACGTGAAGTTTTTTCTGTGCAAAGAATATAATTATTGATAAAGATCTATCTACAAAACAAAGCCAAAGTCCTCACACGCCATCATAATTATTGCGTCAAAAGTCAGCCAGTCCTAAAAGACAAGCAACGGCTTTCTTTGTTACTAATTACTACCCATCCCGCTATCACTATGAACAAGTAACAATAAATTAATTGCCAAGTAACAATGACATTTCGTTGTTAATAGTGGACCGTGTTTATTTGTATTAACTTGCAGTTTGTCTCGTGGTTGCTTTTTGGCAGATTGACGTCTTGTGAACTAAAACGCTGCCATGTCTTTGTTGTCGATAGTTTGCCGGAGTTTTGGGGCAAAATATTGGAGCGCTATCTAACGAACCACTACGTCAATTCACAGAAGTCTTAAAATAATATTCTGCAAGGTGTATTATGTGCACGCTGAATACCACGTTATGTAGTCCGCCATCATCCCAAGTTTCAACATTTTCAATTTTTTACGATCGATTTAGAAGATGCCAGACACATTTCCAAAAATTGTCCAGAAATACTAACACAAAGTTCCAAATCGGTTTCCGCAAAGCCTGTTCAATCTTGTGATATTACTAATTATCTAACGGCAGCCCTTCGATTTGTGAATTTTGTGGTGGCAATTTTTAAAGGTAGGATACACCATTAGTAATTGCTTGAATTATCATTAATAGGTAGATTTGGGGGGTTGTATTTCATAGTAAATATCGTTTAACTGACCTGTCCGAAGTTTTACAATTATGGATGCCGAGAAAAGCACGAAAAACAGCATCTGTTTCCAACCGGCTTTGGGCAGTTATTCCTATGTTTTTTCGCGATCGCTAATTTTTCTTTATAAAATTATATTTTTCGGAATAATTACAGGATATCTAGCGCAATCATTTTGCTGGATGCCTAGAATCATTATTTACTTTCAAATGAGTAAGATATTTCTTAATATTTCGGTAGTAAATATTTTCGATATCTGCAAATGGTGTATACTACCTTTAAGACTGTGGCCGTCTCAAACGCCACCATTACTCCATTTGTTTATTTACCTGAACAGTGGGAAGGTGTTAACAAACTGTTTCTTTCCCGCGAACTCCTGTTGCTGTGCCGCTTTGAGTGATCGGTTGTATAGGTATCTGTCCACCACGATCAGCCCCGTAGGCTGGTCGGCTATGACGGATGCGCTTCGTACTAGGTTGGTCTGTACCAAGGCTAACTCGCCAAAACTTTTGCCCGGACCTGCGTGGTATGCGAGTTTGAGTTAGTAAGAGTAAGGTTGCAAACCCACAGAGCATCTAGAATCAAAATAATTCCGCTTAAGGGCCTGAACCCAACGCCGTAATTGGCTTCGCGCTATATACCCTATTTCGGTTGAAAATAACCAATTGATTGGTAGATATGTGTCCAACCAATATATTGGTTAATTTAAACCAAAATATTGATTATTTTGACCAATTGTTAAAATGACCAATATCATTGGTTATTTCGACCACTATTTTGGTTAAAATCGACCAATTTTATTGGTTGGACATTATCTATCAATCAGTTTGTTATTTCAACCAATGTGTTTTTAGGGTAAACGTTCCTTGCTGGAGTCAAGTTTGGTAGGTTAATTCTATAACAATTTGCAATAACTGACGTTTATTGAGATAATATATGAGGAAAAAAAGTGGCGGCAGGATGCAATATTCTTTCCCAATAGTGTCATCCTACCTATTTTTAATTTTGCTAAGAGTGAAAAGTGAGAGAGCATAATGCCTACCGAGCTCCCTGATGTGTACACCAAAGATCGTCCTGTCCAACTTCCCAGTGGAATCCGTCTTCATCTGATCATCATCGCTCGAGGTACCCGTCTCCGTTTCTTCCACTTCTTCGTCGTCTTTCTTCTGAAAGAAGCTTGCCTCCCTCTCCGAGTAAGTCGTCGGCACCCAGCTGTGGGACCTTGATTCCCCCGAGGAGTCGTGGGTCTGTTCCTGGCCCCCGCCCGGCGGCAAGAGGGTGGTGCGCGCCCTGTTACGCGTGCCGTGCCTGTTGTTAGTTTTACGGTCGTGCTGTTCTGCTGAATCTTTCGGTTGGGGAGAGGGTGACGACTGATGCAGCGCGACGCTGGGCTTGGCGAGGCTTTTGCTCCTGCCCCGGGTCGGTGAGGGTTTGATGCTCTCGGACCGGCTTCGGTTGCCTCGGCTTTTGGATTTCCTCTTGGCTTTGGCTAGGTCGTTCGGGTTCTGGATGTTGCCTTGCTCCTCTAGAGCCTGGTTGATGTAGATGGACACAGAGCCGCTCAAAATGATGTAGAAACTATGAAAGGGTTAGGAAGATAGGAAGATATCAAAGGAAAATACTAAGGAAGGGTGTCTTATCACTAAACTTGTTTTTCGTGTGCTATTTACCGAATGTTTCTATTTTCTCCTAACTAAATTATAATAATATTGTTTTCTTTCAAAGGGACAATAGAACATTTTTTCGGTTGTGTATCTTTATCGTCAGCAAAAGTGCTCAAAATATAAAAAATAGTCCTTGACAAACAACACGGGTATACGATGAAGTCTTTAGCTCTGTGAATGCTGCATATTCCGCGAAAAGCAATATTCTAAGATTTTGATTTCTAAATAACTATTTGAATTGCGACCACAATCTGCGTTCAGGGCGCGTTCCCTTCCAGCCAATTACTGCTGCTCGAGTGTCCGATAGCGCCGACAAAAACAAATATTCCAAAAGTGTGTCTCTGAGACGCATCTTTGGAAATGATTGACTTGGACTGCAATGACAGCATGCCAGACGGAATAAATTCACAGGGAGTTTAGAATTATTAATATCTTTACAACAAGTAAGCTTTTCAACAATATCTTGGTTGGTTACTTTTTGGACAGTTGCAAAAGGTGTATAAACCATCCACCTTTAACGTACCAATCGCCAGTGTCTCCCTGTTGGATAATGATGTTGTCTGTCGAGACGGATCTGAATTCGCAGTTTCGCACGATGTCCTTCACCACGTCTAACCAGGAATAAAACAAAAATTAAGCTATCTGTTTTGTTTTAAAACAGATATTTTTTTACTATAAATGAAATATAAAATAACAGTATTTCTTTTACTAACAAAACAATGAATGCTTCATCAACCAAACCAAATGCAAAATACAAAGAAACTTCATCACAAAACTAAAAAAAAAAAAATATATCTGCAGGAAAACAATATTGTGGTCCCAGTTCATATATAAATAGCAAAGCTAATATATATGGGATGGATTGTGCCTTTGATAATACAAGCATGGAATTTGGCACATAATCAGAGTATGTCATGAGAAAGATATTTGGATATAGGGCGGTCGCAGATTTGTCCTTTAAAGAAATATATAGGTAAAATAACCAACAATGGCAGCCATTTTGAAAATGTTGAAATGTTCTTGTTATTCTACTGATATTGTTTTAAACTTCCTATATATTGTGATGGCCCTATAGCCAAATATCTTTCTCATTACATACTCTGCCAAATCAAAGGTACAATTCTCCAAAATATTGTCCCAATCTGCTTCACTAAAATTCTCTCAATAAAACCCCTTTCACCTCATTACAAACATCTTGCCGTTCTCGCCTCTCCTTACCCGTTTTCTGCGACTTGAACAGTCCGCTCATGTTCTGGAACCACGGGATGAGCGACTCAATGTCCCGCTCATGTCTCGTGGACGGATCCTCAGAGATGAGGTGAACCACACGCTCGTAAATGTGAGCCATGATGATCTTGCTCTCTCTCTGTCTGTCCAACAAATATTTTTCCAAAACAAAATCGTTGACTAAACAAAACAAACAAACAAACACCCTAATAAAAATATGCACTGTAAAATTTCAATAGCCAAACTCTCGGGCTGTGTTAAATTCACCGCCAGATGGTATCCACTTAACAAACTTGATGAGCGGTGTTGCAATATACAGCAATTTCTCACTCAAAAACAAATATTTTGTCGGCATTTTGACTGTCAGTTGATTGACTGCTCCCATTGAGGTCCTTCAGGCGTTTGCAAACCGAAGCAAACAGATTTTAAAGGAATCGTATACGTTTGGTAATTACTCTAAAAATGAATGGCAATACAAAATTACTTGGTAAGAAGTACAGCAGCTTTGGATAGTATAATGCATTTTTAGAAACTTTTCACTTCAAAGTACTGCGGTTATGGAAAAAGTTATCACTTTTTATCCCCAACAATTTGAATCTGAGAAGCGTTACTGCAGTGACGTTTCTCAGACTGTGTATTTCAATGCTGATTATTCTTCCTGTGTGGAGATAACCGCTCCAGATTTTCGGCAATATCTCAAAATCGCTACCACCTTTTGAAATGAAACTTTTACAGGTTAGTTTTATAGTATTTATCTATAACTATATAGGATTAACTATAAACGTATACGATCCCTTTAAGTATCACCGGGGTTGAAGACCCCATCGTGAAATTCGGACTCATTGGTAGTATTGCGCATGTTTAAATAAAGGTTGGCCGGTTAATTCTGTGAGCGGGTTTAAAGGTAGGATATACACCTTTTGTAGATAACGAAACAATTTACTACATAATTATTAAGAAATACCGTGGTAGCATCATACCAAAATGTAGTCGGCTTAAAAATGAAAATGTGAAATTCGAGCGGGTTTGAGTTGGGGGGGGGGGGGGGGGGGTATTCTTACGCTTGGTGGCGCAGTGCGCGCGCTTACAACACGTGGCCGTTTTTCGAACCCCAGCTTTGTCTCCGTCCAGTGGCTTCGTTTGTGTAGTTTGGCAATGGAGCCAGAACGGAACCAAAGCTGGGGGTTGGAAAACGGCCCATGTGAGGTCTTTGAAAAATTTCTTGCTAAGATCGAAATATTAGGCCCTCTTAACTTATTTGATTGGAAAATTTCAGGTCATTCCAGCCTGTAAGCAGTTTGCAGCAGTTTTAATCTTATTCATATTAATATAGACTAATTTAGTGTATAACTTTTATTCGTGATGTCGGCAGACGACATTTCGGCTTATTTACTTGTAGGCATACCCTTTTATGGAAGGAAACAACTTTACAAAACCGCAGAAATAAAGTCAGCGAAGTTCACACGAGATGCAGGGAATAACAGCCAGGTGGACCAATGGAGCGCCTCACCTCCCGACGGGGTCTGAACCCGGGCCATACAGGGGGTGAAAGACGGGAGTAGTGTACTGTCACCGAGTGAACACGCCGAGTTGACAAAATGTTTACACGATGTGACGTGTGTTTACAAATTGGTCGTCGTTGTCACATGATGTAATAAATCTCTCGTGCTGACATAATTACTGTTTAATGTGGGCTAAATAACACGCAAAAAGATGCTGAAGTTTTCGGTTGCGATATCGGCATGGCGTCATGTGGACCTTTCTGTATGGCCCACCGGACATTAATAGTCAACGGCGCGCAGGAAACCTAATACGAAAAGTTGCAACAATAGCGCAACAAGACTAGTGAGTGGGATTTGTTTACCCCCGCCCCCTGTGTAAACCCCTGCTCCAGTTTTTGGAAAACATGTTTGTTATAAACTGCTTGTATAGACTACTGTAGGTTTCATGAACCTCGGGTGTTTTAAACGTTCATATAATTCCCTAATCCCGTATAACGTCATCATAAGAGCACACTCTATACTAATTACTATTGTTATCTGAAGAAAAAAGTCACACCAAGTGCCCCCGCACACACTTCTCTATACACTCCAAAACTCCTGTGTCAAAATTGACTCGGAGACGCATCTAAATCTGCACGATTCGTTTTCCGGGTTGAAAATGACACTTTTGGGGGTCAGAATTTACTAGAAAAAAAGCAAATTGACCCGGAAAAGTGCCATTTTCGACCCAAAAGTGTCATTTTCAACCCGGGAAAAGAATCGTGCAGATTCGGATGCGTTTCGGGGTCAATCTGACCCAGGAGTTTTTAGAGTGCAGTGCACTATAGCAGCAAAATACGGATGCAGATAAGAAGGATCCCTTTTAAAATTCAAAGTCTATTACAACATATTCATATACATTTGTATATTTGTATATACAAAATTGACTCATGTGTTTAGTAAAATGCCGCCACCTAGCTAAATCGTACATTCTAAAAACACTGGTTAAATTTGACTAGAAAACAGTCAAACTTGCAGCTAGGGTCAGCCGGGTGCGTGTTTGGGTGTTTTCTAGTCAAATTTAACTAAAGTGTTTTTAGAGTGTCCGCAAATGTTTAAATAATCACATGAAATATGAACATTCATTATGAGGTGTTAGTAGCTTGCCGGTTAGGTAGAATGTGGTGTCTTGGTAATGGTATATAATACAAGAAAATCATGAGTATTTCTCTTTTTTCCCAGTAATTGTTTTGAGTATTTTTATTACTTTTGCATCCCATGGCCATTTTGGTTAATGTGTTTATTATCCTCAGTCCAAAATATCTTTTCCCAGCCTTCGGAATTCTTTAACAACATTTTGTATCAGTCATGAACGAATATTATGCAGTTAAGGGCATCTTTATATCAACATTTCTTCTTCAAGAATGTTTGGTTGAGAGAACAGCGCTGCTTTTCTTTGATCCTAATTATATATCCTTTTTATGGAATTGAATTCTTGTTTTAGATGAACTATTTTGTTTAATGACAACTAGGTAAGCAAACTTTTTTCCTCGACTAAAATTAGTCAAAATGATGCCTCATAATGACTAATAATTATTTACGTTATTTTGACTAAATATATGTTGACAGTGAACACAACCAAATAAAATAAGCGTAAAGTCGGCAAAAATTAAAAATTGAGATATGGGTATTTCTAAATTCTGTGGAAACAGAGCTTTCCAATGGTATATAACACTTGGAGGTTTGATACTCAATATTGTTTTTATTTGTCTTTTTTAGTCTGGAGTCTTAATACAGAGATTATGAGAAAACGGGCATTTCTTGCGAGAAATTGTGTAAAAGGCATAGACAGGCATAGTCAAAATTGTCTCAAAAACTAATTTTGTTTTTATCTGATCGTCCTGAAAAATTGGGAATTGATTGTTGGGGATTTAGTCTTAAAAAAACCCATATAATCTCAAAATCGACCACCCCTTCAAATTTTGACTTTGACTGGCCGTACTGGGAAATCACTCCGTGCGACTTTACGCTCATTTTGTGATGACAGGTCACATATACCCTGCCTCGGTTCCTTGGTCATTCATTAAATATGTAAATGAAACACCAAGCAATATTGTTCAATACTGCACTCCACTTCATCACTCCACTCCTCTATTTTGTGGCCAATTTTCCTGTGTCGTTAGGGTATCTCTTGATTGCGTAAAATGATTTGCCTTTGTGTAAACATTATCACTGCCCCCGATTAAACACCAAGCATTGAAAAAAGGTCACACACAACCGGTCTATGAATAAACAGATGTGTTTACTCAAATTGAAAACTTCAAGAAGTGGATGAAAATATTATCATGCAGGTGGTGAACATCAAAACAATATTATTTAGGTTTATAGGTCTATAGTTTCAAAACAATTGTAACAATTTCTGCAGCCGACATATACTGTAGATCACGCCAGCTGTGCGTGGGCTGTCGTTGGAATATAGTTGTAAGTGAGTCAATACACCAACTAGTAACAATGGATTCAGTGCCAAGTAACAATGGATTTTCATTTAGTGCACCATGAACCGTTTCACTTTGTTACATGTTCATATCGCAGTGTCGTTCAATTCACAAGTCATTCACAAGCCAACTCACAAGTCACTTTACGAGTCCACGTCAGTTCAGAAATATCAAGAGAAACAATAACAAAAGGCAGCTTTTGTCAAAGATTAACTAGCTTGTGAGTTGACTATACCCAATAACTTGTGATTGACTTGTGACTGACTCGATTACAACTCTGTATTGGAGGCTATTATAAGCTCGAGTGGGAATTGTGGAGTACACACAGACATTTATCAATAAATGAAATGTTAGTGAATTGAGTTGAGACTGAAACGTTAGTTTTCCTGTCAGATTAACAATTAATTAATAAGTCATCTCTTTTTGGGGGTGAAATATGGATGGCGGTTTGTTGTCTGTTTTCATGAACGTTTTCGTTCACTCATGGAGGTCACAACACTTCCACGTTTCACTGTATTTAATTAATGTGTTTAATTCGTAGAACGGTAAATGATTAACAATATACTGCGGATGTTCCAACCAAACTAGTAATGTAACAAAACTTGGGCATGACGTAATAGGCTCACAAGATTCATCTATGGCGAGCCGATTCACCGTTTATTACTTACGCGACGATTTTTAGAGTTAGTTATATGGATATCTCTAGACGAATTATAGAGATATCTCTAGATAATTAAAGATATCTCTTTAAACAATTAGATATTTCTGTAAATAATATAAGATATCTCTAATTATTTAAGAGATTTTTCGAAATAACTCTAAAATAGACGAATCTTCATCGCAAAGTTTTGGTGCATTCCTAGTTTCGTTGCAACATGGACAGGTGAATACTGTGATCTTTTTAAAAGGGTCACCGGAAAAAAAGAGAAACAGAGAGAGAGGTTTGAGGGGGGGGGGGGGGGGGGGGGGGGGGGTGGGGGGGGGGGGGGGGGGGGGAGCACACAAGTTGTTTTTGGGTGTTTTTTTGCCGGCGCGGCGGCAGGGTGAATTTCTAATGTTGGTGTGTGAGTGAGATTGCCTCTTGTCAGCTTGGCGTTTATGTATGGGAGGGTATACCGAGTTATGGGAGGATCCACCCATACGTATTATACATGTGACAGTTAAAAAGATACCCCCCCTTTTAAATTTAGTGTATTCCTTAATTATGGTACATTAGGTGCAACTCTGTATCCGTACCTGTTGTATCCATCCGCCATTCACCTTTATTATGTAAATTTATATAAATGTACCTTTATTATGTAAATCTTACATGACTTCACTGGTTTCACTGGCGCCCTCACAAGCCCTTACACTCACATTCACATTTGAAATGCTAGAGGATCAACATCGTTGTAATATCTGCTCTCTTCTCTACATTTATTACAGAATAAACCAATGGTAAACGAAAGCTGTTCTTCCTCGTCCCTATTTCGACTCCGACTTCCCGGTGTCACATACATACAATACAACCTTAAATTATATACATACCAGTGGCGGTTATAAGTAGGGGGGAGGGGGAAGTTCGGAGGTCCCCCTCGACTAAATCCTGGGTGCGTCGTTTCCACAAGGATACACCTTAATGTGTACATGTAATGATCGTTTGAAGTTGCGGTTTTTTTTACGATAGGCCTACGTAGCGAAACAATAGCCGATTGCAACCGTAATTTTTGAAACTAGACACAATGTAGTTTAGAAAGTTATTTAAAGGGAATGTACAACATTTGCTTTTGCAGAAGTAAATAGACTTATGTGGTTAGTTTTTTTATAAAGGAAATATTGTTACACTGACTTATTTGACGTTTTGGGTTCGTAAATGCTGGAAAAGTCAAGAAAGCCATAATCATGTTCTTGTAGTCAGGTAACCCGACCCCACTTAAGATGAAACAGAGCAATTCGTAGACGTTGGGGAATTTTAAGGTCAGAGAATCACACCTTCATAGTTGTGTAATCAATAATTGCAAAGAAGATGTGGATGACCGAATAACTAAATATGACAAATTGAGAGCAGTATTTGAACAAAATCTGTTTCTTTTCAAATACCACTTTACTTGAAAATGCCAGCACACCAGAAGCCATTATTTTACAGGATGATGCAGACTGCCATGGTATAACTGTCCAGTAAAGTATTTTGTTATAATTTGGTCATTTTCTTTGTGTATGTTTGCAAATGTTGTATAATGATCTCTTTAAAGGGATCGTATACGTTTGGTAATTGGAACCCACTGTTTGTTTCAATCCTATATAGTTATAGAAATATACCATAAAACTAACCTGTAAAAAAAATCATTTCGAAAGGTGTTAGCAATTTTGAGATATTGCCGAAAATCTGGAGCGGTCATGTCCACGCAGGAAGAATAATCTGCATTGGAATACACAATCTGAGAAACGTCACTGCAGTAACGCTTCTCAGATTCAAATGTTTAGGGATAAAAAGTGATATCTTTTACTATAACCACAGTACTTTGAAGTGAAAAGTTTCTAAAAATACAATATACTATCCAAAGCTGCTGTACTTCTTACCAAGTAAGTTTTTATTGCCATAATTTTTTTGAGTAATTACCAAACGTATACGATCCCTTTAACATGAAAGAAAAAAAGGCAAATCTTACCCCGATTCCCTGGTTTTTTTCTTCTTCACAATTCGGCAGCTTCACTTGTCGAATGCTGTTATTAACATCCAAATCGTCAACCCTCTAACATAATTTATATCACCGGATTATATCTCCAAGTCGTTGATTTTCTCTTCCACATGTGTCGAAAATGAGCTCGAGTCTGCATTGATTCCACTTTTAACTGCGAAGTGACTTTTTGTGTTTCGGATGTAGAAAAAAAGTTCCAGAAAGCTGGACCCGTGCTATACACCCGTTTATGGCACTGGGCAACAAGCCGCACAACGAAGTGTTTTTTCTTCATCAGTCGGGTCCTATTTGCGCCCGTTGATATAGCGTAGTGATGGCAACGTTGTATTATGGTGACACATATAGCCCAGCCAGCGAGTCAACATTTAGCATCCCCCCCCGCCGAAAAAAGGTGTCGAGCTTGTTGAAGTGTTATATAAACACACCATATTGCATATTGTCAGCTTGCGGCCCGAATGGTGGCGAGTTAGATAACTTAAAAGTCGTTTTGCGATGCTCAGAAAGTTTGAGCAAACGTGGTACATGTACGTATATGGATAACTTGAACTTATACACACAGATCGTCGGCAACCATTCGCAATGCTAACAAAACTGGCCAAAAAAAATTATATAGAGCGAGACTAAAAACATTGCTTTTAGATTTATCCGTCAACCATCCAAGCTGTCGCAATCCGATAGAGAGGAATAAGTGGACTACTTGCGGTTGAGGGTAATTACAGATAAGATTTGAAGGTTTCCATGGCGAAAAGGCAATACGATAGTTTGCAGTAACACCACGGTAATTCTTTTGTATAAAGAATGAGCTAGAGATGTGTGGTTATGAAGAGAACCGAAGGGAACTCAACGTCAGGAGACCGAGGTATTCCAACGAAGAGGCGGGGTTTAGCCTGGGAACGATAAAGCGTACGAAGGGTGCAACTCTTCATGCGGAGGATGCTGGATGGTCACTGGGAGTAATCACTATAAGGGTTAGCAGTTATTGTTGGCCAACCGAGAACAGTCCTGTCAACATTAGCGTTCAGCTGAGATAAACAATCACCTTATACAGACAAACAAAAAACGCAACTTCCTAGTAATATAAGGCCGGGCGGACGTTTTAATGCACATGATGTAAAATGCTGAATATAATTCAATACTGGGTTTTGCCCTTCACTGACGTACCTTTTATAAAAAAAATGTAAACGTCGGTGTTGTACAAGATATTATTAGAAAAGAAACCTCGGTGGGACTCGAACCACGAACTCGGTGTGCGAACCTTGCTATCCTTGTGTGGACTTGGTAACAATAATTAACATGTACACACTTTACACAAACCCGAAACCTTCTTTGGACTTGTCCAAATCCACCAAAGGTTTTTCCTCTTAGATAAAGAACGCTAGAGGTAAAACGTGTTAAGGTTACATATAGAAAAATTGAAAAGGATTATCCTAGGGTATAACAGTCACAAATGTAGATTGAAAACAACTCCATGGTGTGAGAAATTTTATCATTTGGTGAAGTTTATCGGTGGTTCTTAACTACACGAAAACAAAGTCTAAACAGAGATAGTATAGGTTCGTATAATCATAGAGAAAGGAACAATTGAGTATACAGTGTTCATAAAAAAATACGAAAGGGCAAAATCCAATATTGAATCCACATTACCACGACACAAATTCCATCTTAGGAGGCTTAATAATAGATGTCAGCGATCTAGATGTAAATTGTAGCCGTGCAACAAGCATAGTGAACCTCAAACCTAAATCCGTTGCCGTATACACTGGACAAGAAACAAAACCTACACCAAACAAACGCACGCTTCTTGCACAAATACAATTCGCCGAGAACATGCCTAGCCTCGGAATTACATCCTTATCGGTTACCAGCGAAGAAATTCTCACCGTTGAACCGGTCTTGAGTTACTGGAAGTGTTACTTGTAGGTGCAAGTTAATAAGCAACCACACTGGTATTTTCTCGTGTTAACGTGGCTTGTTTTACGAGTTGTTTTACGAATGTTAGGATTATTGACAACACTGCTCGACCTACATGGACGGGTTATATTTCTGCAGACTCGGGTACTGAAGAAATAAACATTTGTTTTTCTACCGCGTGTTTAAAGGAAACTGACACCCAAGTTTTAAACTACAATAGGCAGTCTAATAAAAGACACATATTGCACCATGGAACTCGTCAATCAGACAAAACAAAATTATTTGAAGTGGTTTATTAGAAATACAATGCGATTTCTATGTTATAATTAAATTAAATGTTATAATTGTTTGTCTGAAACAAAAAAATGTTGTTAACAATTATTATATTATATGCAACAAAACTTAAATTGTCATAAACATTAATTAAACTTTGTTGTACAATGGGGTTGATAACAAATTACAATATATTTTGGAATGTTCATTTTTGAAAATTTGTTAGTCAATTTACTTCATAATGATGACTGAACAAATCTTTAAGTTATTACAAATTGCAAAATGAGACTTAAAGTTTCGCACGGTGAAGACAAGATTTGCGGTAACACCATGTGAAAGGATCTCTTTTGAGAAGAGATAGGTATACTGTATAATGATCTACAAAATGATCAATAAAATGACCCAGATCTCAAACAGTATTCACAATTTTTGTATTTATTTTGTATTTATATTTTTCTGTGACCGAAATGATTATTTTATTTTAGTAATTTTTTTAAACATATTGAAGTTTTTTAAAGTGGTATTCTTGTTGACCTCAAGTAAATAACAAATTATCTTTTAATTCGAACCAGTTGAACTGATTTTTACTTAAAACTCTCACGTGTTTAGGGACTCCAGACACATGACGACCAGCATGTCATATTCTTTTCAATTTTTGGTGGGTTGACCGATGACTTTTTGTGAAAAATTCTTACCCAATGCAAACAAGACAATTTTATTTAAATTTCTAAATTTCCAATGAAAAACATATACATTTCCACCATACTCTCGAGTGCGCGCGAGGCAGCGCCGTTTGTCTGATTGTGTGTTGTTTCCTTTGGGCTGCTTTGCTGGTGACTTCTATTTGTGTGCGGCGCGCCCTCTATCGACATAAAATAAGTCGAGTTTTCGGACAATTAATGCGTGGGCGGCTCATTAACCCTGAAAACACAGTTTCTCCTTCGTCTGTTCTATGCGCACTACTTTGCGCTACCTACAAAACTCATACAAATCCATACATTCAAACAACAATTATAATTGGATGTAGCCTGCCGCCTGGCTAGCGTCGGCCAATTTATTTACATCATTTCAAAAACAAAAAAACAAAAAACAAACAAAAATCATTCTACAATCTTTACTGCCTGGCTGAGGCTTTCATTTATATTAATAAAAGAACGTGGCCATCTAGTCAACTCACAAAAGCCTAACTTTCTTTTCCTTATTTTACACCCAGGGTGAAAAACCAGAGATAAAACTCAATGAGCTAAAAAACTCTGGAAAACCTTTTGGTAAATCCCTTATACATTAATGTCCATTCATAACTTTTATATATTTAACTAAGATTAAGATATCTCCATCTTTTGAGAAAAATGTACCACGGTGTTTAAAAGTAAAGCTAACTCTAATACACATTTTTAGAGATTGCTTATGCGGTTATAGATGGGAATTCCAGTATCATTCAAATAACTCGTCATCTTAAATGAATATATCGCGGTCTTAAACGTGACCGACCTAGCGCCGTGGAAGGCTCAGGCTAGAATGGCCCCACCACCGGCCACACCCGTCCTATACCCTTACGTATTACTGACATTCCATTCAAATTAACTCCCTTCACCATGATCGCTCAAGCGTCAAGCTTGTGAATAACATACAGACAAAATTTTTCTGCTATACTGCGTACCGCAGGAAAATAAAACGTCTGTTCTATGCGCACTACTTTGCGCTACCTACAAAACTCATACAAATCCATACATTCAAACAACAATTATAATTGGATGTAGCCTGCCGCCTGGCTAGACTTTCAAAGAACGGGTGCTTGTGTTGAAGTTGATGCTTCTAATTACCAATCAAAATATCCGTTTGCAAGTTTACTGTAACTAAATATTATTTGCTTAATAATCAAAAATTACGCTCTAGAATTGTATTTATTTAATTGCCTAGTAATATCCAATCGGTTTTCTATAATCTCGAATGTGACAGACTTTTGACAATTCGATTAATTACGTACACATAACTTTTTACAAGTTTAATTCCTTAGTCACCTCCAATCTCTTTTCCAAGGAATCTTCGACATAACCGTCTTTAGATAAATCACTCTTCCATCTACCATGCCTTCTCCAGCACCTTTCATTTATAGGTGCCCTTGCTGCAGCGGATGCACCCCCTGCTCTTAGTGAATGTAGACCTATATTACTGTCTCCACACACCTCCTTTAATCTAGCCACTACCGTCTCTCTGGCCCTTGTGTAACTTAGTGGCTTGTTTTTGTGAATTAAAAAGCATTTCCCTTTGCTACTGTATGCCGGCTTGAACAGAAAATGGTCTGAACTAGGCTCAATCTTTGCACTACTGATATATCTCTTGAGCATCTTTACCGGACATGCTGCTGTTACCCCTTCATGAATTACCACCTCACATCCTTGCCTGTACTGATCCGTTTTGCTTTTTGCGACATGTATTGACATAAAATTATCGTGAAAAGACACCTCAGTACGTCTTATTGCACTAACTTCATTAAATCTCATAAATCCCGCAAAACATATTACAATAATGCTCAAATCTCGTAAGACTAAAATATCTTGTGACAGCGAATATCTTTCGCACAATACAATTAACTGCTCTTTAGTAACTATGTCTTTTTTATGAACTGGGGTGCTGTTATGCCTTTTGGCCGTTTCTAGCAAATTCTTGACATAATGGTTGTCAGTAGGGTCTGCTAATCCCCTGACCTTGTGTGCCCATTTTATCCCGTAAACTGCAGACTGAACTACTCCTGCCGAATTATTAGAATCTATCAGATGTGTTATGTACAAAGCGACATGTACTGGTTCTGCTGGTAATGACTGACCACCCTCAGCTGTGATAAAGGACTTCCATCTTCTGAAAGCCCCGTAGTGCTTGGATACAGTGCCATCGCTCCTAGACTGCAGCAGGTGACTGGCCATACTCTCCGCCAGTGAACGCAGGTGCTCGGAAGTGGTTCCGGTAGACGCCACGTCTTGTAGGACTGCGTCTCTGAGTCCTAAATCTGAAAAATAAATACTCTAGAATGTTACCTTCAACGCAATCATCCTAAAGTGTCCCTTCCTACCAAACATTCCGTTATTTCCTCTACCTTTCTCTGTTATTTCTGCTCCAAATTCTCTATAATTCTTTACAAAGACCTTAAAACTTTGTCCTTCATGAACTTTGGGCCAAAATGGCGCCGACTTCCACATGGGTATTACCAATGTGCCCTTTGCCTTCTCTAGCTCTATTTTCTCTATGGTCTTGCAAATAAGTCTCGGTGGCGGAACCCACCAATTGACATCTCTGCCCCATGGTTGAACAAATGCGTCTATGCCCAACGTACCGGGGCACCACCATCTTGAATTGAATCTTTCACACTGACTGTTTTCATGACTAGCAAACCTATCGCATGTATGAGGACCCCAATCTCTGTCCAGCTTCTGGAATACTGACTTTTTGATTTTCCAATCATCACTGTCATACGTTCTACTCAATGTATCAGCTTTTTTATTTTGCTGTCTTGGAACCCATACTGGTTGTATCTGTACATTTTTATCCTCGCATATGGTGCTGATTTCCACAGCTATTTCCTGCAATTCATGATTTTTACTCCCTTCCAGGATAATCTTTGTCACATTCTTGTTATCTGTGTACCACTTTACACTGTGCCCTTCCAGGCTGTTTTCTAGGGAATGCAATGTCCTATTCACTGCCTCAAGTTCTCTCCATGTGGAACTTTTTCCTTTCTCTGTTTCTAACCAACTTCCTAGTACCTCTGTACCTTGTTCCTCTACTATATACCCTCCGTATCCAGTACCTGATGCATCCGAATACACCGAATAACTGTATTCTATAGAACTGTCTGAATTTGTGTGCCATTCAGCAATCTTATTTGACTTTTCCAGAATGTTAGCTCTCCTTGTGCCTTATTGCTAATCAGGACTGGAGCATCCCAGCTAGCTCTGCTATTTATGCATCTGAACAATTCTCTGGTTCTGAGTTGAACTATCTTACCCACTGCAACTTGCGTAGATATTATCTGACCTGTAATTTCGGCTACCTCTCTAACTGGTACCAAGTTTGTTATCTCCAACTTTTCCTGCAATTTTTCGATCGTACTAACGATTTTTTGCAATCTTCTTCGAGTAATATACACTTTACCTTCCTCCATATCCCATTCCAAACCCAACCAGATCAATTTGGTTTGTGGTTGCCAGTTACATTTTTCTTCGGCCAACAGGAAACCCAAATCCTTTAGATCTGTCTGTACCGTCAGACTTAACTCTTGTGCTGAGCTTTTATCCTTAGACCCACCTATTCCATCATCTAGAAACATCAATATATTGTGACCCTTTGATCTCCAATGAGTAACCACAACTCTAGTGAGTTTAGTAAAAACATAGGCTGCTGTGGAAATTCCAAATGGTAGAACGTTGAACACAAAATACTCGTATCCGTTACCAAAATCCCATGCGAAAGCTAAATACTTTCTATGCTCTTCGAAAATTTCTATGTGATGGTATGCCGATTTTAAATCAAAACCAAACATATAATCGCCCGTTTTGAATGTGCTTTTGGCTGTGGTCGCATCTTCATACTTAAACGTGTATTTAAACAAATGAGGATTCACATGTCTGCAATCTAGCACTAATCTGCGTTTACCATTGTTTTCCGACACAGTTAAAGGATTAACCACATCTGGCTCTGTATTCACCTTTGTAATACAACCTTTTGTCAACAACTTGTGTAACTCCTCTTCTACAAATTCTTTGCGTTGCAATGCTGATCTGTTGTTACCCAACTTTATCTTATCCGGTATGCTATGCAAAGGTAGTTTATACCCGTCTTCTATAATACTCAGAACGACTATATTAGAAGTTATCTCTTTCCATTTGCCTACTGCTACTCTTAATCTACCCCTCGGTGTGACACACTCGACTGTACCTCCCGTACGCTGTACGGTATTGACCCTTGGTGGATCTATTTGGTTTAATACACCAAGTTTAACTTCGATTGATATTTCTTTATCTATATCAAATACTTGATTGCTTCCACTTATCTTATTTTCTGTCTCTCCTGTTCTTTGTAGGCTCCTGCAATCTGCTCGCCAATGGCCCGGCTTTCCGCATGAGAAACACAGCCCCGGCTTCTTCTGGTAGCTGGCTGCGTTAGGCTGCATGGATGCCCTGGTAGGATAGCTACTGCTCTGATCTTGACGTGCTGTATATGGGTGTGGTCTCTTGTAGCCGGTAAATTTCTTGGCTTTCTGCTTCATCTTCTTCTGGGCTCTTGATTCTGCCTTCCAGATCTTCTTCTCGTCTTCTGAATCATCAGCGACGACATTTGCTTGATACTCGTTGACTGTTCTCCACCCTAACTCAGAATTGTCCGCTATCTTGATGAGCTTCTGCCTATGCTCGATAAGCTGCATACCTTCCTCTATCTTCTCCTGTGCCTTGGTAGTAGCCTGTCGTATTCTCGGTTCTTCCTTAAGTAACGCGTCTGCTTCTTTGAGCTTCTCCTGCACCTTAGCATTAGACTTGTACTGCTCCTCGTTTCCCTTCTTGTTGAATTTGTGTTTCTCGTTGCCGATTTGCTCTATTTTGGCTACCTGAACCTCGCTTAATTGCCGTTGATTTTCGCTGATTTGCTGATTAAACACACTAAGCTTCGAGGTTATCATATTATCCAACTTGTTTAGTAGGAGCCCTTGTGATTCCTTTATTTGCTCGCAGACTTGGGTCTTAATGAGAGATGATAAGTCTACGTTGGACTCCATGGCTGCTGACAACACCTAACGTGACCGACCTAGCGCCGTGGAAGGCTCAGGCTAGAATGGCCCCACCACCGGCCACACCCGTCCTATACCCTTACGTATTACTGACATTCCATTCAAATTAACTCCCTTCACCATGATCGCTCAAGCGTCAAGCTTGTGAATAACATACAGACAAAATTTTTCTGCTATACTGCGTACCGCAGGAAAATAAAACTTCCTTTGAGCAGATGTAGGATGGAGCTATTACTCCAGCTTCCAAACCTATTAAGTCACATCGATTTGAAACAATGTTGACTGGTAGTCGAATGGCCGAGTGGTTATGCTCCTCGTCTGCGGGGTTCCATTGCCTGGGTTCCAGTCCTCGTCCTCCCATGTCATTTTCCCCCTCAGTTTTAACAAGCGCAATTTCGCAATCTTATCTTTAAAAGAATTAATTGATCGTCTTCAATCACCAACCGGAGTTAGCTCAGCGGCTTAATTCGTCAGGCTGGTACTGTCCGCGGAGTTCAGGTCCGCACCTTCGTCTAGGGACGGAATTCGTTTGCTTGTATAGGCGGCAAGAGCTAGGGCCTCGCTCCCTTGTCCTCTCTTTACGGTTGCGTGGCCTACGGGTTACATGAACATGAACAGGGAAGGATGTCTGGTGGGCCGGGAATCCTAGAACCCAAAAGAGTGCTATATGGGAGTCGTTCAATGAGTAAAGTCATGGGTCCGAACCCCTGAATGCTTGGTCAACACCACATACTTTTTGTTCTTCATTTCACACTGAAGCTATTCAACTCCAGCTTCCAAATCTATTAAGTCACATCGATTTGAAACAATTTTGACTGGTAGTCGAATGGCCGAGTGGTTAGGTTCCACGTTTGCGGGGTTCCATCGCCTAGGTTCGAGTCCTCTTCCTGGCTGATGTCGTGTTGTTTTTCTCAGTTTTAACCAGCGCAATTTCGCAATCTTATCTTTAAAAATAATTAATTTATTGGAGTGGGCTTATTACGGGACTGTCTTTATAAAAAATAAAACAAGTTTAATGTCTGGCGTGTTTCGTAGGGTCGGGCGAAGACGACCAGCAACTTTGTTTGTATCTGGCGTAATGTACCCGCGTGTATAATAGCAGGCTGTGGTCGTTTGTTCGCGGTACTAGTGACACCGCACATATTTTGATCCCCGTGATTTGACGATAAATTACAGAAAAAATATGCATAGAAAGTTCAAGATATTTAAAAATCGTCATAATCTAATCCTCATCTAGTATTTGTGAAAATCCCAGGGTGGCATCGAAATGGATTTAGAAATTACAGGTCAATTTGCAAGTGAGGTGTGTTGGCTCTGATGTGGCGCTGCACGTTACAATACATTTTGTGAAAGTGAAAACGTACAATGTAAGGGACCCAGCTTGCAAATCGACTTGTAAATTCTAAATCCAATTTGATGCCACCCTTGGACTTTCACAAGATGTGGAATAGAGATTAATACGATTTTTAAATTTCTTGAACTTTCTATGCATAGTATTCTTTAGCCTTGGTCAAGGCGTCATTACCCGTCCGTACGGACATGTACGTATGTTGATGCCACGACATGATGCTCGAAATTTCGTGGGACTGCCTAATTGCGACGATCCCCGATTTGCCCAAATTGTATGTCGTGTCTTGGAACAAATGCGTCCTGGGTTCGTTGTGAACAGGCCTTACCACGACAACATTTCGTACGATCCCTTGTGACCGGGGCTTAACACAGAGCCCTTTGGGTGAAACGGAGCAAACAAATTCCCATAGACCTAAGTGCTAAAACTCCCATACTTTCACGATCTTATTAAAATACTTAGAACTCTATCGTGTTTAGGGACTACAGAAACATGACGACCAGCATGTCATATTCTTTTCAATTTTTGGTGGGTTGACCGATGACTTTTTGTGAAAAATTCTTATTTAAAAATTTTAAAACTTTTATTTAAATTTCAAAATTTCCAATGAAAAACATATACATTGCCACCATACTCGACCTCCCGAGTGCTAGTCTTTGGGCAAGACGTTGCTTAATTCGCAGCCACGAGAGGGCGCTATCGCGACAAACCATCATCACTCGCCATCACAGACATATAAACACATAGACCGCCAGGTCCTATTCAAAACTACAGGATGATTTCGTGATTTCGCGGCGCCCGACTAAAATACCAACTATGGGCAAATTTAGCCCTCGGTATAGGGAATTTGTACACACCCGAACTGTTCCAGTCAAATAATTATATGAAGCCATTTATCGATTTAAAAGAAAATTACATAGGGCTATACTAGATACCATGTAGATTAAGCATAACCAGTGTCAATCTTGATACCCTAAAATAAAGAAGTTTTAGGCCCATTTTTTGTGTCAAGCGCGTTGCCCGGTATGCGCACAGAACGTAAAAAAGCGCGGTGCGTTGCCCGTCGAACGAAATATAGTGTACACAATTATATGAACGCGCGTGCAAAGTGCGTTGCATGATAGACGCGTAATTGTACGCGCTTGACTTTTTATAGCTACACGCGCATGCCGTGCAGCCTACGCGTCGTTTTGCCCATACTTTGCAAATCACGGTTTTGTGCACACGACTGGCGGTCTATAGGTTTATATGTCTGTGCTCGCCATCCTGTCCGTGACGTTGCTTAATTCGCAGCCACGAGAGGGCGCTATCGCGACAAACCATCCAGAGCCGGTGTGAAAGGTAATTCTGTCCCCCCTGGTAAATGTGTCCCCCCGGACAGACTTACCAGGCCGTGACCACTGACCTCAACACCTGGACAGATCATTGTCCATATTCTGCTGTGCTAACACTTGAAGTCGGCGCGAACTGGAAGTGCAACATGGCGTCACTGCTGTGAGCCAATGAAATGTCCAGTTGTAGAGGTCAGTGGATTTACCAACCAACTGAACTCTACACCTGGACATTTCATTGGCTCACAGCAGTGACGCCATGTTGCACTTCTCTGCATGCCGACTTCAAAATGAAACAATGGATGATCTGTCCATGTATAGAGGTCAGTGGCCGTGACCCGGTAAATCTGTCCGGGGGGACACATTTACCTAGGTATTTCTGTCCCCCTCCAGGTAATTCTGTCTCCCTGTCCAACGTTAAACGTGTCCCCCTGGTAAATTTGTCCCGTGCAACGTCACAAGTCTAGCACCCACTAGACGCAACAACCACATAGTACAGGTTCACCCCTCCATGGTGCATTATTTGTGGCAGACTGTGGGATGTGTAGCGTCCTACAAATTACAGGTGGTCAAAAGTGCTGCCTTATTTCGTGCTGGGTATCTAGAATCTGTACGCGTGCAAGAAGTCTAAAAATACTGATTACTGCCATTTTTCCTTTCGCGCAGAAACGTAGATCGGTTGATTTAATTAATAAAGTTATTTGTATTTGTATTTTTGTTTTGATAAATCGATGAAGGGAAGAGAAGTCCAAATAATAAATACCATGTGGGCTTTTCATTGAAATAACATCAAAATAACCGCTTATGTGTGGAACATTGGGGGACACAATTACCTAGAGAGGGGACAGAATAAACTGGAGGGGGACAGAATTAACGTCTCCAGGGGGACACTTTTACCTAGGTAATTCTGTCCCCCCGGACAATTTTACCGGGGGACAGAATTACCTTCCACACCGGCCGTAGATGAAACCATCATCACTCGCCATCCTGTCCGTAACATGCAACGTCCAGTCAGTGTGCACCGTAGTCTTGGTCAAGACCAAGCTAGCCCGTTCATTTGTTCCGCGGCGCGCCGTCCGTATTATCTGGGCTTATTGAGGGCGCCCTTTATTATCGCCAGATTCCTGGATCTCTTCCACTAGACTAGCTAATGGAAGAGATCCAGGAATCTGGCGATAATAAAGGGCGCCCTCAATAAGCCCAGATAATACGGACGGCGCGCCGCGGAACAAATGAACGGGCTATGCTTGGTCTTGACCAGGACTATGCGCACCGTTCGGAAAAGTCGTTTTTTTCATTTGCAGCGTATGCACGACAGTCACAGTTTTGCATATATAATGAGCTTGGAGGGCACATTTTCAAAAAATCATATCGTGAAAACCCAGCCATGTAAAAATATAAAAACGTAATAGTATGAACGAGGAATGCTTAATTGTAATAACAAACGTCATGGATGAATTTTTAATTGTTCAGAAATAAGAAATTTCGGACTATAAAAATGAACATCGTTGTACAAAAATAATGGTCTCCGAAAAAGTCCCTTTTGTAGCATTTAACGAAATCGTGCAGACAAACCTTAATCATGTGTGTTTAGGTACATTATTCATCTACTCAACCGCTACTGTTGTTGTTTCTGAATCCACTCGAAACAGTCGGGGGCACCCTAAGTATCCGTCGCCGTCAGCGCGAACATTCTCGGTAAAAAAATCCGCCATTACTCGTTGTTCTAATGTGAGCCCGAACGTGATTGGTCAGAACGTGCATCAAGTGTGCCAACTGACTAATCAGCTTCTACGTAACAAAACGCAAGGCACCCATTTTTGGCACGATTCCTTGCTCGTGTGATGCATTCACGGAGGCTTGTGTTGACAACAAAGCGGTGCCTGACTATTATTCGTTAGTATGGTTTTTGGCAGGGTTTAACTGGCAAAAAACGCAACAGTTAATTGCTAGTTTAGGGATAAATAATGATGGCCTTCTAATCCAATGCTATGAATACAATATTTGACAGTTTTAAAATGAAATCTGTCTTTGTTTGTTTTGTTCCTGAACTCATATATATTTTTTGTTTTTCACGCGAAATCTCGAAGGGTCCGAGAGCGCCGCGCGGCTGCAAATGAAACTAGTGAAATATGCTAATTATCTCGCACTGAGCACGGACTGACATACCAATATTCATGAATGGTCCAGGAAATGACATGGCCCCCAGCGTAGCCGATGTCGATACTTCTTGCCAATTTTGTCAACAAAATTGCGCGAATTCCCTGCTACATTGTTTACATAGCAATAATTATCACAAAATCGACGTTTCTATGTCTAAACTTTCAGCAGACGCGCCTGTCGTCAGGAAATATTTAAAAATGCCGAGTCAGCGATCCACTGACGAAAGTCTACACACACAAAATACTGTGATAAGAAATGCTCTTAGAAAACTGCACATAAATACAACTTTCATAGCTAGCTGTGTCAGTTGGCTGGCCCGGAAGGTGTGTGTTCAATAAAAAATAACAATCACAATCTAAAACTACTCTTTACAGCAAAAATTCGCACACCTACCTTTCGGCCAGTTAAGGTTTTTGTTCGCATAGGCATGCTATAATTAATTTGCTGGACAAACAATTTAATTATTGGAACTATTTAATTTAATGGTACTGTAGTATACACAATTTTGCAAACATAAAACAAACCAAACTACCGAATTAGTTTGAAATACCTTACTCTTACTTGACAAGTATGTGGTTTTCCAGAAAAGTGCCGGTAACCGTTGTAAAAACGGCCAGTTCAGGTTTTTCGCGGCATAGGCCTATTATGATAAATTTGCTGAATTTGTTTTTTGATTTATTGGAACAATTAAAGTTAAGAATTTGTCAAACAAACAAAATAAAAATACTTAATTGATTTGAAGTACTATCTTACTTGACTTAGTGTAATAATAACAGTCTCAAGCATTTTGTGCAATCACGGCACGTGATGTGATGTACGTGGTTTTCCAGAAATTAGTGGATTTTTGTATTAATTTGTAACGATTGCCGGTCGGCAACCTGACTATTTTCAAACACTGCCTCCATTTTATTGAATTCTTATTAAGGAAGTCATGGAACCAGACTGCAAGAACAGCCCTTTTTTCTTAGTGTTTTTATGAACACGAAACTAGGTCAGCGTCACAATATTAACTATAAAACATGAATTCCCTATATTAAACCCATTCTTATTCAACATTTACAGCAAAAGCAAATGGTGTATTACCTTTAAACAGAATGTAACTACTAACTTCAACCTGAAACTATTACCTCCGCTTATCTTTGATGGCGGATATGTTATGTATTCCTGTAAGTAATCGACTAGACTGTTAGCAGGATTACGGGTTAAACAAACTACTTGTATTGAGGGATTTTAACGAGACTTGGTGGATATATATAGCTTATGGGTCAAGGACGATTCCATACAATTTTCAGCCAGATCAGTAATCTGCATCACTTTTGAATGATTTATGTCTACATTAATTGGGAGATGGAACTTGTTTGCGGTTGGAGCGGAGGTGTGCGCTCTAACGAGTGTTTATTTTACTTATACCAAAGTGTATTTAAAATAATGTATAACAGTTAATTTTCTTTAAAATAAAATACTTATCAGACTTCGTGAAAAGAGTGAGGTTTTCATTACCACATCAAGAAACTTCACATTACTTTTGGGAACAGTTCTTCCTTTTATATATCTTCAAACAACAGTCAACAACCCGCATGAACAAACACCCGGTCGCGATGTTTCCCCCAAACGGTTCTGGTTTCCCATCTTCTGATTGGTCCATTACAAACACCTTGTTTTCTATAACACAAACCTAAGACAGGTTTTACGTCTTGTAAGAAATGCCTCCCCCCTAACCTTCGTTATTTAAAAGGTAAAATGATAAGAAGTGAAAGCGCCCACAGAATTTGAACTCCGACCCCCTGCAATCAGGACTGCTTCCAATCCAACCAGTCTACGTCTACTACCAATCGTCGGTGATTTAAACACCATTGCTCGTGCCCACTGCCCAATACTGGGCGCTGGTGGAAAACGCTAACCGAGCTTCTCAGAATTCTGAGAAAGAAATGCATGGCATTCTGGGTAGCGTACCACAACCCTGGGTAAAGAAATGTGATGAATAAATGAATAAATAAATAATATCTGGGTCGACTGGTATTAATTTGTAATGATTATTTCCGATTCAAAATAATTAGTTAGTCTTGTGAAATGAGGGATAAATCTTGAACTTTTGTCGACACCCCCGGCCTGTACGTTTTAATTGACCCTTCACAAAGTAGGGGCTCGAGCTATAACTATACTATTATCTTGGTATCATAATATTCCCCATCCATTGCTTAGGTAGTTTTGGCTTTAGGGTAGTGAAAGTATGTTTGTCCGTTTCTGGTGGTTTTGGGGGAGACAACTTAATCACTTAATCATGCGGCTGGCCTTTCGGGAGCTAAACAAAAACACGTTAACCGGCCGAAAGGTAGGTGTGCGTTTTCGTTTCAGCAGACTCAGGTCGTAAAGACTTAGTTGCAGACATTTGTTTATATTATTATATTATAATTGTTGTCATATACATTTTGTATTGCAGTATACTCAATGATTTGGTTTGAACCATGTAATGGTTTGAACACACACCCTCCGGGCCGGCCAACAATGCAACAAGTACAAGTTGTATTTATATTCAGTTTTCTGAGGACATGCCTTATCACTGCTGGTATATTTCACTAAGCCGTTAGTGCGTTAGTTTTATTTCTTCGAACACCTCAGTATTTCTTCGAAAACATCAGTAAACAAATCAACATGAGAATTCACAAACGATGTGAATCTCTCGTACTGTTTAATGTCTCTCGTGATAATATTCGCGTGTATTTTGAGCCAAAATTTAAAATCATTCTTCACAGCCATAATGCTTTTGAACTTTGACTGTGTCGTTGTGTATAAAATTTCCTTGACAATAAAATTGTATTGATATGCAAACAAACTATCTCGGTGAACCGCAGCATGTACGTGCGTTGTACGTCATGCACACAGCACAGAATCACATGATGATGAACAGCAATATAATTTTGCAAAATTAATGACTAAATTATTACAAAATACTTCACTGGACTGTTAAGAAATGACAGTCTGAATTCTATAATTTGCTCCGTTTCATCTTAATTAAGTTTTATCTAAAGTCTGAAAACCTGACCTCGTTAGTGGCACGGATAAACATGTCGCCATCGGGGCAGGCACGAGTATCACGTTACGGCTAATCGAACGGTCTTGTGTAACATTGACATCACGTGTAGGCTAAACGAACGCACCCCATTGGGATGGTGAATGGCTTTTTATTCGCATGCATAATGCAACATAATAGACGATGTGCCCTATGTTTACATCTGTATTCAAATGTGCCCGGCGGTATGTGCACGCATCATGTTTTACATAAATTTGGTTAAGAGATGACACCAGAGGTCACATAATTCAGAGGCGATCTGACCTGCGACGTCACTCTTTAAGCAAATTTTATGTAACACAATGCACGATGTGTGCGCATCACTGCTCGGCACATTTGAATACAGATGTAAACACGTGACGTCAGAGGACACGTCGTCTATACATAGGCACTGGTTGTACATGTACAATATACATACTGTACATGTACTCTCACACGCACATGTACATGTACACATGTATGCGTGTATTGTACACAAATGTACATGTACATACTGTAAACATTTTATCATCAAACGTGTTCAACGTTATTCGTGAAAATGTAAGACTTTTCGGTACATATTAATTAGGGTCATCTCTTGCCAACAAGTTTTAAAGGCAGAATCCGTTTGGTATTTTGAAAATGACAACGATCCCCTTAAAATATATTTATTTTCATGAATTTCTTTAGTCATAAATTCAGGACGAATTTCACCTTTGCAATTTATTTTTCAAATTTCTTTTTAGGATCTTTATACACCCTTCACATACACGGATTTTTCTTATTAGTCCTTACGGATCGCCAACTCGTAGTCAATCGCAAGCATCCGTAAATAACTCGCTGGTATCCGTAAATAATTCGTCACAACTCGCAACAACTCGCAGACAAAAAAAATCTTACGATTGTCCACGGTTTGAGTTTTCCGTAAATAACTCGTAAAAAGCTTGTAACAATCCGTAAGTATCGTAAACCACTCGCAACAACACGTAACCATCCGTAAACTGCTCGCAAAAATCCGTAAATGACTCGTAACAATTGTTTTAACAATTTGTTACGGTTAGTGTACGATTTGTTTACGGATTATTACGAGTGCTTACGTGTTGTTAACGATTTCATTCGGGTCGTGTTACGATGGCTTTACGGATTGTTACGAGTTATTACGAGCACTTTACGTGTAGTTACGAGTACTTTAATAATAAATACGTATACTTTACGAATGATTGTACATGTACATTGAGATTTGCAGGATTTATATATTTTTTTGCAACAAATCCTGAGGACTCGTAAAAAACTTGTAACTAACTCGTAACTATTCGTAACAACACGTAAACAGGTCGTAAAATGCTCGTAGTTATCCGTGACAACTCGTAACAAATCGTGGAATTTTTACGTAAATACATGGCAATAACTCGTAATAATCCGTAATAAACCGTAAATAGCCCGTAATAACTCGTAACAACACTTAAATCAGTCGTAAAACTGGCCAAATCGAAAGGATCCAGGAACGATCTGTGAATCTGTGCGATCCGTAAAGACTCGTAAGAAAAATCTGTGTATGTGAAGGGGGTATCAGTAACCAACTTCTCAAAGGAAACAATTTTGCTTACGTATATAATTATGTGCCTTTTCATATAATTTAAAAATTGCCCCCCCCCCCCCCCTCCTTTGTGGTCGCCATTGTGCTTGCGGAATATTCTGTTTTTTTCATGATTCTTAGGTTTTTAGGGAATAGGGGGAATAGGGGGGGGGGGGGGGGGGGGGCGTTAGGTAAGTACTAGAGTGTATATGTATATGGTGGTATATGGTGGTCTAAGGGTAGTCCCTTGGTCTCATCATAATCATATCGTGCTGGGTATATTACTGGGCTAAGCAAGCTTCAGGGTAAATCATCAATTAATTCTTACTAAAATATTCCCACATACTTTTAATATGCAATTTAAGCTGCAGCCAAGGAATTCGGACATGGCCTATTTTTTCAGAGGGGAAAACTAGTATAATTAGTATTAGACACATTTTATCTTTAGTCTGCAGTTGCCAATTTAGTCATTCTAATTGAGTTTCAGTTATTAATACAAAGCAGCAAACAGCGACATTTAGAGTGCTGTTTGTTAATTCTTTTTGGCCTCAAATGAAATTCAAAATACATGTGAATCATTTTCAAAATTTAATTCTTTGACAACACTTGCAATTGAGGTACATGTAAGATTAGGAATGTATTCCTACCTCAATGCACTTATAATAAAGGTCAAATTTATCCAAATCACTAGAAATAAACATGATGTCCATAAATTAAACGCAGATTAAACACCATCGCCTAGGTTTCCTGTCCGCTCCTTCTGGCATCTCGGAGCCCACCGTGCACACGGAGAAAACCGTGCCGGCGACTTTCTGATGACTCGTGTGAGTATCTTTCGCCGGTGTGGCGGTCTCACTTCTCCGGCGTGCTAGCTTCTCCGAAAGGGAAATTTCGCTTCAACACGCATGCGCAAAATTGCGCAGTGGTTTACATTTTCGCCGACTTTATTCGGTGTGCTGAGTTCTTTGGTGGTGTACTGGTGCACGTAAGATTGTAGTATGTGTCTACGTTACATACAGGGTACCAGTAGAATCCAGGTTTTCCGCGGCGACGGGGCGCGTGCGGCAACATATTTGTACTACATGTACATGTACATCGTAGAACTACTGCTGTACTAGTAGAGCAAGTACTAGTCGATCTTTTGCTTCGACATGGCGTCGGCAGACATGACGGCCAGACTCGCTTCTGACAAGTATTAATATTATCTTCCATCTATCCGAAGGCCACTACCCTGCGGGACTTTCCTAGGATCAAAGGGCTCATAACCAACATCGATTGGATTGTGTATGTTTAGTATTATACTTATTCATGATGAAAGAAATAGGGTCAAATAAAATGTGTTTAAAAAGTGTACAGTTGCCTGTTGCATTTATTTATAATAATAATAATAATAATAATAATAACGAATATTTGTAATGCGGTGGTATCTATCAAAACGATTTATACATAGTCCGCCTCATGAGCGCTCAGAGATATAATTAAAACTTCCCCTCAGTTCAGTCCATCATCCCTATCTGATGAAAACAACTTGCCACAATCTTCAAATTAAATTATTTTCCAATCTTTGTTGATCCTGTTGCCCAATTTGGTTGTCTTTTCCCTATATAATTGTCTGGGTGACCAGTTAACGAAAATTGGTCCTGAAATAAGGCACATATTATGTTGTCATAAATGCGATACAAAATATGGTGATAGCGCCCTCTGTTGGTAGCCCGGCGTCAGGAGAAGTAAGCACAGCGGATAAATGAGTATGTGACTGTAACGTGCTGACTTATCCGCTCAATGTGCCCGGAGAAGCTAGCACGCCGGAGAAGTGAGACCGCCACACCGGTACTTGCTGCTAGCTACTGACCATAAAGCCACTTCGACATTCCAACTGCGCATGCGTTACTTACCTTGGCAACCTGAAATTTGAGATAAACAAGTCGCGCTGCACGTATGCAACGTGCATAACGCGAGTACGATACACGTGTAAACATCGTAGCATGTGGGGGGAAAACACAATTTTTCTCGTGTTTATTAAACCCAATACAGCAGAATCCTGACTCGAATTTAATCATGGTGAGATAATTAATGTTACACTTTGTTTTTCTTCAGATAGAGCAAAAATAATCTCGTTTCGAGTTCGCTAAAATGTAAACTTATACGGTCGACCACGCACACAAGTGGGTAAATGCCGTCAATAGGGGACGGGGCATTGTCCGACCGTCTTCCCTCTTTTGTTTGTACTCTAACGTTTTCGGATGATCGCCATAGGATTTGCACACGAGTCTGAATCGGGGACCTTTGCGGAATAGGGGACCCCATTGTTCCCTTTGTCATACGTCCCCTATTTCAATCAAAAACAAACGCACGCACACTCAGTCACATTTTATGCAGTGTGTTGTGTGTAAACTACGTTTGGGATCTAGGGCGCCCATAATTAAAAATGTGGCAGCCTGCATAATTTCTCTAGGGTGCAGGTACGACCTACTTAGCTTTATCTTTGTCTGAAACATTTTTCTAAAGGAAAAACTATAAAAGACTTGCGTGTATTTTGTACCAAAAAGTGTCAATTGCATCATGATAATGTATTTTTGAATTGTATTTGTAGAGTTTTCATTATACTTTTTATAGGAGGGCCTAATTAATTAGGGTAGGGCCTAATTAAGTAGGTCTAGGGGTTTTATTTTTTAAAGGAAATTTAGGGATCAAAGTGATAATGACAATGACAAAATGCAACACGAAAATAAAGTACAATGTAATATACTTAGCCTTTAGGCAACTCTATTGTTCTCTTTTATGTGTCTTCCTTTATATTAAGGTGATGAGGACCATCATTTGCTGAACCTGAGGATATATGTTCCGTTACAAACTGCGGCAACATCAATAATCAACTTGAAAAATGAAAAGGAGGACAGTGTACAAAGCATGGATGCCAATTAGGTTTCGGAACATGTGATTGTGAACCTCCATTCCATTCTCAACTGAGAAGCGTGATGAATTAAGACACCAGTCGTCGCTGGCACAAGATGATCAACAGGAAATATCCCAAAACAAACAGGAACTGATGGGCTGCAAAATCGTCGATCGTGTATGCTCAAGACACTTGTATCTTCAGCCAATGATATAATTAGTCTTTGCTGTTCTAGTATTCTTTAACCAGACCTCATTGTGTAAATTTATACAATGTATCTCTGTGAATAACTCGTTGACCAAATAAAGTGTGCAGATATAAATGTACACTATACGTGAAATAATGATTGTATATAATAGGGCTGGTGGCTTTCCTTTTACATGTAATATTAATAAAATGCTTTCACCCTTTATCACGAAGCATATAAAATCACTCGGCTGATGTGTTTGTGAACGTATTTTAAAGGTATCGTGCTTTAATCAACAGGTGCAAGAAGAAAAAAGTGAACATATACATGTATTACAAAATAATAAAGATATAAAGCCTGACTAAAATAATATTGTTTAAGCTGCTCAGTTAATTAACAATATTATTATACACCCACTTGCAGCTGCAATTAACCCTTCATAATTTGTAACATAAAAGATAAAGATTATTTCAAAATACGAAAACAATTCAAGATTTGTCAAATGGCTAATGTTTGACCGGTTTGAACACCACTATATTTTGTGTAACCTCTGCATCAGCTAGTTATAAAATCAATATAATTTATAAATGGTAAATTCAATAATGGTATCAATGAACGGTTTCCAATGAACAACATAATTCAATTTTGAAAGTGGAATCTGGTATTGGTAGCTGCTTTGCCAATTAACACAAACGAAATTGTAATTGCTTTTGTGGCAATAATCCATCCAAGTTCCGAATATAACTTCGTTCTGTGTTTGTCTTCGGTCAGTTCGTCAACTTTCAGATAGAGGAACGTTGAGCTGATCAAGCCGAGTTCCTTTTTCCCCCCGCTGGATTTCCTCTTAATTAAAAAAAAATCCTTCAAAGCCTCGACATTCCAGTGTTCAATAACATCTAAAGACAAAGCAAAAGAATCCTCTGAGGACATTGACAAAGTTATTTGAGAGAAAAACAATCTAAAACGCGACAGTAGAAATAGAAAAATGGCATTCGCCACGCGCGACACGAGTACGTTGCCAACGGCGACACCATTTGTTTATCTGCAATAACCCTTGACATTACCCATAGTGCACTGCGCGCGTGAGATGTCGAAGTGGCTACACTAGCTGTCGTATGTGCGCGTGCGCGAAGAAAAAAATTCCTTCATTAACATACATAAATAGCGCATGCGCACTAGTTTTTTACCGTTTTCGGTAAAAATTTTTACGCAATTCCAAAGACGTTGTTACATGTTACGGACAGGATGGCGAGTGATGATGGTTTGTCGCGATAGCGCCCTCTCGTGGCTGTTTCGGGCGATTCACAATGCAGTGCGCCACCAAGCGTTTGACTCAAAAGAGCCACTTTTAAACTTTACGGTCGACTACTTCCGTACATCATACTGTAGTGAAATATCTATTCTTCATTGTCCACGCGAGGTACAACACAAACATAAATGTATCCGGAAGCGTCGTTGATTAAAACATTGTTATTTGCAGAAAAAAAATTGGAACTTTAATCGTGCGCGTCCAAAAAGACGTAAAAACAGATGAGGTCATGCAAAATGATTACCGTTTTTCAAACTGATGCCGACTTTTTCCCATGATGCACTGCGGGTATAGTAGGATTTGCGCCTCCAACGGCAGCTTCTTAAGCAACGTCTTGCCCGGCCCAAAGGATGGCGAGTGATGATGGTTTGTCGCGATAGCGCCCTCTCGTGGCTGCGAATTAAGCAACGTCTTGCCCAAAGACTACCCGAGTGCGCGCGCGCGAGGCCGAGGCGCGGCAGCGCCGTTTGTCTGATTTTGTGTCTGATTTTGTGTCGTTTCCTTTGAGCCCGCGTTTTGCAGGCGACTATATTTTGTGTGGCGCGCCCTCTATCGACATAAAATAAGTCGAGTTTTCAGGCAATTAATTAATTAATTAACAGTTTATACTAATTCCTTTGAGCCATCTGATGGCGCTCGTCATCCTGAACACAGATAAAAACCGGTGGTCGTCCCCACCTGAGAACCACCAGAGCATATACTGGTCGAAACCACCGATTCTAGTATCAGAACCACCCTACCTCTTCTCAAAAGAGATCCTTTCACATGGTGTTACCGCAAATCTTTCTACAAAATTACACATTTAGCAGGGCAAATGCATACAAATATAATTCCTAGTACATGTATATATCTACAATTTTTTGGTTTTATTTGGAAGTTTAATATTTGTTCATATAACAGATTTAGTCATCTTTGTTTACAAGAGTTCGAGAAGTCTAAAAACGTTTTATATAGCGTCGACAATTACAACATAAAAGTAGACATCCTAACAACCGTTATAAGTTTGGTAACTTATATTCGGCTTGTTGACATAAATCCGTTTTTGTCCTTGGCTCTTTTTGTTTCTGTTTCGCTTTCCGTGATTTTGTTAGTGCTGTGCATTGCCAAATAATTTAGTATTCGAATATTGAACTTTAATTTGATTATTTCAATATTCGAACATAAGTATTGAGATAAAAATGTTCTTATGAATAAAGATAACTGACTAGTTAAAAAAAATGCAAATTAAAGGTAGAATACACCATTGGCAATTGCTTTAATTTTCAGAAATAGTGTGAATTTAGGGGGTTGTATTTTATAGTAAATGACCTGTCCGAAGTTTTACAATCATAGATGCTGGGACAAGGAAGAAAAAACAGCGTACGTTTTCAAGAATTACCGTTTTCAACTGCCGTCGGGCAGTGTGTTTTTTTTCACGATCACCGTCTGGTGTTCGTGAAGTTATTTTTTGAAAATTCAATTTTTAAGAACAATTGCAGGACATCTAGCGCAGTAATTTTGCAGGATACCTACAATCATTATTTACTTTCTAATATAAAGTAAGTTTTTTTAAAAATAATTCGGCAGTACACAATTTTGAAATCTGCAAATGGTGTATCCTACCTTTAAGGTTAATATTCGTCGCTGGAGCATTTGAAACTGGGCATTATTTTGGCAATGATAAATAACGTAAAACAAGGCAACTTTGGTAAATTTTCAGATATTTGTCAACATATAAATTTCTGCATATTAATTAAACAATTGTTATATTTGTCGTGATAATATTTGATGATACACTTGGGTTTGAGTCAATGTATAGTTTAAAAAAACAATTAATAATTGCAAAAAATATTTATTTTCTTTTAATGAATGGATTTGGGGTTACTTTGTCCACTACTTTATCAATTTTTCCTCAAACGCTACACAACTTCCTAAAAAGTTGACAAAATTGACAATTGCCCTCTCACGGCACAATTTATTCACTTGAATAAATTACCGGTAGTGTATTGTACTCTTTTTACTCAATAAAATAAATTGAGGGTTGGGGCAACTTTGGTCAGACCGTTTGTGTAAAATTAAAAAAATATCATGTCAAATCCAGTTTGTATACTATTTTTTTAAACTCGTTCTTGATCATTTAGATCATAAAGTTATCCTGCAGGGTCAAAGTTGCCCTGTTTTACGGTATCTTTTAACTTGTACAAAACTACTGCTGTACTAGTAGAGCAAGTACTAGTCGATCTTTTGCTTCGACATGGCGTCGGCAGACATGACGGCCAGACTCGCTTCTGACAAGTATTAATATTATCTTCCATCTATCCGAAGGCCACTACCCTGCGGGACTTTCCTAGGATCAAAGGGCTCATAACCAACATCGATTGGATTGTGTATGTTTAGTATTATACTTATTCATGATGAAAGAAATAGGGTCAAATAAAATGTGTTTAAAAAGTGTACAGTTGCCTGTTGCATTTATTTATAATAATAATAATAATAATAATAATAACGAATATTTGTAATGCGGTGGTATCTATCAAAACGATTTATACATAGTCCGCCTCATGAGCGCTCAGAGATATAATTAAAACTTCCCCTCAGTTCAGTCCATCATCCCTATCTGATGAAAACAACTTGCCACAATCTTCAAATTAAATTATTTTCCAATCTTTGTTGATCCTGTTGCCCAATTTGGTTGTCTTTTCCCTATATAATTGTCTGGGTGACCAGTTAACGAAAATTGGTCCTGAAATAAGGCACATATTATGTTGTCATAAATGCGATACAAAATATGGTGATAGCGCCCTCTGTTGGTAGCCCGGCGTCAGGAGAAGTAAGCACAGCGGATAAATGAGTATGTGACTGTAACGTGCTGACTTATCCGCTCAATGTGCCCGGAGAATTGCTAGCACGCCGGAGAAGTGAGACCGCCACACCGGTACTTGCTGCTAGCTACTGACCATAAAGCCACTTCGACATTCCAACTGCGCATGCGTTACTTACCTTGGCAACCTGAAATTTGAGATAAACAAAGTCGCGCTGCACGTATGCAACGTGCATAACGCGAGTACGATACACGTGTAAACATCGTAGCATGTGGGGGGAAAACACAATTTTTCTCGTGTTTATTAAACCCAATACAGCAGAATCCTGACTCGAATTTAATCATGGTGAGATAATTAATGTTACACTTTGTTTTTCTTCAGATAGAGCAAAAATAATCTCGTTTCGAGTTCGCTAAAATGTAAACTTATACGGTCGACCACGCACACAAGTGGGTAAATGCCGTCAATAGGGGACGGGGCATTGTCCGACCGTCTTCCCTCTTTTGTTTGTACTCTAACGTTTTCGGATGATCTCCATAGGATTTGCACACGAGTCTGAATCGGGGACCTTTGCGGAATAGGGGACCCCATTGCTCCCTTTGTCATACGTCCCCTATTTCAATCAAAAACAAACGCAGTCACACTCAGTCACATTTTATGCAGTGTGTTGTGTGTAAACTACGTTTGGGATCTAGGGCGCCCATAATTAAAAATGTGGCAGCCTGCATAGTTTCTCTAGGGTGCAGGTACGACCTACTTAGCTTTATCTTTGTCTGAAACATTTTTCTAAAGGAAAAACTATAAAAGACTTGCGTGTATTTTGTACCAAAAAGTGTCAATTGCATCATGATAATGTATTTTTGAATTGTATTTGTAGAGTTTTCATTATACTTTTTATAGGAGGGCCTAATTAATTAGGGTAGGGCCTAATTAAGTAGGTCTAGGGGTTTTATTTTTTAAAGGAAATTTAGGGATCAAAGTGATAATGACAATGACAAAATGCAACACGAAAATAAAGTACAATGTAATATACTTAGCCTTTAGGCAACTCTATTGTTCTCTTTTATGTGTCTTCCTTTATATTAAGGTGATGAGGACCATCTTTTGCTGAACCTGAGGATATATGTTCCGTTACAAACTGCGGCAACATCAATAATCAACTTGAAAAATGAAAAGGAGGACAGTGTACAAAGCATGGATGCCAATTAGGTTTCGGAACATGTGATTGTGAACCTCCATTCCATTCTCAACTGAGAAGCGTGATGAATTAAGACACCAGTCGTCGCTAGCACAAGATGATCAACAGGAAATATCCCAAAACAAACAGGAACTGGGTTGCAAAATCGTCGATCGTGTATGCTCAAGACACTTGTATCTTCAGCCAATGATATAATTAGTCTTTGCTGTTCTAGTATTCTTTAACCAGACCTCATTGTGTAAATTTATACAATGTATCTCTGTGAATAACTCGTTGACCAAATAAAGTGTGCAGATATAAATGTACACTATACGTGAAATAATGATTGTATATAATAGGGCTGGTGGCTTTCCTTTTACATGTAATATTAATAAAATGCTTTCACCCTTTATCACGAAGCATATAAAATCACTCGGCTGATGTGTTTGTGAACGTATTGTGGCAAAAATCGCCAAGCCGCTTATTTATTGAGAGTTAACTGAATTAATATTATTGGCTAGCTTAATAATATCCCAATTCTAGAAACTTTGTTTATAACTAACTCTAGCCTAGCTGGAATCTGGAAGTTTATTTACATCAGTACATGTATTAACATTTGTTGAATTTTATGCTTTGATCTTCAGCTGTACTTACGCTGACTTCACGTAGTGTGTTTATCCGCCGTAATTTACTGAATGAACGTATTGCATGCTGTACGTACACGCACGTATACTGTACGTGCGTGCGATACAACTGTGAGCCGCGCCAGTACATATGTACATGTACTGTTGTGTTGTTACAAGCTACCGTAGACTGTTGTATTATCTGGCCAATCATCGCTGTTGTATGAGATGCGCGTTTCGCGCACATGTGGAGCGCGTCCGCATCGTGCCTATAAATTCCGCTGATTTCTGTTCTGTTCTGTTCTGTTCCATCGGAGCAGGCCGCGCAAGATCTCAAGACAAGACCTTAAGGCATATTTTAGAAAGCCCACAACCGTGCCTAGATCTGCGCTATTGGGCTTTGTCGGAGAAAACCACATGGACATTTCCGTGTGTAAAATCCGACGCTAGTAATAAAGACTAAAAGAAAGTATAGTTACATAAATGCGCTGTAATGTTTTTCAGCTATATTCCTGTTGTATAACAGACGACAGAAATAGCGGCCATCGAATCCTTAAAGCTATCCACGCTACCACTAAATAATCTCATGCCACAGCTTTATTGGAATATCTTTGTTTACATTAATAGAGGGCGCTGTTTTAAAGATGTTCAGCTCAGATGTACTCGAGAAGTTTCAATAAACTGAATTACCATTTTGATTGGTTGAAAGAATTACTCCCTCTTGTGGACATTATCTTTTATTGCTCCCCACATTCCCTCCAAGAATCCTGTCTCACTCATCTACACTTCATTAAAGATTCCGGCAGATAACTAGGACTTGATTTTACTTAGGGGTTAGCCCAGACTGACATTAGGCGACCCGGAATCGTTACATTTTGGTGGCAGCGGCGGGGATCTCATTTTTGGTGATACAATTGAAAATATGGAATACCAAGTATCCGAGATCCAAGACGAATCCACGATGAGCGAGTCAAGAGAAGAAAATGAGGGATTAGTTGCAATTTCCGATGAACAAGAAGCAGGGGAAGATAAATTTGTTCAAGTAACAGAAGGCGGAGATGCAAGGTCAAGTTTTTCAACACCGTGTGACCAAGAGCAACTCATACAAGACGGTGAAGCTGTACTTGGAAGACTGATGACAGAAGGAGAGTTACTCAAACGGGAGCTTAACAAGGCCAAGAAGAAAAACAAGACAAAGATTGGGGAAATGTTGGAAAAGCAAGAATCAAGAGAATTGAAGGGAGATGTTAGAATGCGAATCAAGCCGACGACTTATGATGGAACAAGTTCATGGAAAGATTACGTTGTCCAATTTGAGATGTTGTCTGAGATGAACGGATGGGATGAGAAGGTGAAGGCTATGTATCTCGCGGCAAATTTAAGGGGTTCAGCGCAGTCCGTACTTGGGGACTTGGACAGTGACAGACGCCGTGATTACAGTGCATTAGTTGCAGCATTGAGCAATAGATTTGGATCAGAAAACCAACAAGAACTGTTCAGGGTGCGTCTGAAGAATCGGCAAAGAAAAAGAGAAGAAACCCTACCTGAACTTGCGCAAGTTATAAGGCGACTGACAAGATTGGCGTACCCAACAGCTAAATATGATTTGCAAGAGACATTGGCCAAAGAGCACTTTATTGATGCTCTTTGTGATACCGAGATAAGATGGCGAGTATTCCAGTCCAAGCCCGACAGCCTCGATGATGCTGTTCGTATTGCCGTGGAGTTAGAGGCATTTCAAGCGATTGAGCGACAGCGTGGGTTCTCAAGAAAAACGGCAAGAGTTGTGTCATCGACGGATCAGGATGAGAGTAGCAAGAAAGGTCAACAGATTGAAAAGAGACTTTCAGAGATGTCCGCTGAAATCTGTTGTATTTCCGAAGCAATTGACAAACTAACAAATGACAGGAACCCAAGAGCTGTTTTCCAAAACAAGATGCAAGAGACAAGTTTCAAGGACCGTAATCGACAGTACGACAGACAGCCACATCATAGAGATAGAAGACAAGCTCCAATTTGTTGGAATTGTGGTCAAGCGGGACACATTGCACGCGAGTGTTTGGAACAAAAGCAGAACAGTTCACGTAACATGCGACCGGGAAACGGACAGCAGCCGAACCTATGGTCCGAGCCTCGGCTGAGAAATCAAGAAACAAGGGACCAACAATAGAGACAAGTGTTTCACCAGGAAATGATGTAGGTACACAAGGCATGGAAGTGATTGCGCAAGTGCATGGTTTACAAGTACATTTCCTGGTAGATACAGGTGCAAGTTTGACAATTTTGCGTCCAGATATTTATTACAAGATTGCACAGATTTCAAGACCAATACTGAATTCAACTGAAGTAAACGTGGCCATGGCTGATGGTGAACTCACTCCTTGTCTGGGATGGGGAAAATTGGAAATCAAAATTAGTGGCACTGTGAAGAGCATAGTGCATGATGTTTATTTGGCAAACATTGAACCCGAAGGAATTTTGGGTTATGATTTTCTTCAGAGACATAACTGTTCATTAGATCTTGGAAGAGGTGAAATGCGAGTTGGTCACAGACAAGTTAAATGCTGTGTTTATACGTCATCAGCAGTTCCGACGTGCAGTAGAGTGACAGCAGACAAGACCGTGACAATTCGGGCGATTCACAATGCAGTGCGCCACCAAGCGTTTGACTCAAAAGAACCACTTTTAAACTTTACGGTCGACTTCTTCCGTATATCATACTGTAGTGAAATATCTATTCTTCATTGTTCACGCGCGGTACTACACAAACTTAAATGTATCCGGAAGCGTCGTTGATTAAAACATTGTTATTTGAAGAAAAAAATTGGAACTTTAATCGTGCGCGTCCAAAAAGACGTAAAAAAATGATGAGTTCATGTAAAATGAATACCGATGCCGACTTTTTCCCATGATGCACTGCGGATATAGCAGGATTTGCGCCTCCAACGGCAGCTTCTAGGTATTGTGAATCGCTCGAATTGCACCAGGAGGAGAGGCATTAATACCTGGCAAGTTGCAACAGAAAGACAGAAACTTCAAGTGTGGTGTTGTTGAACCAGAATCAAGATTTTCAAGAAATCACAATGTTCTAATAGCCAAGACTTTGGTTAATATTCAGCAAGAATTAATACCAGTGAGAGCATTTAACCTCAAAGATGAACCAGTAACTGTTTACAAGGGCGCATGCATTGCTATATGTTAGTCGGTTGACAGTAACTGTATCGTTCAAGATCAAGATAAACGGCGGGTAGCTGTTTTGAAAGAGCACCATACTCAAGAGAATGATGGTGAGATTCCAGATCATTTGGTTAAACTATACATGACAAGTTGTGAACATCTGAACAAAGATCAACAAACTCAATTCTCAAGAATGCTGAGAACCTACCAAGATGTTTTTGCAAGAGATTCAGACGATCTTGGCAGAACATCGGCAGTTCGACATGAAATTGAAACGGGATCAACGAAGCCGATCCGACAACCACCGAGACGGCTACCAATTCATCAACGACAGGACGCAAGAGAAGAAATCGACAAGATGCTTAAGCGGGGGGTCATAGAACCATCGTCTAGTCCATGGGCTTCGCCCATTGTTTTAGTAAAGAAGAAAGATGGGTCCACAAGATTTTGTGTAGACTACCGAAAGATCAACACTGCTACAATCAAGGATTCGTACCCTTTACCAAGAATTGACGACACATTAGATACGTTGTCAGGGTCCAAGTGGTTTTCCACTTTAGACTTAGCAAGTGGGTACTGGCAAGTGGAGATGGCAGACAAGGACAAACAGAAGACGGCATTTGTTACCAACCAAGGACTTTATGAATTCAAGGTGATGCCATTTGGGTTGTGCAATGCACCTGCAACCTTTGAACGGCTCATGGAAAGAGTTTTGTCGGGTTTGCAGTGGCAAACATGTTTGGTGTATATTGACGACATCATCGTGTACGGAGACAGTTTTGAACTGTCTATGCAGAGATTACAGGAAGTGCTGACAAGAATCAGAAGGGCAGGGCTAAAATTAAGTCCGAAGAAGTGCCACATTTTCCAGAGGTGTGTCAACTTTCTAGGTCACGTGGTGTCGGAGGAAGGAATACAGACAGATCCGGTTAAGACGGAAAGTGTCAAAAAATGGCCAACACCAAGAACAGTGACGGACGTTCGTAGCTTTCTCGGGCTGTGTTCATACTATAGGAGATTTGTCAGAGGATTTGCAGAGATAGCAAGACCATTACATCGACTGACTGAAAAGATGCACAATTTCGCATGGAGTCAAGAGTGTGACTGTGCATTCAAGAAGCTAAAGAGAGCACTAGTTTCGGCACCGATCTTAGGCTATCCTTCAAGTGATGATACATTCATTTTGGACACAGACGCAAGTAACCAAGGTATAGGAGCGGTCTTGTCGCAGGTACAAAACGGTCAAGAACAAGTCATCGCTTATTTCAGCAGAGCGTTGACGAAAGCCGAGAGGAACTATTGCGTAACAAGGAAGGAGTTACTGGCTGTTGTCGCATCGACAAAACATTTCCACCATTACTTGTACGGCAAGAAGTTTCTCATCCGCACAGATCACGGCGCTTTGCGTTGGCTGATGAATTTCAAAAGTCCCGAAGGCCAAATTGCAAGATGGTTAGAGGTAATGAGCACGTATGAAATTGAAATTCAACATCGACCTGGCAAACAACATGGGAATGCAGATGGTTTATCAAGGAGACCATGTGATGAGTGCCACCAGTGTGACAGAATAGAAAAGAATGAAGGAGACGCACAGATCATCAAGCACAGTTTAAGACAGCCACGTCAGCCTCGAACTGATGAAAGCAGAGTTAAGGAAACAGGTCCAAGCTCAAGTAATCCACATTGTGGAACAGTCACAAGAAAATCAAGCAAAACACTAAGTGGAGAAGACGTCCCTGATGAACCAATGGAGGATGAACTAGTAACAAGACAGGAAATCCGAGAAGAACAGAGAACAGATAAAAGCGTTGGCAAGATACTCCAATGGAAAGAAACTTTCAAAGTCCGACCTGAGTGGTCTGATATTTCCCTTGAGTGTGCAGAAGTAAAGAGTTACTGGTCACAATGGGATCGATTAGAGCTCCGGGAAGATGTCCTATGTCGACGATGGGAAACACCGGCAGGCGATCGAGTGACGTGGCAAATTGTTCTTCCGAAAAGTTTGAGAAGAAAACTAGTGACAAGACTACATAGTGACCAGACGTGTGGTCACCTCGGGCAAAACAAAACAAGAGGACGAGTAAGATGCAGATTTTACTGGAACAAATGGCAACGAGATGTGAACCTCATTTGTTCAACCTGTGACAAATGTGCGTCAAGAAAATCCCCAAACAAGACAAGACGAAGTCGCATGAAAACCTACAATGTTGGAGTACCCCTGGAGAGGGTTGCCATGGACATATTGGGACCGTTACCGCTAACGAATGGAGGTAACAAATACATTTTGGTTGTAGGTGACTACTTCACGAAATGGACGGAGGCATACGCATTGCCTAATCAAGAGGCAACTACAGTAGCCACTGTTTTCGTAGAACAGTTCATATGCCGGTACGGAGTGCCAATGGAACTCCATACTGATCAAGGACGGAATTTTGAGTCACAACTTTTTAAGGAAGTTTGTGAGCTCCTTGGCATTGACAAGACAAGAACTTCAGCGTTACACCCTCAATCAGACGGAATGATTGAACGCGCCAATCGCACACTAGAGAATTTACTAGCTATGTTCATAGATGATGAACAGAAAGACTAGGACAAGTGTTTGCCTTATGTAATGATGGCATACAGAACCGCTGTTCATGAGACAACTGGGTGCTCACCCACTGAAATGATGTTAGGAAGAGATGCAACTCTACCTGCAGATTTACTCATGGAACAACTAAGAACACAAGACCGCCAAGAAAGTCAGACCGAATACGCATCTACCCTCCGAGAACGACTAGAGAAAGTCCATGAGTATGCAAGGGGACACATCAAAATTTCAAGTGACAGACAAAGGCGAAACTATGATCGCAAGGCAAACTTTGGAGGATATTGTGAGGGTGATACAGTTTGGTTGTACAGTCCGAAGAGAAAAAAAGGATTTTGTCCCAAGTTTCAACTACCTTGGGATGGGCCCTACGTAGTTACAAGTCGACTAAGTGACGTTACATATCGAGTCCAGAAAGGTGCAAGAGGGAAACCTCGAGTAGTGCATCACAACAGATTGAAGCAGTACACTGGGGAAAATGCACCGACATGGTACAAGAACAAGGCAACGTCGCCACAAGGGACAACCCCGGAGATGACAGATCAAAGGGAAGTACCAAGTCAAGACGAACCCGAAGAAGTACCAAGTCAAGACGAATTCAAGGAAGTGCCCCGAGAAGAGAAAGGAACGCGTAGTCGCCGAGAAGTCCGACGACCAGCGAGATATAGAGATTAGGGCAAGCAAGAAATAAATGGCAAGCTTCATTATATTAAGAATTAACCAATAAATTTAAGAATATTCCAGATGAGATATTTCGCTATATTAATGATGCAAGAACTTTAAGATGATGCTGACGTACAAGACAAGAATTCAAGAGGAATTCAAGATGTACAAGTAGTTAGTAGTGGAGGGAACACTACGGATAATTTAATCAAGTTATTGCAAGGGATTATGGAGAATACAAGGACAAGGTGAATAAAGTGTAATGCAAGACGTCATGACGCTACAAAGATGATGAACAAGTGACACATATTTGGGAGGAATTTTTAATTTGATCCCTGGCCAGGAACAAGTTATTCAAAAGCCCAAGAGAATATGAAGCCATTCATCACAGAAAAGCAAATTCATGATGTTAAAATACCTAACACCTTTGATCTACGTAGAAGGACCGTAATCAAGTTCTGGACTCTATTGTTGTGCTCGACGTGCGTTATGGGAATGCGCACCGAGGCAAATAGTGTTTTATAGAGGGCGCCCTCGTTGTTTTGCGGAAGAGCCGCATATACTGTAGATGTATGTGAGAGTCCAGTTTTGCATTAATTTTTCAAGAAACTGTGATAAACAGTGTGAAAAGTGATTTGAGAAGTTGCTCAAGAATTAATTTTTAAAGAAGAAAACGGTCTACAAGCCAAGAGAAGGCAGTTGACCTCCAAATTGTGATCCAAGATGGATTAAAGACGGCAGCGTAATATTCAAGTCTTGTTTCCTTTGTATTTATCAACAATTAATTAAAACAGATTTTGCTTCGGGACTGGTGAATAGAGAATTTCCCCAAAGTAAATAAAAAGATCCACGGTTTATTTACATCGAGAGCAGTGTGGCAGATGAATCAACGCACAAACAGTGACGTCACGCAATTGGGCGCCAACTTCAATCTCCCTGAGAAAAGTGGTCAATTTGTGAAACGAGCATCGATCACGTGCACGGCGCGTGATCGCAGGGCCGGCTGCACTACGCGTACGGGATTGCGCTATCACTACCAGTACAGTTTAGCAAGAGATAAGAACGAGAGCAGACAAACAGCAGAGAGCAACATGAGCAATCGCCAGAGAAACGAAGGATGGGGAAAATCTCGGCCACCCACGGTGCACATCTGCAAGATGTGTGACAAGACCTTCCCTCAGTTTTCTTACTTCCAACAACACATGATGAGGGAACACAAAATGCATCCCAGAGATTGTCGGGAAGTCGCCCCTACTGCGAGATGCCAGTCCAGGCCTAGCGTAAAGTCAACTGTCACGGTCAAGTCAAGAGTAACGAGGCCAACCCCGACATGTAAGCCTACGGCTCCGGCGACCAAGAAGACAAGCATGGCAAGATCAAGAAAGGATGACATCAGGCGCATCGTTGAAGCGACTCGTCACAACAAGACGGAAAATTTGGCGGAGAATATCCTGGAGACCATGACGACCCTATCTCTGCCGAAGTTGTCACCCTTTCAATCCCCATCACACTCGCCGTCTCCCGTTCCATCTCCCCAGCCTACAGTAACGGCCTCACCCATATCAAGTTGTGCATCACCAACCAGGGACCCGTTTGCACCCACGACGCCGGACAAGGAACTCTTCTCCGAGGATGGAGAGACAGACAAGACAGACACAAGCAAGACACTACCGCCGCCCACCGTCAAGACCGTCGAACCACCGCTTCAGCCTCCGGTGACAAGCCTGACTGCGCCCAGTTACCTGAGGAACGGCCCTCCACAAAGCTCTGCGGGAGCCGAGGTCAACTTCTTGAGGAAAGAGGCCTACTCTCGAGGCCTCGTCAAACAACAAGACAGCCAGCTGCATCAACTCGACCACGGCGTCATCTATCGCCAGGTAGTCGAGGCTGCACACTTCCCTGACGGACGTATCTACTCGGTGAGATTCAACGAGTATTTGCTGCCGACCAACGCAGCTTTCGGCAGGCCGCAGTGACAGGTCGGCTACACTAGATCAACTTCTTCGGCAGCACCAGAACAATGAACAATTAACCATAATAACCGTCCCAACAACTACATGTACAAGAGACTAAACATCTAGACGTTGCGCGATGTACACTTGGACCCGTCTTTTACGTTTGGTTTAACGTTAGAATGTTTATAATTATGGTGATGTATACGTCAACGCGGTTAGTAATTTCCCCAACGTTATTGGAAATTGGAAGCTGTTTTCTACTTTGTCAAACATGGTAAGTCAACATTAGACATAGGCTAGCATCGTTTACCTCGAAATTTTGGTCAAATGTGTGTGTTCTAGCATGTTTTTGATGGTGTGAAAACCCGCACGCTCAGTTATTTAGTACTCGCTGTTGATAACATTTATTTTGTGCATTTCGGAATACCCGCCTTCCGAACTTCCAGGTGTTTATTGACTGACCTGGGAGCACGTCATGGTAACCCAATGAATCTTTAGCCTGTGATTGGTTAGTTTTTACCCACAACTCCTGGCGAAGAAAGTTTAGTCAGAGCCTTTGTTGTCAATCTGCTCGCGTAACTCAGTATTATACGAGTCTAGGAACCAGAGTCCCAGACTAAGTTGTTGCACGCGAATGACGATTATAAAACTTGGGGTAATTTATATATTTCGATGATAATTTATGTGGATTTCCGACCAATACTGCTACTGTGCTAGGTCAGGAGAGACTCTTTGTTTTTATAGTCCAGGAATTGGATCTAATGTTCGGAGTTGAAAGACCTAAAGTAAGTTTTTATGTTGTTGAAATTCAAGACGTTACTCGTTAGACGGTGTACTGTATTTTTACGGGATACAGTTACGCTAGATAGAACGCACGTGTTTTGACAAGACTAGATTCGCAATTATAAGCAACTTCAACATGTTCAAGGAATTGATTGATTTTAACATAGAATGGTTGTGATTAATTGATGTAAATTGGTTTTTAAGTTCAGCTCTCTCTTTTATGCGAATATTATTGTTGAGGACAAACTTAGTTACTGTTTGTTGTTGAGGACAAACTTACTGTTTATTGTTGAGGACAAACTTACTGTTTATTGTTGTTTAAACTTTAAGTGAACCTGTGAACATGATTTTAATTTGCTCAGTCATAGCAGTTCGAAGTGTTCCAAGATTAACATTTTTGAATAATTGTTTTTAGCATTTAAATGCGAGGACGCATTTGTTTTTTTAAGCAGGGGGTAGTGTGGCAAAAATCGCCAAGCCGCTTATTTATTGAGAGTTAACTGAATTAATATTATTGGCTAGCTTAATAATATCCCAATTCTAGAAACTTTGTTTATAACTAACTCTAGCCTAGCTGGAATCTGGAAGTTTATTTACATCAGTACATGTATTAACATTTGTTGAATTTTATGCTTTGATCTTCAGCTGTACTTACGCTGACTTCACGTAGTGTGTTTATCCGCCGTAATTTACTGAATGAACGTATTGCATGCTGTACGTACACGCACGTATACTGTACGTGCGTGCGATACAACTGTGAGCCGCGCCAGTACATGTACATGTACTGTTGTGTTGTTACAAGCTACCGTAGACTGTTGTATTATCTGGCCAATCATCGCTGTTGTATGAGATGCGCGTTTCGCGCACATGTGGAGCGCGTCCGCATCGTGCCTATAAATTCCGCTGATTTCTGTTCTGTTCTGTTCTGTTCCATCGGAGCAGGCCGCGCAAGATCTCAAGACAAGACCTTAAGGCATATTTTAGAAAGCCCACAACCGTGCCTAGATCTGCGCTATTGGGCTTTGTCGGAGAAAACCACATGGACATTTCCGTGTGTAAAATCCGACGCTAGTAATAAAGACTAAAAGAAAGTATAGTTACATAAATGCGCTGTAATGTTTTTCAGCTATATTCCTGTTGTATAACAGACGACAGAAATAGCGGCCATCGAATCCTTAAAGCTATCCACGCTACCACTAAATAATCTCATGCCACAGCTTTATTGGAATATCTTTGTTTACATTAATAGAGGGCGCTGTTTTAAAGATGTTCAGCTCAGATGTACTCGAGAAGTTTCAATAAACTGAATTACCATTTTGATTGGTTGAAAGAATTACTCCCTCTTGTGGACATTATCTTTTATTGCTCCCCACATTCCCTCCAAGAATCCTGTCTCACTCATCTACACTTCATTAAAGATTCCGGCAGATAACTAGGACTTGATTTTACTTAGGGGTACGTTAGCCCAGACTGACATTAGGCGACCCGGAATCGTTACAGTATTTTAAAGGTATCGTGCTTTAATCAACAGGTGCAAGAAGAAAAAAGTGAACATATACATGTATTACAAAATAATAAAGATATAAAGCCTGACTAAAATAATATTGTTTAAGCTGCTCAGTTAATTAACAATATTATTATACACCCACTTGCAGCTGCAATTAACCCTTCATAATTTGTAACATAAAAGATGAAGATTATTTCAAAATACGAAAACAATTCAAGATTTGTCAAATGGCTAATGTTTGACCGGTTTGAACACCACTATATTTTGTGTAACCTCTGCATCAGCTAGTTATAAAATCAATATAATTTATAAATGGTAAATTCAATAATGGTATCAATGAACGGTTTCCAATGAACAACATAATTCAATTTTGAAAGTGGAATCTGGTATTGGTAGCTGCTTTGCCAATTAACACAAACGAAATTGTAATTGCTTTTGTGGCAATAATCCATCCAAGTTCCGAATATAACTTCGTTCTGTGTTTGTCTTCGGTCAGTTCGTCAACTTTCAGATAGAGGAACGTTGAGCTGATCAAGCCGAGTTCCTTCTTCCCCCCGCTGGATTTCCTCTTAATTAAAAAAAAATCCTTCAAAGCCTCGACATTCCAGTGTTCAATAACATCTAAAGACAAAGCAAAAGAATCCTCTGAGGACATTGACAAAGTTATTTGAGAGAAAAACAATCTAAAACGCGACAGTAGAAATAGAAAAATGGCATTCGCCACGCGCGACACGAGTACGTTGCCAACGGCGACACCATTTGTTTATCTGCAATAACCCTTGACATTACCCATAGTGCACTGCGCGCGTGAGATGTCGAAGTGGCTACACTAGCTGTCGTATGTGCGCGTGCGCGAAGAAAAAAATTCCTTCATTAACATACATAAATAGCGCATGCGCACTAGTTTTTTACCGTTTTCGGTAAAAAAATTTACGCAATTCCAAAGACGTTGTTACATGTTACGGACAGGATGGCGAGTGATGATGGTTTGTCGCGATAGCGCCCTCTCGTGGCTGTTTCGGGCGATTCACAATGTAGTGCGCCACCAAGCGTTTGACTCAAAAGAGCCACTTTTAAACTTTACGGTCGACTACTTCCGTACATCATACTGTAGTGAAATATCTATTCATCATTGTCCACGCGAGGTACAACACAAACATAAATGTATCCGGAAGCGTCGTTGATTAAAACATTGTTATTTGCAGAAAAAAAATTGGAACTTTAATCGTGCGCGTCCAAAAAGACGTAAAAACAGATGAGGTCATGCAAAATGATTACCGTTTTTCAAACTGATGCCGACTTTTTCCCATGATGCACTGCGGGTATAGTAGGATTTGCGCCTCCAACGGCAGCTTCTTAAGCAACGTCTTGCCCGGCCCAAAGGATGGCGAGTGATGATGGTTTGTCGCGATAGCGCCCTCTCGTGGCTGCGAATTAAGCAACGTCTTGCCCAAAGACTACCCGAGTGCGCGCGCGCGAGGCCGAGGCGCGGCAGCGCCGTTTGTCTGATTTTGTGTCGTTTCCTTTGAGCCCGCGTTTTGCAGGCGACTATATTTTGTGTGGCGCGCCCTCTATCGACATAAAATAAGTCGAGTTTTCAGGCAATTAATTAATTAATTAACAGTTTATACTAATTCCTTTGAGCCATCTGATGGCGCTCGTCATCCTGAACACAGATAAAAACCGGTGGTCGTCCCCACCTGAGAACCACCAGAGCATATACTGGTCGAAACCACCGATTCTAGTATCAGAACCACCCTACCTCTTCTCAAAAGAGATCCTTTCACATGGTGTTACCGCAAATCTTTCTACAAAATTACACATTTAGCAGGGCAAATGCATACAAATATAATTCCTAGTACATGTATATATCTACAATTTTTTGGTTTTATTTGGAAGTTTAATATTTGTTCATATAACAGATTTAGTCATCTTTGTTTACAAGAGTTCGAGAAGTCTAAAAACGTTTTATATAGCGTCGACAATTACAACATAAAAGTAGACATCCTAACAACCGTTATAAGTTTGGTAACTTATATTCGGCTTGTTGACATAAATCCGTTTTTGTCCTTGGCTCTTTTTGTTTCTGTTTCGCTTTCCGTGATTTTGTTAGTGCTGTGCATTGCCAAATAATTTAGTATTCGAATATTGAACTTTAATTTGATTATTTCAATATTCGAACATAAGTATTGAGATAAAAATGTTCTTATGAATAAAGATAACTGACTAGTTAAAAAAAATGCAAATTAAAGGTAGAATACACCATTGGCAATTGCTTTAATTTTCAGAAATAGTGTGAATTTAGGGGGTTGTATTTTATAGTAAATGACCTGTCCGAAGTTTTACAATCATAGATGCTGGGACAAGGAAGAAAAAACAGCGTACGTTTTCAAGAATTACCGTTTTCAACTGCCGTCGGGCAGTGTGTTTTTTTTCACGATCACCGTCTGGTGTTCGTGAAGTTATTTTTTGAAAATTCAATTTTTAAGAACAATTGCAGGACATCTAGCGCAGTAATTTTGCAGGATACCTACAATCATTATTTACTTTCTAATATAAAGTAAGTTTTTTTTAAAATAATTCGGCAGTACACAATTTTGAAATCTGCAAATGGTGTATCCTACCTTTAAGGTTAATATTCGTCGCTGGAGCATTTGAAACTGGGCATTATTTTGGCAATGATAAATACCGTAAAACAAGGCAACTTTGGTAAATTTTCAGATATTTGTCAACATATAAATTTCTGCATATTAATTAAACAATTGTTATATTTGTCGTGATAATATTTGATGATACACTTGGGTTTGAGTCAATGTATAGTTTTTAAAAAAAATTAATAATTGCAAAAAATATTTATTTTCTTTTAATGAATGGATTTGGGGTTACTTTGTCCACTACTTTATCAATTTTTCCTCAAACGCTACACAACTTCCTAAAAAGTTGACAAAATTGACAATTGCCCTCTCACGGCACAATTTATTCACTTGAATAAATTACCGGTAGTGTATTGTACTCTTTTTACTCAATAAAATAAATTGAGGGTTGGGGCAACTTTGGTCAGACCGTTTGTGTAAAATTAAAAAAATATCATGTCAAATCCAGTTTGTATACTATTTTTTTAAACTCGTTCTTGATCATTTAGATCATAAAGTTATCCTGCAGGGTCAAAGTTGCCCTGTTTTACGGTATCTTTTAACTTGTACAAAACTACACCTTTTTTGGAATGTTCTATTTGGGAGGATGCGATACAGATGCTCAAAAACTCTGCACTTCCCTTCAATTTATTACAATCTTAAAAACAACATTACAAAAAGAAGACTCTAGACTGAGCAAAAATAAATAGGTCGAGTGGTTGGACGTCTGCACTACAAAGCAGAGGTCGTGGGTTCGAGTCCCAACATCAGTAATTTTGTTTCTTCAAAAGAATCCCTCGAGACAACACTGATTATACAGAGTGTCTCTAAAAAAAAATATACCCAATTTTAAATTCATATTATTGCAAAACTACTGAATATTTCAGAAAAAGACAAACGTCTGTGGAAAGGGTAGAATGTCCTCTGTCCAATGGTATAAGGTTCATTATGTCATTGCCATGGATGACTGAACAAACAAGACATTTATAAAAAAGTACTAAAATCAGCTCTGTGACAAGTTGTTTTTACTTGAGTGATAAATATAAGGCAGGTGTTTTTAAGGACAAATTATTTCCCGTTGGAACACATTGGAAAAGTGATGACAGGGTCCGATTTTTTTTCTAATCATTTTTTGGTACACTTTCCCGGACAAATTTAACGAGCTGTGCCCTTCACATGACCACCTATACATGTTAACGCATAGCTGGCATCTTCATCTCATGTCTCCTACTTGCCTGCCTTATCATCTCAACTTGTCACTTGTGCTGATTTGAGTGCCTTTCATAAATGTCTTGTTTGTTCAGTCATTCATGGCAATGACATATTGAACCTTATACCATTGAACTGAAGACATTCTACCCTTTCCATAGACATTTTTCTGAAATATTCTGTAGTTCAGCAATAATATAAATTTGAAAATGGGTATACTTTTCTTTTAGAGACACCCTGTACAGTGTAAATACAGTCGGCAAAGAGCCAAAATCTAAGATTGAATTTTCATCTCCAGATGCAAATAATATCTTAGGAATCAAAAATAAATAAGGGAGATTTTTCGTTAAAATTCCTTCTTTTCATCACTAATTGCTTTTCTTGCTTTCCACTGGGTCAGAATAAAACTAATTAATTCCTTTTCAGTAAGCCAAATCGTTGTAAGCACTACCAGTAAGCACAATCCTCCAATACTTATGTGTGCTACTCTGTAGACAAGGCCTTGATCACAACAAAGATTCATCTGAAATAAAAAAAACCAAATTGTTACTGAAAAAGTATGAACACAAAACTTAAACTTCAAAATTAATGTACCAGGAACAATCATCAATCGACAAAATTGTTAGTATGTGACCTGTTCCAAATTAGTCGGATGTCGCACTGGGTTAAAAATAGCTTTAAGTTTCCGAAATCCTAAGTAGTCATTTTTATCGAATTTTTTATTTTTTATTTTTTATCCAAATCTACCATATTTGAAGTTTCTACAATTGTTGTTTTAATCGGATGACTATGGCATCTCTAAAGGCCTAGTCACACCGGGCCTGAGATCAGGTCATGATCTAGCTGCGACCAAAAAATGTTGGAATGACGGGCACTTACGGTGCCCCTTTTCCATTTGCTTTTTATTTATTTTTATTTAGGTTATATTTATCGCCCAATAAAAATACTGATACTATTGGGTTGTAGTTATCCATGATCTAATATAATCAGCACAATTTAAAGTTCAGGGGATTATTTGTATCTGGCAAAATGAGATTCTCAGGTTTTAGAAAAGAGGATGAAATTGTCCTTATAATGCTGTTTGTTGCGCTTCAATTGGACATTCTATTAATAAGTAACTGTTTACAATTCACATTTATTATCATTTCGCAAAATTTAAATGTTGAGAAAAAGGCCTTTGAAATTTCGAGTTTTGTACATGTGATATGGAAAAATGTCAACTGTTTCTCCTAAATAACACTTTTATTACTCTACTTCTATATAATTTTTTAACCCTCAGAGCAGCAAAGGGGAATATGCGGAAGTATGTAATTACTATTTATTTTAATTACAACAAAATCTTTCAGTCAATTGTGCAATTAAAAAAACAAACTATCACTGACTCTTGCAAAAAAGTTGCTAAACAGTTCTTATCCCTACAGGTCATTCACCGGGTAGGACAACCCTTACAAATAATGGTATCGGTCAACAGCCATCTAGTTGTTTTTTTAAGAGAAATCGCCCATTACAAGGCCAAAGGCCACTCAAGGTGTTGGCTACTAGAGGAAAGTGCGGAAGAACCAGCCTCTCACACTGAAACAAGACAATCTGATCTCTTCACCGTATAAGTAGGGTTGGGATGAGTAACGAGTCCACTGCAAGGCATTAATAATGCCTCTACCCAGGCGTAGAAGTGCTATAGCTCAGGTCGGGTCCGGACCCACAACCTGCAGAATTACCCAAAAACCACGAATCGAATGCTCCTGAAAACTAGGCCAAGGCACTGGTCAGACAGACAAACAAACAAACAAACACCCCAACAAACACCAATGAACAAACAAACAACCCATCACATGAACAAACAAAGTAGAACCTTTACGATCTGTGTCTCCAAAACTCACCTCTGAGATGTAAGTGATAAACCAAGACGCTACAAATGTGCCGAGTACCGGCATGGACGGTAACAGACCATTCAATGGCTGAATTAATGTTGTGCCCTTGTAATAGTTGACCGTAAAGTAAATGCTGTGCAACAACAAACATAATAATATTGTTAGGGTGACATTTTGTTCTGTCTTTTAACAATTGTTATTTGCCATCTTCCCCTCTTATGCATGTAAAAAATAAAGTTTGAAGAAAAAAATCTTGCTATGAAACTGTATTTACAAAAGGTACACAAATTTGAATGAAAACAGTTATTACAAAAAAGCACAATTTAAAAAAAAAATAATATAAAAAGGTAGCTTTCTATACGATTGAGACGACAAAGGCAGCCATTCTCTTTTTTTTCTTTTCTTATTTACAATTAAAGGTGAACGAGCAAATATTTTAATGTTAAAATTAAGATAGCCAATTTAGGAAAATGCTCAACTTTAATATTACAATCCAATACCAAAATAACTAACAACCCGACAATTCTTAATCTTTTTAGTAATTATTCAACTAGGCATTCAACTTGTATGACCCCTTTTATGTTTGTATGTTTGTTTCGTGCACACAGCCATTTTGTCTCTGAAAAAAAACTTGTTCAGATCGAAATATTAGTCCCTTTTAACTTATTTGATATAAAATAAAACTGAAAATCAGACTTCTTGGCCGGTACCTGTGTGTTATTCGAGCTGCCATGTTGAGGCAATTTGCCAGAATGAAACCGACGCTTCCAAATGTTTTAGTCAGGAACCACGACGACGAGAGGAAAATGACGGAAAACAGAAGCATCTTCCGATTGTACCTACAGAGGGGATACAGGGTACCATTATTGTTAATGAGCAGAGACACAGCGGGGAACAACATCATGGCATTGTGTCATTACGAGGCCCTGTACATTTTTGGGGGTCAAGAAAGAGTTGGTAGCGATTTTTTTTCAAAATGACTTCTGCAAAGTACAGCAGTCTTCTGTTAATTTTAGTGAAAACATCGTTGTTTGTTTTTTAGAGCAGTATCTCTTGGTAGGAAATGTGATTTTTTAAAATTGCTTATTGCAGTTTATGTCTAAAAATGGTTGGAATGTTTCTTACTAGTTTGGTAATTCCTAATAGTGGATTTAGTATGTCGGGTCGGGTCGGGTCGGGTCGGGTCGGGTCGGGTTGGAGAATTTCGATCGGTTTTAGTTCGGCATCAGTTGAAATTTTTAATGCTTTGGGTCAGTTTGGCATCGTCAACCTAATTTGATGAGCATCATCAACTCAGCGAGGTCTTTAACCAGTTTGCGCCGGAGACGTATATAAACGCAAAGTTTTTCCCAGATTCAACACGGATGACGCATAAACACGCCATGAGCAAGGCCGGAAATGTCCGTCAGCAGCGAGCAAGGCCGGAAATGTGTGGGTGTGCTTCCCGGTACTATCGGCCTGAGCCTGCCTTGGATCGAGTTTCGTTGAAAATAATCCCGTGCGTCGGCTCGGTGATGTTAAAACAATCCCGGCACGAACTGGTTAACCAAATTTATGTATAACACGATGCGTGCACATATTGCCGGGCACATTTTAATTTTGTTGCTTGATTGGAAAGGGGAAGACATTTATTAAAGCAGCCAGTTCAGTTTTGTTTTTGTCAGTTTGGGTCAGGTTTTTTTCGGGTCGAGTCGGGGTTGGAGACTTCAGATCGGTTTTAGTTCGGATTCAGTAATACTTTTAATACTTTGGGTCGGTTTGGCCTAGTCAACCCAATTTGATGAGCATCATTAACTAAGTGAGGTCTTTAACCAGTTCGCGCCGGAGGACGTATATACACGCAAAGTTTTCCCCAGATTAAAAAACGGATGACGCATAAACACGTCACAAGGAAGGCCGGAAATGTCTGTCAGCAGCGAGCAAGGCCGGAAATACGTGGGTGTGCTTCCCGGTACCATCGGCCTGAACTTGCCTCGGATTGAGTTTCTTAAAAAAAAAAATCAAGGCCTCGGCTCAGTGATGTGAAAATAATCCCAGCGCGAACTGGTTAAAGAGCTAGCTGCGGAATAAAAAATATCTTTAAATGTCTGAGAATAGTTTACGCACTTACTTGTCTACCTCGTTTTTGCTCATTGCTGCAAACACAAATGCCTCGGTGGTCCCGTTGACGGCAATCAGTAGAACATAAACACAGTACCATCGTAACAATGTTGGACCTGTTGAAAATCCAAAAAAATACAGAAGTTGGCAGAATAGAAAGTAAACGCAATAAGGCAAATTGGTATCTCAATCAAGTGTCAAGGCCAAGGTCACACGATTCTGGTTGTAATTGAACCGAGGGGCAGGATTATTTTTAACGAAACTCGATACGAAGCGGGTTCAGGACAATAGTGCCGGGAAGCACACCCACGCATTTCCGGCCTTGCTCGCTGCTGACAGACATTTCCGAACTTGAACTTGGCGTGTTTATGCGTCATCCATTTTGAATTTGGGAAAAACTTTGCGTTTATATACGTCATCCGGCGCGAACTGGTTAACGTGCGAGTTGAGCGACCACTTGGTGCGTTCGTATACACATGTTATCTCAAACGATCTGTGACCCATATCAATGTGAACATGCGCAGTTGAAATATTGAACTGTCTTATTATAAGGGCTGATATTATTACAGCCAAATAGCTAGTATACAAATGTTTACTGGTTCAAGTGGTGAGGTAAAACTAGCCTCCCGAGGTGATCCATGGAGCATTATATTTTCCCTCGGCGAAGATAAAGCAGTAAATATTTGTTTTATAACACCTTAAACACAGAATCTGCTTGATAAAATAAACTTGACCTAATTTAAATTCTAAATACACTTAAAATAAACTTAGTAACAATTTGTGATTTTTTTTTCCCAAACCACTCCTTCACAAAATGTTTAAACCTAGCTCTGTAGCGCTGGCACTTAGGAACAATACGTACACGTCCACCCCCATGCATATGCACACAAATACTGCGCAATTGGTATAGTACTTGGGTAGCTAAATGGTATGGTACTTAGGTTGCTATGGGTATGGCACCGGTTCTTTCGGCAGTGCACAGAAAGATAGCAAAAATAGAAAATGTCATGTGATCGACTAGCTCTCGGCCAATCAAGACACAGAATCTGTGGGCGAGGTGTTATAATAATAAATAGCATTACAACAACAAAAAATGGGGGGGGGGGGGGGGGGTTATCAGAAAAAACAATTTCTAAAAGCACTGACCAATAACATAAAATGAGTACGGATGAAATATATAATAACTCAAATTATTAAACCCATAAATGTAAATAATGTCCCCACCGCAAGCCTGACATCATGTGTAACCAATTGACCAACTGTTCCCCTCCCCCTCCACTGTATAGGTGTGGGGTGGGGGTTAGGTCTGCACATGATGCACTACCAGCTCACAGCGGAGGTGTTCTACTCTCACACACTAATGACTCAAGCACTTCCCACGGAACACAACATTGACAAGTGTTGCTGAACGGGGGACTGGACAGGGAGCAAGCCCTAGAGGGCGCACTCCACTGCGACAGGCCCCGGCCGAGAAGCGGATCTAAGGCAGTGTGTACCGAGACATGTATCCCAAATTACTTGTAGTTGGAATTGCAACCTGTGATTAGACTGGCAAAAAACTTGTGATGTTACTTCTGATTTTGCCTGTAAGACAAAATAAAAAAAAAATATTTTCTTAACTTCTCGTGCATATCCATTTCTTTGTTGATGCATCAACAACAGTTCCCCTACCCCTCCCTCCCCCCAATTTAACAAATTTTGATCGTAGTTTTGTTCTTTTGCAGTCTTTTAGAGCATAGTATGCAGGGTGGAGTCTAATTATTATCATCATATGACGCATCACTGTACAATTGTGATAAACTCTATACAAATGCATTAAGCCTTTTGAGGACAAAATTCCCAATTTTTGGGAATGGGAAAATTCATTATTTTCATTATTTTGTTATAATATATTTTGTTAGCCTAATTGGCTTCTGATAGCTTGTGATTGCAACTTGCAAGATTGCGATGACTTGTGACTGACTTGCGATTAGACTTGTAATTTGGTTCTTACGATTCAAGATCGACTGTGGTGAGGCTCTTTTGAAGATCATAGGTGATAGACCTGTGATTTTACTTATGACCGACTTCTAAACCGAGGTTCTGACAATTTGGATTGTCAGATGAGATTTGAAGGTTTGCATGGCGACACGGCAATAAGATAAGTACCACCACGGTAATTCTCTCTAGTGAGCGGTGTGGTTCTGAAAAGAACCGGAGGAAGCACAACGTTTCGGACAGTATGTTCTGCCCGTCATCGGGAGACCGTGGTGTTACCGCAAACTACTTATCTTAATTTGTCTTGCCCCGTGGTGACTTGTGATTGACGTGGGATGACTTACGAGTGACTTACAGACAAGAAGTTACCTGAGCCAGTGCTAAGGAGTGATCCACCGTAGATATCCAGCAGTAGATAGGAGTAGGCTTGACCAAAGACCAAGATGGTACTGCCTATGAGAACTACAAACTTCAGTAGACACTTGAGCAGATCGGAGGCTAGCGTTACGGACTTCTGTTGGATAGGAACGCTTTATATGTGACCCGCTCCAGAAAGAGGTGACTTTAGTCGCGCCATGCATTTATGAGCAATGGCTTGTTAAAGTTAATAGGGTGAATATTTTTGTCAAAATTAGACTTTCATTTTTTGTCTTAAATGACATCTTTAATATCCAAGGTTTCAGATTTAATTAACAAAAAGCTGGTCACATATATCGTCACAAAATTTCCTCAAAACTGTTCAAGCTAAATTGTCCATCAAATTTTATTGTTGGACAAACCTAATTTTGCTGAACCAATCTTTTGTTTTGTAGACTGAGCAAGCCACAATTCCAAAGAAAACAAATTTTAGTTTTTGTTTTTAATTGACACAAATAAAAGCGCTTACATTTTTTACATTACTGGATGTGCCATTTTTGAAATAACACATAAATCAAAATAATATCTTTGGCAAAAAGATATTTATCCTATCAAAGAATATTTCCCCTCTGCTTTTGTTTCCTTTGATTTTACCAATTCCGGAATGCTTATGTGAGTACATATGACAAAATTTTCACAGGAAAACGAACTTTCTTTTCTTTTCTACAATTTGTTTACAATTTCACGTGTCTTTAACTATTTCTATACCTTTTCGTCATCTTCAGTTCTCATAAAATTGATCCGATTGTTTGGGGTTTTTTTCATTAAAATTCAGGAACAATACTCTGCCTTCAACGACATATTTGTTTAATACAGCCACACATACAAGTATGCAAGTAGCTATACAAGACCCATCTTAACCAGTTCGTGCCGGGATTATTTTAACATCGCCGAGCCGAGGCGCAGGATTATTATTAACAAAACTCGATCCGAGGCGGGTTCAGGCTGATGGTACCGGGAAGCAGACCCACGCATTTCCGGCATTGCTTGCTGCTGAACGGCAGACATTTCCGGCCTTGCTCGTGACATGTTTAAGCATCATCCAGTTTCAATCTGGTGAAAACTTTGCGTGTATATATACATCCTCCGGCGCGAACTGGTTAAACGTACAATTTTTAATACATCCGTGTGCAAATTTGAATACACCCATCAGGCTACAATGCGTACGTCAAGCAGAGTTGTATTCTAAGTCGACAGAAGTCCTTTCATAAAGCTAGTCGCATGTAACTGGTTGAACAAAGACAAAGGAATGATTTTGATTTAACAGTTCGTTTGAATAGCTAGCGACTTGACTTGAGACTGAAGGAATTGCGAGGGACTTGCAGGGACTCGAATACAACTCTGATGTCAAGTAATTAATTAATATAGCTATATGGCTCAGTCGGACAGTTTGCTTCCAAATTTTACAAGCCAAGTCAAATACTGATTATAGGGATCGTATACGTTTGGTAATTACTCAAAAACTTAATGGCAATAAAAATTTACTTGGTAAGAAGTACAGCAGCTTTGGATAGTATAATGCATTTTAGAAACTTTTCACTTCGAAGTACTGCGGTTATGGAAAAAGATATCAATTTTTTTCCTAAAAAATTTAAATCTGAGAAGCGTTACTGCAGTGACAATTCTCAGATTGTGTATTCAAATGCAGATTATTCTGCCTGGACATAACCGCACCAGATTTTTGGCAATATCCCAAAATCGCTACCACCTTTTGAAATAATTTTTTTACAGGTTAGTTTTATGGTATATTTCTATAACTATATAAGATTGAAACAGTGGGTTTTAATTACCAAACGTATACGATCCCTATAAAGGTAGAATACACCATTGGTAATTGCTTGAATTATAATGAATGGGTAGATTGGGGGGGTTGTATTTTATACTAAATATCGTTTAACTGATCGGTCCGAAGTTTTACAATCATGGATGTCGATGAAAGCACGAAAAACAGCGTTTGTTTTCAACCGGCGTCGAGCAGTTATTCTTATGTTATCTTTGTTTTTTTATAAAATTATATTTTTCAGAATAATTACAGGATATCTAGTGCAATCATTTTGCTGGATGCCTAGAATCATTATTTACTTTCAAATGAGTAAGATATTTCTTAAAAATTTGGTAGTAAATATTTTCGATATCTGCAAATGGTGTATACTACCTTTGTGGCTGGCCATACCTTTGACTGCTTCTCCAAAGGAACTCCCCTCCCGAGAGTCTGAGCAAAGAACAGGTAGCTACCCTCCTCAATGGGTAGGAAGATAAACCGGGCAGCTAGGGAGCCCAGATTGTTGATGACGTCATAGATACCCTGATCCCCAAAACTCAGCATGTCAAACACGGTCATGACATACCGTTCACCTGCGGAAAGTGAGAGAGAAACAAAGTGATATTTGTGAGGGATTCTGGCAAAATGTGACAGAACTGGGCAGAGGTTGAAACGAAGGTTTTCAGGTATTAGGAAAGAGATTGAAATTCTCCTTACAATAGTGTTTGTTGTGCTTCAATTTGCTTTAGTATCGACCTGTAGCCAAAGTAAAATGTAAAAAACAAAAACCTTAAAGTTTCTAGTTTTGCACATTTAATAAGGAAAAAGGCAATTGTTTTTCCTTGAAAACAATTTTATTCCAGTACCCTCTTATTATTTCTTTAGAAATATAGTAAGTAGACATAACAAAGATTGCAAATATAAATAAATCTTTCTTTCTTTTATGTTTTTCTCCAACCTCAAGAACTACCTTCTTCTCATTGTCTTCTCTCTGCAGGTTTCTTCCTTAAAAACACTTTTATTCCAGTACTTTTTTATTATTTCTTTAGAAATATAGTTAGTAGAAATAACAAAGATTACAAATATAAATAAATCTGAAAATTGAAGAAAAAACAAAAACAACCCTCATTCACTACAGGGTGGTCCAAAAAAAACTATACCCAACTTTGGAGGCCATTTTCTATTGATGTTCCAGATACATGAAATTATATCATTTGTTGAACTAACTGAAATGAACAAAACCAGAAGCCTATCTATTAAAAAGTATTATTTATCCATTTTAGTGTAAATAAAAGAAGCTCTCGCAAAAACATTTGTCAAAGGACTATCGTGTCATTACATTATTGTGTCATATCATATTCAAACATGTTGATGCATTGACAGCTCCCGTGGAAAGGCCATTTTTACACATACTCGCTAGAAATAGGAATATCTCCAAAAATATTAATGCAATATCTTCCCTATTTTCACCAATAATGCTCAACGATATATGCTTTAATAATATGCAAACCAAATTACTAAAATATTTTATCATCTAGGAGAAAATGGCCTCCAAAGTTGGGTATAGTTTTTTTTTGACCATCCTGTATTTTGCATTTTTCTTCACTGTGGCCTGTGCCCAGTTTCGTCTCATTTTGCCAGACCGCCTCGCATTTATCCATCGTTATACCATAATTTATCATTTCTTATATTTGCCATTATACAGATGTTGACTGCTTCCAATAACCCTAACCCCAACCAGTCCTGGAATGAAGGAACCTTCCTCATCCTTGCAAATTCCAACACCGATATGAAAAAAGCATGCACAGGAATACGCAAGGTGGTTCCAAGGTGATGACAATCAGTAGAATGGGCCGCGTAACATCACGTGGCATCCCGTCAGCAATTTTATCCTGAATAACCTTTGACCTGACTATTTCATCAGGATACCAAACTAGCTTATTGTCAGCATGGCTTGAGAACCACGCAATAAAAAACAAAGAAATTATGGAAGAATGTACCTTCAGTGAGAATTTGTTTGAGGAAACCCTGCTTGAAGAAACTCAATGTAAGATGAGCTTGCTCTGGACTTATCCACTGTAAGACAAAAATAAATGTAAAACAATATAATTGTATGAATCATACCATCGTGAATAAATTCAAAATATAAATTCAATACATCTGGTCAAGTGGCGTGTTATGGCCGAGCGATTGAGAGCAGGCGGACTCAAGCTCTGGAGTTTTCTGATCAGCAGAGTGTTGGTTCGAGTCCCGGTCTTAACACGTGTGTCCTTAAGCAAGGCACTTAACCACTATTGCTTCGTCCTTCGGATGGGACGTCAAGCTGTAGGTCCCGTGTGCTGTGTAATGCACGTAAAAGAACCCAGTAACACTTATCACTAAGAGGAGGGGTTTGCCCCGGTGTTCCTAGCAGTGGCTGCAAAGTGCGCCGCAGCACCTTGTAAAAAAACCTCTTACAAAGGATGCTACTTAATAATGAGTCTCAGATTCTCATACAAATCTAGAGCGCCTTGACTGCCAGTCTTGGTAGATAAGTGCGCTATATAAGAACTGCTATCGGCACCTTTGAATGACTGTATTGTCAGATACTGTGCGCCTTATAAATGCTTATTATTATTATCTGATGTAAAATTTTGATGTTTAACCCTAACTCCCTACCCACAAGTTTCCTACAATTAATTTGGATCCTCTATTCATAAATACCTAAGACAGTTTACCCATTCCCGTCGGTCGAGAGCACGTCATGTAGCTGGTTTTAAACGCATGTTAAAACACCGGGGTTAGTTTTAAACACTTTTCCGGTGTCACAGGAAATTTAGACGCCCGTGAAATCTGGTCGCTTTACACTTTTATTGGTTGAAACCTCACAAGGCATGCGCAATACTTTCTAGTGAGTCAGTATTCAAGGTTGAAAATCAACAACGCATTCGCCAAGGCTGTATCTGCGCGACAACCTTTGAAACTGGACCTACGACCATTGAAATGACAATATCTCAACAATGGAGGTGTCAAAATACGCAGAACAAAAGTATGGGTTATTTGCTTCGATTAATCATACCCTTTCGGGCTGTTAATTATTGGCTAATTTTTAAGTGTCTCGATACTTTTTGTGATGAGTATATATGTGACCTGTCACCACAAAATGAGAGTAAAGTCGCACAATGTGATTCAGAGATATGGCCATCCAAAGTCAAAATATGAAGGGGTGGTCAAATTTTAAGATTTTGCATAATTTGAAAACCAAAGTCCTCCTCTACATATTCCCATATTTTGGGTGAGATTAGATGATCGAAAACCTCTTAAATTACGCGATTTTGATAGTGTTTGCGTAGTTAGTGTTTGGATTAAAAATCCATTAGTGGTCTAACACGGTAATTAAATATGCAAATCAGGTCCTCGAAAGTATCCTACGTTTTCGAAATTTTGATATGTTGTTGTTGATACAATAGTTTGTATGTGTGAACAATTTCAAGAAAAATTTTTGATTAAAACATAGTTGTTGCTATGCTCAATCAAAGTTTTGTGAAACCCATGACATTCTAGAGCGCTGTGAAAAGTATTTATATGTTATGTATTATTGGAAAGCTTTCTTTCTCAAGAATTTGAAAATACCAATATCTCAATTTTCAATATTTCCAACTTTACTCTCATTTTGTGGTGACATGTCACATATGTATCCCACCCAACTTTCCCTTTGTGATGGTTAATGGGGTACTTCTGCACCAAATTCATTAAAACAAATGTACTACATACTTGCTTTGAATGGAGTTTAGGAAATATGTCCCGCACTGACTGGATTGGGAAGTCGTCATCTTTCTTGCCTCGCTTCAAAATGAAGTAAATGAAGTAGGAATAGTACAGGCTGACGTAGATGACTGTATAGCCTAACTGTAAATGAAAACAGAAAAAACACAAACAGGTTTCATTAGTAGGTCCACATTTTCTTACCCATTTCCTTACCAATGTCAAGCTTACCCGACCGTTTTCAGCATAGTGTTGACATCAATTGGGAATAAATGTTGCAACCTGACGCCGTTTTGTCTTCATATATCATTTCAATGAAGGTCATTCAGTGCAAAAGAAAACGAGAAATATTTCAAATATTTCAAAATTTCTTTGACTCTTCATAGACTTTGTACACAACCTCTGAAGTAGCGTCAGGATACTAACTCTTTCCAGAACTTGGTAAGAAAAGGGTTAAAAAAAGGGTTAAAATAATCTGACCGACTTGATATAGAGTTAAACCAAAACTCAATTAAAATAAAAAAAACAGCAATTTTATGTTTGCTTATATTAATTAACCAGTTCGCGCCAGAGGATGTATATATACACGCAAAGATTCCCCCAGATTCAAAACGGATGACGCATAAACACGTCACGAACAAGGTCGGAAATGTCTGTCAGCAGCAAGCAAGGCCGGTAATGCGTGGGTGTGCTTCCCAATACCATCGCCCTTAACCCGCCTCTGATCGAGTTTTGTTAAAAAATAATCCCGCGCCTCGGATCGGTGATGTTAAAATAATCCCGGCGCGAACTGGTTAATATTAATATTAAAAACCCACTGGTAAACTGAATAGCATACACCAATGAGTTGTTCACCTGACTGATGCAGAATGCATAAATCCCCCACTGGGGAAAGAAGACCACCAATATTGCAACGAGCACCGAGCGTCCACCAATAGCAAGGCCTTCGATTACAACCTGGAGAAAGAAAATTCAACCTTCATTATTTCTGGTAATGAAACAGTAATGTAGCTTGCAAGCCTGAGAAGTTGCAGTTTTAGAAGTGAGAGGAAAACCCCAGGTGAATATCCTGGCGAAAACCAACGGAATAAGGCAGGGACCGAAAACCCAATCCACGTGTTGGCCAAGTCGAGATTCAAACCAGGGTCACAGCGGTGAGAGAACAGTTACTCCAACCTGACTTCCTTGAAGGAACAGGCAGGCCACTTTAGGGCAGGGTTGTTGTCGAGTACCTGCAAGTCCGTTCACAAGTCCTTTCGTGAAGCCAGTGACAAGTCCCTTCATAAAGGCAGTCACAAGTAACTGGATGAACAATGACATAGGAATGCTTTTATCAAAGCTGATCTGAATAGCTTGTGATTTGAATTGGAAATGAAGGACTTGTGATGGACTTGCAGAGACTTACAGGGACTTGCAGGGACTTGTGATGGACTTGACTACATCTCTGCTTTAGGGTGGTACAGGATCTTACAGGAAAGTATTTTGGTAATGCCTGGATTTTCAGGAGTAAACTCCAAGAGCTATTTAATCCCAGTAAGCTCATAAGCAGAAAATACTGATTAGGCAAATTTATGTGCTAAATAAAATAAAACAGAAAACAAATTCCAAGCAATTTACATAACATGGCATTTTCGGGGGAGTCAGGTTGGTGTAGCCGCTCTTTCCTCGCCTTCCATCCCTTTGACACGGGTTTGAATCCCACCTGGGCCAATAATGTGGATTGGGTTTTCAGCTCGTACTTGACTCCGTGGGTTTCCCCAGAATATTCTTCTGATGCTTTCCTTCCACCTCAAACACTATCTTCTTCTCATTGTCTTCTCTCTGCAGGTTTCTTCAGGCTTGCATGCTACAGCGCCTAGGGGATCGCTTTTGAGGAATCCTTGGTTTTATTACCAGAAAGAAATAATATTAATAATAATAACTAGCAAAACTAAAATATAAAGTCCCTCTGTTGGCCTGAATAATCATTACTGTACAATGGAATCACCATCATTAGCTTTTTGACCCTAACCCTGCCAGACGCAGCACAGTGAATCAGATAAAAAAGTCTGGTGCACTTTGATGCATTTAGCTGTCAACACCAGTGCATAAACACCACAGTTTAAGACCGTGTCTGAAACGGGTGTCTAGAGCTACAGCTACGGCTATTGTCTGTGTCGGCCATTTTGTAGCGCTGTCTGAAATGCCGTCTAGAGCTACAGCTACGGCTACAACGTCACAAAAATCTAGCCGTAAAAGAAGTTGTCTAGCTCAGGCAAAACAAAATGGCGGCAGCACTAACGTTAATTTTGGTGCAAATTTTTGTTTATTTTTTCAATGATAGTGCATTGAATTGAAACTAACAGATCGACAAATACGTCAATATCATCAGGTATTTCGACTGGCTGTAAACAAACGTTGCGTAACATCTAGCAAACAATAATTATTGTAAATTCTTACATCGTAATTTTGCAAACACTTATTCAAGCATCACTTGGGGGCGCAATAACTAGCCGTAGGCTCTACCGTAGCCGCGTCCGAATTCTATTTACCTTAGCGCCTACGTAGACGTAACTGTAGCTGTAGACGTAGATCGTAGCTCTAGACACCCATTTCGGCCACAGCCTAAGACTATTGAGAGCTAATCCCCATTGAACAATGCCATACATGGATTCAGCTGCATTGTCGACCACAGATTCTGAGGCAGTTTGACCTTGAGATTTTTGACCTTGAGATTTTTGACCCGATGGATCTTGCTGCATTGGGCCGGGTTGTCACTTTGACAAATGGTGTACGTGGCTGCCTTTAGCAGGATTTCTAGCCAAAATACCCTGGAGGAAGAGGGTTAATTAATAAACAATTGTAAAAGCGTGACTTTGGGGTCAATATAGTCTTGCTCCAAGACTGACTTTTTCATTTGTTACGGGTCGCGCCGTCCATCTGTATAGTTCATAAATCATCAATACTCCGAAAACGGGCTTATTGCGGGGGGCGTACTCCATTGTCACGAGATTTGTTTCTGAAGTCAGTCTTGACGCAAGAGTCACGTGAACCCGCAAAATTCCGATGACATTCCAAGCATAGCTCTAATAGCTATTCGCCCCCGCATGCGCGCTGAGTCAATTTCATTCAATGTAGTGTACGATATACACGTTGTGTGTTTCCCATAAATTGCACGCGGCACCAATGCACAAATGTGGTTTCTTACGCGTCCGTAACAAATTGCGTGACAATCGAGGGCCCCTCAATAAGCCTGTTTTCAGAGTTCGGATGATTTATGAACTGCAAGACTAGGGTCAATGTACTTGTAGTCTTCACAAATGAAGAAAGACAATCTGACACAAAAAGGAGGAATTAATAACACCTTGTACATACTTTCAGTTTTACAAAGAGCGTTGCTTGCCCTAGCACCAGGAGAGGTTGTGCTGATAATTCTAGGATGGCTGATGTGGCATACACCCCCACACCAAGGGAGTAGTTGGCAATGACGTTGGGATCCGGTTGCTCTAATAGTGCCATCCATACATAGCTGAGAAGGGTGCCACAGATAATACCCAGGGGAAACCTAAAAAAGAAAATGAAGTGAAATACCGGTGAATCCGAAACTGTTATTAAGAATAATATGGCAATAATAATGTTTTAAAATAGTTAATAAAGCTTAAAGGTAGGATACACCATTGGTAATTGCTTGAATTATCATAAATGGGTGGATTTCAGAGGTTGTATTTTATAGTAAATATCGTTTAACTGACCTGTCCGAAATTTTATATTCATGGATGTCGAGAAAAGCAAGAAAAACAGAGTTCGTTTTCAACCGGTGTTGGGCAGTTGTTCTGGTTGTTATTTTTTTATTTGCGATCGCCAACAGACGATCGTGAATTTTTTTAAATAAAATTTAAAAAAATCGGAACACTCACAGGATATCTAGCGCAATCTTTTTTTCTGGATGCCTACAATCATTATTTATTTAAAAATATAAAGTAAGATATATCCTAATAATTCGGTAGTAAACATTTTTGATATATCTGCAAGTGGTTTATCCTTCCTTTAAGGTGTAAACTGCAAATTTGCAACATCATTATTTTGAAATATATTGTTTTATGTAGCTTAGTTTCATCTGAAATTTTCCAACAAATTTAAAACGATTTGCTTTCATCATCTGAAAATTAACAGTACAGTGTAGTTTATCAAGTTGGCTGCGGATACCCGATTCCATAATCTGGAATTGGTTCCTGACATCAACGGTCGGGTACTCGAGTACCCGGTTCTAATGAACAGCACTAAACGCTGCCTTCTTTATTTGTGACCAGGGGCCAATTTCATAGAGCTGCTAAGCAAAAAAATTTGCTTAGCACAAAAAGTCTTGCTCATTAAAAACAGGTTACCAGCCAAAATTATACCTGTTTTTCATGCTAAGCAAAAAACAGCTGATTATCAATCCAGAACAATACATATCAGGTGAAAATTTGGTCTGTAACCTTGTTTTTGCCAAGGACAAATTGTCATGCTAAGCAAATTTTTGTGCTTAGCAGCTCTATGAAATTGGCACCACAAAATGGGTGGAAAGTCGCAAAATAAAAAAAATTGACATTATTACATTTCTAGAAAGAAGAAGTCCTAAGCTTTGAAATGATGTATTGTGTGTTGCTGTAGCTTATTCCTAACCGCCGCTATACTCTTTTAAAATTGCTGAATTAATTCTCCCTTGTTTTGAGAAAATGGAGTTCAAAGTCTGTGAATTGTGCCAACTATACTATCACTCATTGCAATTCAGCCACAAAAAAAACACTTTAGAGTTTGAACTGAGCTATACAATTTTAGGATATGATAAAGAACGTTTTTTTGTATGTAAAATCGTTAACTGAAAAATTGACGTTTCGGCCAATAACTCGTTTTGATGGTCATGTGCGACTTTCCGCTTATTCCGTGGTTCCAGGTCACATTTGCATTATTTGCCTCGTTTACATTTTTAAGATGATAAAGGTTTATTTCAAGGGATTATACTTACGAGCACCAGAGTAGATTGATTGCGAGTGTCCAGTCTCTGTGCTGACCTTGGCTTAGGCAAGCTCTGCGGAATGCTTCCCCTGCTATGAACAGTGTGGTGGAATACAGGAGCTGTAATCTACAAGTGATAAGAATACTTATATGTGATGCGATCAAGCAAAACCAGTCTGAAGTAGGCCTTGGTCATTTTGGGAATTTTTACATATTCTTTTGTAGCGTACTTCAGGCTCCATTTCAGTGAAAATCCCATGTGAATACGACCTTTGGTTAAAAAATTACAACCATTTGAACACCAGCACGTTAAAAATGAAGAAACTGAGAAAATCATGTTTTTGTATCACTTCCCTTCTGAATTTGGTTAAAAGAATATTTTCATTTAAAAGAAAAATGTTTTCCCCTTGTAAAAAAGTCAATTTTGATTTTTCCACCCCTACGAACATATTTTGGCCCGATCCCGAAACACGAATTGCCGAGTTCCAACTGATTTTGCTTGATCGCATCACGTATATTGGATGGCTTTGAAAGGAATACAATAATATACATACAGGGTGTCCTTAAATAAAGTATACCCATTACAAAATTCATATTATTGCAAAACTACTAAATATTTCAGAAAAAGACAAATGTCTGTGGAATCGGTAGAATATCCTCTGTCCAATGGTATAAGGTTTATTGTGTCAGTGCCATGGATGACTGAACAAACAAGACATATATGAAAGATACTAAAATCGGCACTGTGACAAGTTGTTTTGAATTGAGTGACAAAGCTCAGGCAGGTGTTATTTAAGGACAAATTGATTTCCGTTGGAGCACATTGGAAAAGTGATGACAGGGTCGATGAATCATTTTCTCGGATCCCTTTCTTTTTGTGGTACACTTATCTAACAAATTTTACAAGAAGTCCCCTTCACACGACCACCTATTCCTGTTAGTACATGTACATAGCTGGCATCTTCATCTCAAGTCTCTTACTTGCCCGCCTTATCATCTCAACTTGTCACAGTGCTGATTTCAGTACCTTTCATAAATGTCTTGTTTGTTCAGTCATCCATGGCAATGACATTTTGAAGCTTATACCATTGAACTGAGGACTTTCCATAGACATTGGTCTTTTTCTGAAATATTCAGTAGTTCAGCAATAATATGAATTTGAAAATGGGTATACTTTTTTTTAGAGACACCCTGTATATTGCTTGATCATGAGCTACTATTGCACGATTCAATTTAATTTTTTTTAAAGATTTTGGATGATTAAGGGAAGTTTCCATAACAAATTATGAAGGATTGGGGGTTAATACCTGACTGAGACAACTCCCAACATTTCCTTGGAGATGTACCTCAATATCAAGGCATTCAATACAAATGTTGTCAACCGAAACAAAATCTGTGGAAATAATGATTGTCAATAATAAGTATCTGTAAAATTATTTTTCAGAACAAATTATCCAGTTTGTGTACCAAGATTTTCCTAAATTGTCAAAAAATTCTTCAAAATTACTCCCCCCAAAAATCCCTTTCTCCTAGAAATTGTTCTCTCTCCTCGAAAGACATCCCTAGTTCGTCTTGAACTTTTTAAGAAACACCATAAAACACACCCGTTTCAAGAATCAGTAATCGTAGAGGTTATTTTGCTATTAACCAATTGTGCCGGATGACGTATATAAATGCAAAGTTTTCCCCAAAATCAAAACGGATGATGCATAAACACACCAAGTTCAAGTTCGGAAATGTCTGTCAGCAGCGAACAAGGCCGGAAATGCGTGGGTGTGCTTCCCGGCACTGTCGGCCTGAACCCGCTTCGAATCGAGTTTCGTTAAAAATAATCCCGCCCCTCGGCTCGGTGATGTTAAAATAATCCAGGCTCGAACTGGTTAAAGCTCATGTACATTATTGATTGTAAAGGAAGTCATTATATTCTTTAATTTGTGTAGAACAGATAAAAGATGTAAAGCGCATTGGTTGTTCTACAAGTTCCGTAATGCGCTAAAAAAAGAATGTATTTCACTAAATGAGCACTTAGGGAGACAAATTAGCGAAGGTTTTTAGGTAATAAGGAGAGAGTGGCACTTAGGGAGACATTTCAGTGTTTGGGAGTTATTTTTGCTCTAGAATGACAGATTGGGGTCTAAATAGCATAAATCTTGAAGATCTTAGAGAAAAGGGTTAGGGTAAACAAGTTAGGACTGTTTTACGTTTGTGTACATCCCTATAACTTAAGATTGTCCTTGTAAGTGTCGGTGTTTTTTAAAAATTATTTATATTAATATTAAATACCCCAAAAGTTGCAGTTTGACACAGCATTATGATGTTGGCAGAAAAAAACAGTTGGCATAAAAGTTGGCATAAAACTCTGGCAATGTCCAATTACATTTATCTCCTTATTCATTACCTGTAGTATCATGTTGTAGGATACAGAACGGGCTGCACCAGCCAAGACTTCGCCACTCGAGTCAGGCTTTCTCTCTTGCTCTGTTCTTTCTGCCATGATGATCAATTTATCTCGTCCTCAGTATGTCAGCTCGTTCGCTTAATCACTAGAAAACATAGCAATCAGCAACATAATAATAGTGGTTACAAAACAGCTCTGAATAAATATACAACCTCTTTCTTTTCGCTTTCTCTGAATATTACACGTGTAGCATTGTGTAACATTTCGTTTGTGCACAAGTCTATGGAGTAGATGTTATCCGCCATCTTGTATTGTAACAGTCGCGTTTGCGGAACGGGGATAGTTTTCACCTTTTTTACAGAAATTGGCTGAGATTCGACCGGTTTTTGGTGGGCAGTGGCTGGGTGAGTTGATAAGGTACTCATACAATTTTTTTGCTGGGGGTAGACCGTGCAGCAGTATGTGAGTTATTGCCTGCTTTTTGTGCACGGTTTATATTGTTTAACGGCGGTTAACCTGTAAAAACCCTCTCTATCATGAATGGGTGGATTTTGGTGGTTGTATTTCATAGTAAATATAGTTTAACCTATGGTTTAACTGACCTATCTGAAGTTTTACAATCATGGATGCTGAGAAAAGCAAGAAAAACGGCGTTCGGTCGCATATCGCATACGCGCGGTGGTCGCATATCGCATATATAACATCGGTGGTACGGTTTGTGTCAGTGATCGCGAAATAAACAACACGAAGGTCTTGGAACCAAGACTAGCGCGGTGGTCGCATATCGCATATGCGCGGTGGTCGCATATCGCATATGCGCGGTGGTCGCATATCGCATATGCGCGGTGGTCGCATATCGCATATGCGCGGTGGTCGCATATCGCATATGCGCGGTGGTCGCATATCGCATATGCGCGGTGGTCGCATATCGCATATGCGCGGTGGTCGCATATCGCATATGCGCGGTGGTCGCATATCGCATATGCGCGGTGGTCGCATATCGCATATGCGCGGTGGTCGCATATCGCATATGCGCGGTGGTCGCATATCGCATATGCGCGGTGGTCGCATATCGCATATGCGCGGTGGTCGCATATCGCATATGCGCGGTGGTCGCATATCGCATATGCGCGGTGGTCGCATATCGCATATGCGCGGTGGTCGCATATCGCATATGCGCGGTGGTCGCATATCGCATATGCGCGGTGGTCGCATATCGCATATGCGCGGTGGTCGCATATCGCATATGCGCGGTGGTCGCATATCGCATATGCGCGGTGGTCGCATATCGCATATGCGCGGTGGTCGCATATCGCATATGCGCGGTGGTCGCATATCGCATATGCGCGGTGGTCGCATATCGCATATGCGCGGTGGTCGCATATCGCATATGCGCGGTGGTCGCATATCGCATATGCGCGGTGGTCGCATATCGCATATGCGCGGTGGTCGCATATCGCATATGCGCGGTGGTCGCATATCGCATATGCGCGGTGGTCGCATATCGCATATGCGCGGTGGTCGCATATCGCATATGCGCGGTGGTCGCATATCGCATATGCGCGGTGGTCGCATATCGCATATGCGCGGTGGTCGCATATCGCATATGCGCGGTGGTCGCATATCGCATATGCGCGGTGGTCGCATATCGCATATGCGCGGTGGTCGCATATCGCATATGCGCGGTGGTCGCATATCGCATATGCGCGGTGGTCGCATATCGCATATGCGCGGTGGTCGCATATCGCATATGCGCGGTGGTCGCATATCGCATATGCGCGGTGGTCGCATATCGCATATGCGCGGTGGTCGCATATCGCATATGCGCGGTGGTCGCATATCGCATATGCGCGGTAAAACCAAGCAAAAGCAACTTCCCCCCCCCACAAGAGCCGCATTCGCGCGCCCCATATATGTCGTCGCGTTCCGTTTCTAATGGTCACACTCCTTTGTATACAGTACACATGCATGAACACTTATGAACCACAAATATTTCCAGATTTTGTAAACATAATGTTCATTGACAGGGTCTTTAAAGTTGGCGTCTCCGTCAAACGGAGCGAGTTAGTCGAGAGGCAATTTTTGTTATTTGTTAATACATTACATGTACTCCGACATCTTTGGCCCAATTCCGCTGAAATTCCGTTTTCTAATGGTCCCACTCGATCCTTCGTATTACAATAAACATGAACACTTGAACATAAAAACTTTTGAACCACAAAATATCATCCAGATTTAACAACTGTGTGCAGTAGACCTGTGCAGTAGACCTGTGCAGTAGACCTGTGCAGTAGACCTGTGCAGTAGACCTGCGCAGTAGACCTGCGCAGTAGACCTGCGCATTAGACCTGCGCAGTAGACCTGCGCAGTAGACCTGCGCAGTAGACCTGCGCAGTAGACCTGCGCAGTAGACCTGCGCAAAAAATATCATCCAGATTTAACAACTGTGCGCAGTAGACCTGCGCAGTAGACCTGCGCAGTAGACCTGCGCAGTAGACCTGCGCAGTAGACCTGCGCAGTAGACCTGCGCAGTAGACCTGCGCAGTAGACCTGCGCAGTAGACCTGCGCAGTAGACCTGCGCAGTAGACCTGCGCAGTAGACCTGCGCAGTAGACCTGCGCAGTAGACCTGCGCAGTAGACCTGCGCAGTAGACCTGCGCAGTAGACCTGCGCAGTAGACCTGCGCAGTAGACCTGCGCAGTAGACCTGCGCAGTAGACCTGCGCAGTAGACCTGCGCAGTAGACCTGCGCAGTAGACCTGCGCAGTAGACCTGCGCAGTAGACCTGCGCAGTAGACCTGCGCAGTAGACCTGCGCAGTAGACCTGCGCAGTAGACTTGCGCAGTAGACTTGCGCAGTAGACTTGCGCAGTAGACTTGCGCAGGTCTACAGTATCCTGCGCGAAAAAACCAAAAGATTGTCCTAGGAGAAAATGCACGGAATCAGGCACTAAAAACCCCAATCCACATGATTAGCCCAGGCTGGATTCGAACCCGGGTAACAGCGATGAAAGACGAGGGTTCTTGTGTTCGCCGGTGGCGCTATATGGTGTAACAGGCAAAGCGAATACAAAAAAAGGGAACCCTTGTGAATACATTGCAGAAATGTAATAATCCTGTCATGTAAAGCTTTTGAAACACGCGGCCGCCCTTCCCGGCCAGCATGTGCTGCGCTCTCCCGCCGCCGCACAGGCATGACAGGTTCGCGGTAAAAGCCAGCTAGGAAGGCAGATTCATGAAATTTGAAACAAAACAAATACACTTTTATTTTGATATCATCTGCAATAGCAACATGGGCGCAGCCATCTTTGAACACTGGTTTTCGCCAAAATTAACCTCATTTCAACGGCTACGGCTTCGAATTTCGACATACATATCTCAATCAACATTCGCAGCCTATTTTTGTTTTACCTGTTTGCGAACAGTGGCTATGATGACCAGTAACTCCCGCCCCCTTCGAGTCTGCAGTCAGACTTGGGCATAACAAAAAATCCGAAAGGGGGACTCGACACCAGACTACTCAAGGAACATCGCTGACTCAAAATCACTAAATCACGTGAAAAGCTTCACATTGTCAATGTCACCTGTGCGCTAATCATGTAAACACTGAAATTGCGTGGTCAAAAAAGAAGACTGACAACTCCACGTGTTTCTAATTATTTCTAGTAAAGAGGTGTGTGTTTTTCCCGCGTGAAATTTTGGGCAAGAACATTGTAAATCATGAGCCTGTTTGAGAAGACGAAGTCGTCTGGTAAAGTTTTGTTGGACGACACCACCCCCCTTCAGTGTGTGATAGAAGCGGCGCAAAACATGGAAACACACATTGTAAGTGTCTACCCCACTATTTATTTTAATAGTTAGTAATTGATGTAAACGAAAAAATTGACGTTTGTAAAAATTTTGTATTTTTTGTGTGTGACTTTAGTAGGAATGGATACAACATTGGTAAAATTTGCTTGAATTATCATGAATGGGTAGATTTGGGGGGTTGTACTTGTAATTTATAGTAAATACCGTTTAACTGAGCTGTCTGTTTTTACAGTCATTGAAGCATTGAAGTCAAGTTATTATGTTATTTTTGTTTTTTCACGATCACCGTCCGGCGATCGCAAATTTTTCTGTATAAAATTAAATTTTTCAGAATAATTACAGGATATCTAGCGCAATCAATTTGCTGGATGCCTAGAATCATTATTTACTTTCAAATGAGTAAGATATTTCTTAATAATTCGGTTGTAAATATTTTCGATATCTGCAATTGATGTATCCTACCTTTAAATGTATTGTAACTGTAAGGACTAAGGTTTTATAAGTAAACCTTACAAACAAGTTACACAATGTACAGCATGTACAGCAAGCGAAGTAAAACAAAAGGCATTTCCCTGATTACTCAATGTAGCCGGCCTTCTTTCAGTAAACGTTAGTTTGCCGGAGGTCGTCTCTGCTACTGTGCTGATTGCAAGTTATATATGATGTCACATAACTGTATGATTGTAAATCGTCAGACCCCCTAAAACTTTGCGGTATTATTTCTACGGTGCGCACTTGCCTTTAGTTTTTAATTGGCAATGTGCGCGTTTTAAAATGGTGTACTGCATGTCACTAGGATCATATTCTTTGATGCATGAACTTTCACGACTACCGACAAAATATTAATAAAGGGAATGCTTTTAATGGTAAGTTGGGCAAACAAAATAAAACAAATCTGCTTTTTACAGCTAATTACTAAGTACAAATGCAGGTAAAGGCTTCTGGTTCTGCAGACTTTGAAAACATGACCGCACGGTAAACTTTGTTGATCGCCCTCTGTTGTCACTCATCAGTAATATAGCTACCGTGTTCCATTTTTTACGGGGGTTAAAGACTTACGAAACAACAAAAAGGACACGTTTCTCATATTAAATATAAATAAATTGGACATAACTATTAAAATCTGACATCTTTACAAATGTTCTCTGTTGATTGGGATGATCAATAGATGACATTGGATTTGGATGACCTTTAAAGATTGTTTAGGATACCAATTTTAAGGAGGGGTCAAGTTTTTGAGGCAATTTTGTATTTGTATTTTTAGTTGAGGCCTAATCAACAACTGAGTTTATTAATGGCTACATGAAAGGAATAATACAACGCTCAATCCATTACCAGCGGTCATCCCCCAACCCGGTCATTATCACGCAGTAATAACCGGGTCCTCGCACTGATACCTTTAATAAATGCCTTTTTAACGAGAAAAATGGTGAAAATGCTCCAAATTTCTTGACTTTTCTTTCGGCGATATTTCCAGCGTTTTGTGTTCATTTTTAGGGGCCATGTTTTAGCTTATGCATGGTACCCTGTCTCTTCAATATGTGTTGTTATTATAACCCATACTTTGAGACCAGACTAGCTGACCACTGATGCCCACCGTGCATAGCAACGCGCTAACGTTAACAGACGACACGCGCATTTTGAAAAATGCTGCGCGTATAGAAACAAACGTTCTACGCGTACATTTATAGCGTGCAGTATCAAGATTTGACGCGTCCTTGTTACAAGTTACCGTAGAACTGTTGCATTCGGCCAATCATTGGCTTACATGATGCTTGATCAATGCTGGTTCAGGGAACATTTATTCGCTTCTTCTTGAAAGCCCATGATATTACTACCTGATAATCCACTCCACGTGATCGAGTCTCGACCAATCAGAAGCCATCAACTCTCCTAGGTATTTATTAATATAAATTAAGCAATTTAGAGCACGGCATTATTTAGTTTTAAATAATAGTTTGACTGAGAGTATGATTCATGAACATTTGTGTTAATTTTAGCTATAAAATCCTTATTACTACAAGAACATTTATAGTAGAACAAATGAATTATTGAATATGGAATTACTATTAAACTTTATTATTAAAATCTATATCTACCCCCAACCCATCAAATTCCGACTGCAGGTTTTGCTAGGTTTGGGCAGGTTTGGTACCAAACATTAGCAACTTGTTGAACATTGTTTGACTCTGTACCAAAGGCCCAGGAAGACCTTAGATGTATAATGTTGAATAAGCCATTTGCGCGTGACCCCCGAGTTAAATTTGAATAACATCTGGTACGTACACTGACTTGCTCACACAGCTTGGCACCGCGGAACTTTAAATTCTCAAGACCAAAAACACTGTTTCTACGCTAGCAACCCCCAGCTCCGGAATGGTCTGGTGTCCTTGTGCCATTTGTGAACAATGTATTGGTAATGAACTTCTGTTACGTAACTGCAAGAGCTTGCCCCAAATCATGTGATATGGCAACAGTGTCTTTGGTCTGAAGAATTTTAAGGTGCCAAGCTGTGTGATGAGCAAGTCAGTGTATCAGATGTTATTCAAATTTAACTTGGGGTCATGCGCAAATGGCTTATTCTGTGAGGTTTAGGGCAGAAAGGCAAAAGACCAAAATGTTGGAGTCCTTGGTAATGCACAGGCATTTATTTGTTAGTGACCCACATCTACAACACAGTTCCTGTTCAACTGTGTAGGCCTAAGTTTATGGTCTGGTGGTATATCCCCAATCAAGAACATTGGCTGGTCATCACTGCAATGCATTGACCTACAAAGTCAATCAAACTTCAACTGTCAGAGTTTGGCAGGTTTAGTATTGTTAGGGTCCTACCTCCATTGTTCAGTACAGTGTACCAATAATTACTGAACCTGTGTGCAGCTGTTGAAGTTTGTTAGGTATGCTTTCTAGTGTGAGAGCCTAGGGGGTTAGGCATGGAGGTATAATTGTTCTAGAGGGTTAATACCTGTACATTTCTCTAATGATAACAATACAAAACTGAAATCTACATACTGGTACATTAAATGTGACCCGCTCTACATAAATGAGTCGGATGTCGCAATTACCGTTGACACGTACAGGGCGATTGAATTTTTTTTTTTTTTTTTTTTTTTTTTTTTTTTTTTTTTTTGCTGTGTATTTTGCTTCGTTTGTATCCATATTTTCAGAAAAAAACGAAATAAAACTTAATTTTGAATCTTAAAGTGTTTTAATACAGGATTTTGTTGACTGTTTTGTTTCAAGTTCAGTTATTTTGATCGTTGGGATACGTTAATTTTCCCTTAAAAGTGGCTGTTTCACACTTGAAAAATATATTATTTCAAAAAATCATAACAAATTAATGCAGTACTCTATAGCGCTCCGACATACATCAAATTGAAGCTTATCAGATGCTCTTTCAAGCCCCATAAATAACTCTGAATTTTTTTTTTGCTACATCAGACTCATTTATGTAGAGCGGGTCACAAATAGGTAAACATACATTGTATGTACCGGTAAATTTTATAGGCCTTTGTATAAATTAACAATTATCAATTGAGGATTATATCGAATTAATCTTGAAATTACTAAAATTGAATATTTTAATTAATATTTTTTATATTATTCGACCAAAGTTTTCGTTTAATTTGTATTTTAAAGATTTCTACAATGTTTAGGGCTTGTAATGTGCATTAGAATATTTTATGGTATCTGTGCAAAATAAATACAATTATTATTATTATTACTTTGCTATTTCAGTTAGGTTTAAGGGAACCCATATGTCGCAAATATCTACATGTACTGTAGTATGAATTGAAGATATTTTCACTGGTTGAACTACCGTACCACTGTTGGAATGTAAACATAATTCACAGAACATTTACAACATATTTTTGTTTCTTCTTTTTTTTCAACTGACATTGTACAAATAGTGAGTTTACCACGTCCATGCCACCAAAAGGGAAAGAAAATAAAAACTTTCAAGATTTTAAGAGGAAGAAATCACCTGCGGTGCTTATTTAGGGGAGTACGTTTCCTGGTCGGGCAGGTGTCTGGTATTTGGGAGACTGAGTCACATCCTTTCATGTTCATCATTTCACACGATTGCAAAAAAATATCTTTGTAAAGACCGAGTGCAGACATGGTATAAAAAGTCTTTATTGAATAGATTAGTTTTTCTTCCTTTATATTAATTCCTTGTTTAGAAATTGCAATGAAGCTGGTTACCTTCTAGTGACCTTTTAGCATTGTGTTGAAGATATCCAGTTTAAAAAATGATCCTTAGTTTGAATTTCACCTGACTCGAAAGGGAATAACTTTTGTTGGTTCTATTTGTTTGCACTGGTGCAATAGGGGAGACCATGTTGTAGGAATTTATTGACTGTGAGGTAAAATTTGCATAGTCAAATATTGCAGACTATTGACAGTCCCCATTGAACACCACAATAACTGTCTTTCCTCAGGTGTGAGGCTGTAAGACTTTGTGATTGTTTTATTTAAAGCCCAACTCCAATTTGGCTTCACTTTTGTATTCTGAATCAGCCTCGGTAAGAATCTAATGGAGTAATGATATACTCTTTACCCTTCAGTCCTCAATCCTCCCAAATCATTATAATTTTGCACACGCCCTAGAGGTTAGGGTTAAGGGCGTGAAATTTAACTTGGGTGTTGTTTTTGGAACTATCCTAACCAAACAATTGACTTTACATGTAGTGGTGAGAAAAATCGGGGATTTTGAAATCTGCTTATCCTAATCTTTTTCAAACCGAATACCGATTATTTGATTTCACCAGAAGTTCTCATCCAGCTCACAATCATACCAGCAAAAGTAATGAGTGAGGTGCCACATAAAATGCCCTCTCAATAACTGGTTATAGTGGGGAGTATTCAGTGACCCCAGAGCTGTAATGTGGGGGGAAATGAATTGGAACTCCAAATAAGTCAAATATGCAGGCTAATAATACAACCAATAGTACAATAGTAAATCATGGAGCAAATTGGAAGATGTTACAATTGTTTTCCTCAGCCCGTGTCACAAAAAACGAAGACTAAACTGTTTGGGGTTGGTTTCGAATATTCGGTTTTCTAAATCAAAACCGAATAGTGGAATTAAAACTGAATATCAAAAAAAAATGGTTTTAAATCCTAGCACTATTTACATGTCAGCTCTACATTGTAACCTAAGCTTCACGAGTTCACGTATTGAAAGTGGTACTGGGTGGCACATGGTAAAAGGAACACCTGCGACATTTGTATGGGCAGTTAATGCCATGCGTTATGAAGAGGAAATAATTACTTTTCTTTTGAAGTTTCCTGTTATTAAAATACAAGGTTACACAGATAGAATAAAAGCCATTGGGTTCCCAAACTTCCTGCTTTTTTAAGCAGAACTGACTTCGTCAAAGATAATGGTGGAATTAACAAAATAACATTACAGAAATTTCCACTCGCTTTTCACAATTGTGTGACCCAACCTGTTGCGTCATTTAGGTCTCTCATAAGAGTATTCTGCTCAATAGAAACAATCAGTGGTAACAATAAACTTTTTCTCCCAAATTACACCTGTACGATTATATGCTAACCTGAGTGATATCAAAATGAAGAGCAAATGGTGTGCTTTTTACTGCACGTGATACCTAATACATGCACACGTATGTACATGTACGTTTGTTTATGGTGTAAATCGAGGAGTTTCCTTTGTTCCTCTCAAAAATTTTCTTTGTTTGTACTCTAACGTTTTCCGACGGCTCTCATTGGTTTTGTACACGAATCTCAATCGAGATTCGTCCTCGATTCTAACCCTAACTCCAATTCACCTTCCTGTCGCCAGGTATGTGTCCTCCATTTACACCATAAACAGATGCCTGGAAACCTGTCCTTGAGACTTTTTGTAAAGGGATTTGATCATCAATGTTAACCCTAACCCCTTGAGTGCTGAATCTGCCAAAGTTCACCAATATCTTTATGCAAACAGGAAATTGGTGTTGGTGACTTCTCAATATGGAGGTATCCTGAATCCATCAAAATCCTGCAGTACCGCCACGCTATTTAATATTTAAATTTAATATTTAATATGAATCCGCCAAACAGGAAATGTACATCTTGATGGATTCAAGGTGTTTTGAAGCAACATCATAATGTGTACAAACTTGAAAGTTTATAATACTGAGCATTTGAATCATTTTCATTTTGTTTACCCCCCATCGCACTTTAATTTCCCCCTAAAACAAAACGTCTAGGTGTATAGTCCTCCAATGCACATAGCTGGAGTGCATTGGAATGTACCACTGCCATGCAGTGAACAGCTCTCATAGAGAAAGGTTTAAAGTTCAAGCTTTTTACATTGCTTGACTCTGTTTGTATGCATTGCATGTTTTTGCCCCAACGGGAGTAGATCCAGTTCTACTCTTTGCTTCGAAAATGACTGGATACAGTGTTATTTAAACACTATTTATACATATTTTTTTCTTCTTTTGCAGGATTATGTCTTGAAACTCCAGAGAGGTATAACTGCAGAAAAAACATGGCAGGTAAACTTAAATAAATTCAAAATATGACTCAACAACTTTTAAATTAAAATCAAAGTATTTTCTCAAATTTGCAGCATTCACAGAGATGAAACTTCTTAGATCTTGAGCAGTTTTTCGCTGCTTCAACGAAACAAAACGAGCAAATGACAAATGGTATTTTTCAGCTTTTAACCCTAACCATCCCCATCCAGTCAAACTCCAACACCAGGTTTTGTTGGGATCTGTTAGGATGAGTACTGGACTGGACCCCTAAACGGTAACGCCCGTCGATGTCAGTTTTTTATAATAATCAATTAATCGGAAATTCAATATCGAGTATACTCGCTATATCGATTATTTCCCGTGTGCAAAATGAAGCCTAAAAACAGCGCTCAATATATTGAAGACCGATAGGTTAATAGGTACGTTACATCAAAATTTTTGATATATCGAAATGTCAATATTTCGATATGATTAAAAAAGTGACATCGACGATATCGATGTCACAATAGTATCGCGTTTTTTAGTAATATCAATATATCGACGGATGTTACTAAACGGATTGTCTTTTACACTGAGTTACCGGTAGGTATATCTTCAGAATCAGAGTCCAACAGTTTGTGTGTACAGTTTGTGACCTGTTCCAGCGAAACCCGGACAAAGTCACAGAATGCGTTTTCTTACAATGACGAAACAGAGCAATTTATAAACGTCCAGGAAATTATCAGGTTAGGAAACCAGACTATAGTTGGCTTGGCAACTAGTTGGAAGTTGATACAAAATTCCACTTATTCTTGAAAACCACAGCACAACAAATGCTGTAATTTCACAGAAAGCTTTAGACTGTTATTTGCATATATGTGACCCGCTCCATCGTAATCAGGAATAAGACGCTGGGCCGGCCGTTTTACGCAATCGGTCGTTGAAGTGAACGCATGGGTGAAATTCATGACCAAGTCGTTTTTCTGAACATTGTATTTTTAAGTAAAGTGTAGTTATCACAGATTATTGTCATTAATGTCTTGAATGTAAAAACGATCAATAAAGATGAAAATTAAGAGGATTTGTGTTCGCTGTCCGTATGATTTTTATCAATTTTGTTTATTTCAAAGCTGTTTTTCTCGGAATGTCGATTCGGCAAATAAATACACACCTGTCATCTTCATCAGCTCATAACTCGTTAACCTAAGAAGATACACACTTGTGATGGGTATCATTAGAAAGCTTATGAAATTCCCTTTCTCACCATGCGCATATCTCAAAAAGTCATTTCGAGACTTATTCATGATTTCGATGGAGCGGGTCACATATATACAGTCAAGTGAAGTATTTCATAATCATTCTGCAGTTTTGTTTTCAGATGTTTGCTAATTAATGTATGTAAATTCATGCAAATTTTAGAGGAAACTGAACTTAACTTGCTTAGGTAAATGTATTTTCTTACACTGTACATTTGTGAGCACAAAACATGCTTAAATATTATGTAGCCAGTATATACATGTAGTAGTAATTGTTCACCTACTGTAGCCAGCCTATTCTACCCCCTAGACAATTTGTTATGCTCCGTTTGGCAGCCCAATTCGCAGACTTGTGCACTTTGTTTGTTCAGCAGTCTATGCAGTGGAATCCAGGTCATCGCTAGCTGTAATTCAGATCACCTTTTGACAAACCGATTGAACTGTAGACCCTCCTGAGATTGCCTCAAAGAGGAAATCTGCCCGTTAGATCGTGTGCTGAAGAATTGAAATTGACATGAAGTAAAATATTCTGTTGGGTGCCATGCAAGAGTACGAAGGATGTAATTCTTTGGTTCTGCGTTCCTTATTATTTAGTGATTTTCTCTCAAACTGCTCGTTTTAATGTTCACAAATTGGTTTTTAAATTAAATGTAAAGAATTTAAATTGAGAACAAAACTTAAATGTGACTTTTTATCCATTATACATGTAGTAGCAAAACTGGTGGGATGATACAGGTACATGAACTATAGGCATGAACCATCTGCATGTATGTTTATGATACGGATTATTTGACAGTAGTACTACATGTACATGTACACGTGTACACTTTAACCTTAACCCTCCCAGATCCTCCAAAATCAATATGATTTTGCACACATCCTAGACAGTTAGGGTTAACAAGTTCGCGCAGGGATTATTTTAACATCACCGAGCCAAGATGCGGGATTATTTTTAACAAAACTCGATCTGAGGCGGGTTCAGGGGAAACTTTTATTACCAACATATTTATGTTCCTGCCACATACCGGTACCTTTTATCGTGAGTTCTTTCACCATGAGCCCTGTTACCGCGAGCCCTGTTACCGCGAGCCCTGTCACCGCGAGCCCTGTCACCGCGAGCCCTGTCACCGCGAGCCCTGTCACCGCGAGCCCTGTCACCGCGAGCCCTGTCACCGCGAGCCCTGTCACCGCGAGCCCTGTCACCGCGAGCCCTGTCACCGCGAGCCCTGTCACCGCGAGCCCTGTCACCGCGAGCCCTGTCACCGCGAGCCCTGTCACCGCGAGCCCTGTCACCGCGAGCCCTGTCACACAAGTTAAGAGTTTGGAAGGGACTTTTCTTCTTACAAAATTTTACGGTTCACATGTTAAAGGCAGCAAGATCTGTGGCAATAAACTATGAGTGTGTGGTTCCAAAAAGAACTGGGGGAAAAAAATCTACATTTCAGACATTTTCCCCTTTATCTTAGATCCATCGGAGGTACAGCGACTTTGTAGCCCTTCAGGAGTTTCTTAAGATCACCAACCTGGAGCTTCCCCTTCCTCCCAAGAAGGTCTTTGGCAACATGGACCGGGAGTTTATTGCCGAGAGGCAGCAGAGTCTGCAGCAGTACCTCAGCCTCATCCTGTCTCATCATCTCCTAGCAACCAGCATCATCGTCAAGAGGTTCCTGGATCCCTCCAACTACCCGGCCAACTTACAAGGTTTGGAGGCCCCTTGTTGATTTCCTTGTTTTACGGACCTCTGAATGGTTACAAAGAGAGTTGTGGGAGAGGGGGGAACATTTGAAGGCTACAAAAGTAGTTACAAAAGTTACAAAAGTAACCAACCAAATTATTGTTCAGAAGATAAAGTAAAAATATTAATGCATCTAACGATTCCTTTTGAATTGTGACTCGGCTAATTTTGAATTAAAATTTAAATCTTAAAATATTGTTTTCTCAGAATGTGCAGAATTTATATTTTAAGCACTTTTGCTGCTTCAAGTTCAAGTGATAAAAATGCACAACTGACAAATGGCCTATTGTTTCTTAATTTAACCCTAACCCTGCCAGACCCAGCACAGTGCATCTGTGGTGACTGCTTGACTTTGCTGCACTCTGCACACAAGTCAATGTGACAAAGTATGCAATCTGATGCGTCTGGCAGGGTTTCTAGCCAGAATACCCTGGAGGGTTAGGGTTAATTAAAAGGCAGAACCCGCTCAATTTGTGTAACTGTACACATGATTGATGAAAATGATGACCCTCGCCTATCCTTTCTCTGTTTCTTTTTCTTTCCATCCATCACCTTCCAACTTCCTCCCCTATATTTACAGAGGTTGCTCTGCAGCACGTGTCCATGTTCTTCAGGTCTGAGCCTTACTGGGAAGTGGTTGAGCCGTTCCGTGATATCGGCTGGAGAATCCGCAAGAGTTACTTCCTGATCAGGCCCAAGGACCAGCCCAAAGTCAGGCAAATTCTGGCCTGGGTATGTAGAGTGAAATAAAAAACAATCTGTTGATTTATTTGGCCACTGGGGATTAATTTGGGAGAGAAGACGGTTCAACAGATGCTTTGGTAATTTTGGGGGCATTTGAATAAAAGAAAAGGGGTTTCACAAAAATTAAAAAACGAAACCGGTCACAAAACGCAATAGAATCCATCTCTTATAGTCTGTGGTTGTGTATGCACTGGTGTTGACAGCAGAATGCATCAAAGGGCACCAGGTTTTTTACCTGATTCACTGCGCTGCGTCTAGCAGGGTTAGGGTTAAAGAAACCTTACACCACAATTGCATTCTCAGAAGTTCCCTTTCCGCTTGTTCATAAAAATCCGCACTATAATGTATTTCTATGTATCCTGGTTTTATTGTCAAGATTCCCAACAAATGAAATTCATAACCTTTTGCTTTTATCGTCTAAAAAGTTACTATGCAGTTTGTAAAACTAGCTACGGTTACTCGATTCGATAATCTGGAATCGGTTCCTGACATCAACGGTCGAGTACTAGAGTACTCGGTTTTAAATAATAATAATAATATTATGGTAGTTCTTATATAGTGCTTTAGACTCCCACAATGTGGGTGTATCAAAACACTTTACACTTATTATCCCTGTTCACCAAGAACAAGACCATCTGCAGCAGCTCAAGATCAGCGCATGTGGTCTCTACCTTCACAAGTACCCATTACTCCTGGGTGGAGGGAGGCAATTGTAGCAAAGTGTCTTGCCCAAGTACACAAGCACCACGTTCCCTGCCAGGGTTCGAACCTACCGGTACGAACCATCGTACTGGAGTCAAACACGATAACTACTAGACCACAGTGCCCCTACATACAGCCTTAATCATCCACTTTGTGAAGAGGATTTCGAGATTGGTCTGTTGGTCTAACCATCAGTTCTATCTGTTGTAGTCTGACTTTGGACCAGATAAGGTCATGGACGACAAGGACATTCTCCAAGCCATGAAGATCCTTCCAACCTTCCAACATCCCTACATCTACCCAGTCACCTTCGCCTCGGCCAACGAGACAGGAGGGTTTGTCATACGCACCTACCATGCCACGGGAACACTCAGGGATTTCATTTGCAAGGTATTACCTTGGATACTTTTTTTTTAGCCCATCACAAGGCCAAAGGCCACTTGATGAGGTGTGGGCTACAGAGGAAAGTGTGGAAAAACCAGCCCCTCACACTGAAACAAGACAATCTGATCTCTTTACAGTATGAATAAGGTTGGGATGGGTATAACTAGTCCACTGCCAGGCTTAATAATGCCTCTACCCATATTAGGCATAGCCATAGCCATAGCCCAGGCCAGGCCGGGCTGGAACAGCCTGCTGCAGAACTACCTGCAAACCACAAATTCAATGCTCCTGATAGGCCATGGCACTTCACAGTGGAGGATTTAGGATTTTGCAAAAAGGTGGTTGGGTTTTGAAGTACAATATATTTCAAGGTTGGTCATGGAAGATGAGGCATGGCATTGAAAAAACCAAAAAGCTTAATTTATTATCTTCATCTCGTAGGGGGTGTGAAAACTCGTAATGAAATTGATGGAATTACGTGACAGGAAACATTCACAGCAAAATTTGTTATATTTTCTTATTTATGTTAATGGAATATGAACTGGCTTTAAAGGGATCGTATACGTTTGGTAATTACTCCAACAATTAATGGCAATAAAAACTTACTTAGTAAGAAGTACAGCAGCTTTGGATAGTACTGTATAATGCATTTTTAAACACCTTTATCTTTGAAGTACTGCGTTTATGGAAAAAGATATTACTTTTTATCTTCAAAAGTTTGAATCTGAGAAGCGTTACTGCAGTGACGTTTTTCTACGATTGTGTATTCCAATGCAGATTATTCTTCCTACGTGGACATAACCGCTCCAGATTTTCGGCAATATCTAAAAATCGCTACCACCTTTTGAAATATTTTTTTTACAGGTTAGTTTTATGGTTCCAATTACCAAACGTATACGATCCCTTTAAGATGGTTAACCATGAAAGTAGTACTGTACATAGAATGGCTTCTAACCTTGTTCAGAAAATATGCATAAATATTACGAAGTTTGGGTTTTGGGTTGGGGAGAGGGATACTAGTGGTACATGTAACTCGGTACTGGACTGATGAAGTGGAAACTTCAAATAAAAGGTTGGGTCGTTGGTTCACAACAAAATTATTTAAAATCTTGTTGTTGTTTTTTCATCCTCACTATGTACTCAGGCTAAGCCTAAACACCACTACCTGAGGAAATACTGCCATCCCAAGTCCTACACTTCCTTCAACATGATGAACATCAAGAGCTATGGGAGACAGATATTGGAGGTAGATAAACGCTGTGTCTACAAAGTATCTTACCCGAAAGGTTTTTTTAGGCTTGTGATGAGCTACAGGGCACAGGAATCCTTGGTTTTATTACCAGAAACAGAAGGGCACTTGGTAGAGCAAAAAAATGAGCCTAACCGCAACAAATGTAAAATGTACAACAAAATCATTCAAAGTGATCCAGATTCCTGATCTGGATCTAGATCAATCTGACAATTTAATGGAATTATCCTTGACCCTTACGCTATCTTCCACCAAGTTTTCGTTAAAATCACTCAAGTATTTTTTCTGTAATCCTGCAAACAGAGAGACAGACAAACAGATCTAGACAAACAGATCTAGACAAACAGATCTAGACAAACAGATCTAGACAAACAGATCTAGACAAACAGATCTAGACAAACAGATCTAGACAAACAGATCTAGACAAACAGATCTAGACAAACAGATCTAGACAAACAGATCTAGACAAACAGATCTAGACGGGGGTAAAAACATTACCTTCACCATCATAGATGGGCAGAGGTAAAAAATAATAATAATATACCCATCCCATACCCATCCTGAAATTTAGTTATATACATGGTTGGAAAGCCCCTCCCATTTTGGAGATATGGCGTGTTTACATATTGATTACTTAAAGTTCAAATTACACAACTGAGAAAACAGGCTTTGAAATAGCGGGCTCTGTTGTAGTACAACAAAACGATTCACACAAAATGGTCGGGTTTTTTTCTCAACTTTATTCATCAAAGTCAACATTTCTTTCAATGAAACCTGAAACTGTAGGTATTAAAGATGTCATTCATGGCCAAAAAATGAAAATCCCTTTTTGATAAAATGTTCACCCTCTTAATTGGGCCATTACATGATAATGCACAGCACAGGTGCGTATCCATGGGAGGGGTCCTGGGGGTCCGGACCCCCACATTTTTGGACTGGATTTTTAATTTTTTTAATTTTTTTATTATTATTATTATTTTTAAAAGTTTTTTTATGTGTTTTTATATCAGAGCAAAATAGCAGCGTATATTTTTCTTATATATTTTGATCGTTTTGATCTATTGAGAATCTTTTACAGAAAGCATTCTGTAAAAGATTCTCAATAGATCAAAACGATCAAAATATATAAGAAAAATAGGCTCATAAAGTCCCAGAATGCACCTCGGAGCTTCTACTGTAAAAGACAATTCTGGGGGAGAGCCCCTAGACCCCCCGCCCATGGCTAGGAGCCCACATTCATAAATTCCTGCATCCGCCCCTGCACAGCACGACTTTAAAAATACACATTTCGCAGAGCGGTCACATATAATTATATGGAAAACTCTACACACAAACTGTTGTACTCTGATTCTGAATGATGCCTAATAACCCAGTGTAAAAGACAACCAGTTTAGGAGTCTAGTACCCATCCTAACAGATCTCAACAAAACCAGGTGTTGGAGTTTGACTGGATGGTGATTAATTATTAAGGTTAATATGTGTTTAAACCAAATTCTGAATAATTGTCTGTTTTTTTCCAGGCTTTGAAGTTTCTTCATGAGAAGGGCATACCCTACGGCCATCTACACACGGGAAACGTGATTCTAGAAGGCAACACGTGTCGACTGTTGGACATTGAAAACTCTATGCTGGGCCTGCCTGCTTACTACAGGGATTTCATTGTGCAACACAAGAAAATCCAAGTAAGTGGTGTTTCTTTTCACACCCCGAGCATACATTCAGCTTTACCTTACATACGTATTGTGGACATTCCTTTGTCTTCGTGTAGTTAAAAAAAACGTTGACTAAATACTCATTTTTCTCGCTTCCCCCAAAAAAATTTACCCTCAAATTTTGATTTTGGGCCTCTCAGCTGTTCCTTCTATCTTTTCTATATATAACCCTAACCCGTTTTTCCTCTAGCGCTCTTTTTCGGAAACTGAAAAACGGATTGTGGACCTGGGCAAGTCCACAAACCGTAACCTCTTCCCGCATCGTGTAGACCTACATTGTTCCGAGGTCCACAGTCCGTTTGCAAGACTAACTCATAAATTCTTGTGTGTGAACAATTATGTCTGAAGTTTGCACCCCTCATTTTTCACAGACCACAGAGCAGATAGACGTGTACAGCTTTGGTCACGTCATCTTTGAGATGGTGTTTGGCACGCCACTGAACAAGCACTTTAAGGATGACTTTCCCCACACGGTGCCCCCTCAAATTAGTGAGTATTATCCTTCTGATTTGTTCAGCTATCACAAGGTGATCACATGTCGATCACATGTCGATCATTATTTGATTATAATTACATCACATGATGATTGTAAGTCAATTACAAGTCAATTAAGTGCCTTCTAAAAGTCGGTGGATCATACTCTCTCGATCCGAGACTGGTTCAGGCCGGCATCTTTGGGTAGCACACCCTGATATTTCCGGCCTCGCTCGATGATAGATATTTTTTTGGCCTCGCTCGCTGATAGATATTTCTGGCCTCGCTCGCTGATAGATATTTCTGGCCTCGCTCGCTGATAGATATTTCCGGGCCTCGTTTGCTGATAGATATTTCCGGCCTCGTTTGCTGATAGATAGTTCCGGCCTTGTTTGCTGATAGATATTTCCGGCCATGTTTGCTGATAGATATTTCTGGCCTCGTTTGCTGATAGATATTTCTGGCCTTGCTCGTGATTTGATTTGATTTGTTGGTGTATTTAACCAGGGTAGCCTTATTAGTTAAAAAAAATGCTTTCCAAAAGGGCCCTGCATATTACCTAAATAGTATTTAAAACAGAAATTGAAATAAAACAAGACCAAAAACAAAAACAAAATCAAAAATCTAAACATTTAAATCTAAAATCTAAAATTTAAATTAACATTAAATTAACATTCAAATTAATATTCAAATAAAATAAAAAGGACCATAGAGAAGAAGATAGATTAGATCCAAAGACGTGTTTATCCGTCGTTTGTTTTGAATCCCGGTAAAAACTTGTATACAGTTTACTCTCGTTAATACAAACGCTGTTAGATTCTGGGCCCAATTTCATAGCGCTGCTTATCAGTTAGCGGAAAAGTTGTGCTAACTTTAGCAGAAAAATTTGCTAACCTTAAGCGCTATTTCACGGCGTTTTTGTGCTAACGTTTGCGCGCGCATGGAGATTCTACTGTTGGGTCACTGATTTAAGCAAATTTTTCCGCTAGGTTAAGCGTGCCTTTTGCTGCGCTTACTGCTTACGGTCCCCATGAAATAGACGGAGGCTCGGTTAGCAGAAAATCGTGTGCTTAGCAGCGCTATGAAATTGGGCCCTGGTTATAGCAAACAAAAAAGCCCTGGTCCTGACTCTGTGTTTATGTGCACAGTGAATGGGAACAACCGTTCCACTTTATACAAACTTCTGATATAACAAACACTTTTGCTAGGTCCGTATGAGGGTCGACTGTACACGGCATCCAACGCGAACTGGTTAATTGTAAAATTAGAAGTTCATCAGAATTCATTTTTAGATGCCAATCATAAGTCAGTCACAAGTTAACCACACGTTATCATTTTTTTAATTGTGTATTTGGTCAAAAACAGTATGAACATCCACTCGAATCCAATCCAATCTGCATTTGTAAAGCGCCATCAATCTAGTTGCCTATTCCGAGGCGCTGCTAGGAACACCAGGGCAAAGCCCCTCCTCTTAGCGATGAGTGTTACTGGGTTCTTTTACGAGTATTACACAACACACGGGACCTCCAGCTTTACGTCCCAACCGAAGGACGAAGCAATAGTGGTTTAATTGTGGTTTAATGTGTCGACACCGGGACTCGAACTCACGCTCTGCGGAACAGAAAACCGGGTTCTTAACCACCCGGCCACGACACCCCACATCTTTGGTTTTTTTTAAAGTGTCTTAAGAAACGGGTTAATTTGTTTGTATTTTCCTTCGCTTTTGTCCTTGGTAGAGTCTGTGCTGGAATCCATTTTGACATCTGAATCCTGTAAAAGTGGCTTACCTAGTGTCGATGACCTCATAGCAGATCCGTAAGTCAAATATTTACACACACAAAACATTTCACAGTCTTGGAAATAACCTAAAAAAATCCTGGAATTTAAAACTGCCATTGAAAGTCGTGAAAAGTCTAAAAAAAGTCTGTTTGGTAAAATACCAGAAGATCATTTTTCGGTTGGTATGCCACAACTTACGCCACCTAAATTGTTCGTTCAAGTTATAATGGCATAATTTAGCACTGTCAAACTTTAAAGAAATAGTCAAAACTGAAATGTTGTGCAACTTACAATGTACACAATGCCATTTTGAAATAGGCTGCCGGTCACTTATATTTGTTGCTGTAAATAACATTGATCTGATATGCAGTAGAAATTGTCAGATAAACTACGAAGGGAAACTGCATCTATCTATAATTGTTGAATAACGTAGCTAAATGGACCAGGGTTTGAGCTAGCCTTTTGTCAAGGCCTTCGCGGCTGTGATCCCAAGCGACTGGAACGGGAGACCACACGCGCAAGGCGAGTGGCGAAGCCAACTTTTTTGATGAATTATTCATAGAGTATGAAATGTGCATTATTCATAACTTGTGTACAAACAAGTAAAGTGCTGAACGATTAACCAATCAAAACGCGAAAATTTCCCTGACCCCGTCGCTTCTGATTGGTTTGGACTTTTGCTACCGTTTGGGTAACAAAAATCGAGATTATAAAGAAACACATAAGAAACCGCAAACAAGTTAGAAAAGGCCCTCGTGGCTTCGCCACTCGCGTGCGTAGTCTCTTGTCCAAGCCACGAAAGCCTTGACAAAAGGCTAGGTTTGATGCCTACAGCATCTGGATTGCCGTTCTGGTGCTCTTCTCAATTGGCCACCCCACCCTATGTTGGCAGGACCCCAGTTTGTCAATGCAATGCCTTTGTTCAAAGATGCCAATCAGTTCCAAGAAATAAAGCTCGGCATTCAAGTAATATGAAAGTCAGTTTGGGAGTGTCATTCCAACAAAACCTTAATTTGTTTGTCTTCACTTTTTCAGCTTGTTTAGCGATGTATCGGTGGCCTCGGCCCCACAATTCAGGTTGTCCAGCAAGTTAAAAGAACCGCTGAAGACAGTCAAGGAAAACGGGGTGGAGAAACGGCTTAAGGCTGACCAGAAGCAGCTTGCAAGTTGGCAGAGGGCGTCAAGGGCCCACGCTCATCATAACTCAGAGGAGGAGAAGAAGAAAAGGAAGAAGGCTACGGTCAAAAAGAGGTTGTCAGAGCAGCAGCTGGGAGTGGTTGAGAACCAGACGAACGGTGCCACCAACGGTCAGTCGAAACCGCGGATCCCCACTTGGCTTTATTTCAGTGTCGTTTTTTTCATATATCATCTCGATGAAGGTCAATCAGTGCAAAGTGTGGAAAAGACATGAATCTAGGACTGAGATAATTTTCCAATTTTGTTAGGGAATTTTCTCGACTCATAAACCTTGTACACAACCGCCGAAGTAGCGTCGGGCTACATGTTCTACATTCTTTCAGACATTTTTCTTTATCTCACAGTTATGAATATTTTATTAATATTTTTGTTCTTTTCCATTGGGGTTATTTTAGGCACAGCATCTGGAGTAAGCAGTCCGTCATCAACAGCGCCCTCATCGCCGTCATCAGGTAAGGACCGCCTGTAAATTGCCTGCCGAAAAAATAATTTTGCATTTCTAACTTTAGCCAGTCGTACCCTTTCAAGTATTATGCCCGTGTTGAATCCTATGATCATAGTAAACTTCTATCAGTGGGTACACATTGACACTTAGCACCAGTCTATGAATGTTATAATCTAGCTGCAGTCCTTGTCCAAATTTGACAGTTTTGGCTACGGCTTTCATACAATTTAGCCAATACAATCTAGCCATAATGTGGGATGCCTCATGATGTACTGGCTACAGATGTTTCAACCATTGTTTGATTTTAAAAGGGTATTAAATTTAAAAGCGTATTACACCCTGAAATCCCTGAAAATGTCATGCTTTTGATTGTTTATTAATATTCTATTTTAAACATCTGGTTGAAAGGAAACCAACATAATGTGTTACCCGTTCCTAAAGCGGTGGTCACATCTTACGGTCATGAACGTAGTTGAACGTAGTTGAACGTAGTTGAACGTAGTTCATCGTATAGTTGAACGTAGTTGAAACGTAGTTAAAACGTAGTTGAAACGTAGTTGAAACGTAGTTGAAATGTAGTTGAAACGTAGTTGAAACGTAGTTGAAACGTAGTTGAAACGTAGTTGAAACGTAGTTGAAACGTAGTTTATTTTATCGTAGTAGACCGTAGTTGACTGTACTTCACCTGTAGTGCCGTGGTTACTACGGTCAACTACGGTCAACTACGGTCAACTACGGTCAACTACGGTCAACTACGGTCAACTACGGTCAACTACGGTCCACATTACAGTCAAGTAGGGTCAACTAGGGTCACCTAGGGTTAACTATGTACATGTATATACTAGGCTCACAGTACAGTATAGGCATCCAAGGTGACCGTAGAAATATTTTCAAAATTTTTGGGGCTAACTACGGCCAAATCATGGCTTTCCTCAAGGTCTAAGTACGTTCAGAACTACGGTCCACTACCTTTAACTATGTTTAACTACGACTACTAGGGTCTACCTCGGTCAACTACGGTCACACCATACTACGTTCAACTACGTTCATGACCGTAATATGTGACCACCGCTTAACCAGTTCGCGCCGGATGACGTATATAAACGCAAAAATTCCCCCAAATTCAAAACGGATGACGCATAAACACGCCAAGTTCAAGTTCGGAAATTTATGTCAGCAGTGCGCAAGGCCGGAAATGCGTGGGTGTGCTTCCCGGCACTATCAGCCTGAACACGCTTCGGATCGAGTTTCGTTAAAAATAATCCCGCCTGTCGGCTCGGCGATGTTAAAATAATCCCGGCGCGAACTGGTTAAGAAAAGACGAACAAATAACTCTGGTTGTTAACATCAGACCTACGGAGTACGCGTACGTTTTTCCTGTCCGCGTTTACATCATGTGTGCATGTGCGACACACAGCGACAATGCACCAATGTGGTTTTTTACACGTCTGCAAAAAGCAAACACTTTCCAGCTGGAATCGCAATTACACCCAAACAGCTCAAGTTTTTGTGGTTGCAGAAGTGGACCCTGACACTATAAACAAGAACAACACAAAAACGCCCAGTTTTTAACCAGTTCGCGCCGGGATTAACTTAACATCACCGAGCCGACGCGCAGGATTATTTTTAGCGAAACTTGATCCGAGGCGAGTTCAGGCCGATAGTACCGGGAAGCACACCCACGCATTTCCGGCCTTGCTCGCTGCTGACGGACATTTCCGGCCTTGCTCGTGACGTGTTTATGCATCATCCGTTTTGAATCTGTTGGAAACTTTGCGTTTATATACGTCATCCGGCACGAACTGGTTAAAAGATGGTTGTGTGAATGTTTTTATCCTACTTTTAAATGCTCTTTCTGATTAAATAACATCAATTCGTACAGTCCCTGCCCGACTCCGTGGGTTTTTCCCCAGGATATTCTTCTGGGGTTTTCCTCCCACCTCTAAAACTGTAACTTCTTCACATTAATTGTTGAATAAAATAAAAATTGTTGAATGAAATTTGTTCCCGCCGTGAATATAGCCATTGATGCTGGTACGGCGTTAAACCCTAAATACTCACTCACTACTCACTCAATTCGTACAAAACATGTTTTGTAGCCCAATTCAGTCAGTGCGCACCGTTCGGAAAAGTCGTTTCTTTCATTTGCAGCATATGCACGACAGTCGCAGTTTTGCATATATAATGAGCTTGGAGGGCACATTTTCAAAAAATCATATCGTGAAAACCCAGCCATGTAAAAATATAAAAACGTAATAGTATGAACGAGGAATGCTTAATTGTAATAACAAACGTCATGGATGAATTTTTAATTGTTCAGAAATAAGAAATTTCGGACTATACAAATGAACATCGTTGTACAAAAATAATGGTCTCCGAAAAAGTCCCTTTTGTAGCATTTAACGAAATCGTGCAGACAAACCTTAATCATGTGTGTTTAGGTACATTATTCATCTACTCAACCGCTACTGTTGTTGTTTCTGAATCCACTCGAAACAGTCGGGGGCACCCTAAGTATCCGTCGCCGTCAGCGCGAACATTCTCGGTAAAAAAATCCGCCATTACTCGTTGTTCTAATGTGAGCCCGAACGTGATTGGTCAGAACGTGCATCAAGCGTGCCAACTGACTAATCAGCTTCTACGTAACAAAACGCAAGGCACCCATTTTTGGCACGATTCCTTGCTCGTGTGATGCATTCACGGGGGCTTGTGTTGACAACAAAGCGGTGCCTGACTATTATTCGTTAGTATGGTTTTTGGCAGGGTTTAGCTTCAGTTAGGCCTATGTATCTGTATCTGTATCTGTATCTTAACGTCTCAGAAACCAAAACTGGCAAAAAACGCAACAGTTAATTGCTAGTTTAGGGATAAATAATGATGGCCTTCTAATCCAATGCTATGAATACAATATTTGACAGTTTTAAAATGAAATCTGTCTTTGTTTGTTTTGTTCCTGAACTCATATATATTTTTTGTTTTTGTTTTATAATACTTAATCTTTTAAGCATTTTTTAGTGAGTTTTACTTTTCCAACGAATGAAAGTTAAATTCGTGACCCTGCCCACCCCGAATCTATTTACTGTGAAATCTCACTTAAAAGCTGGGAATTGCAGTGAGCTCCAAATAAAATATATTAAATATACAAGGAAGAATAAAAACACAAGAATAAACCAAATGACATTGTTCTTTTCTTTTTCTTTTGTAAATAGTACAAAACATTTATTTTAAAGTTTTTCTCAGCTGCATACATACATGACATGACATCAACAAACATGACAAAATAAATGGCGTCGTAAGAACAAGTAAAAACACAAGGCCTTTCCCCCGACATTTGATGATGACGTCACGTAAGCTAAAACGATACGGCACAAATAATGATTTTTGCAAAATCTTTGGCACTGAAAAAAACATCGACGGCTAAACCTGCAGAAGTATATGTGGTACCAATCGAAAGAACGATCCTTCGTCTATCAGAATATCGACTCCGTTTGTCTCAATCGTGCTCGAAACAGTCGGGGGCACCCTAAGTGTAAAGCTTATCAACGAAAAGTGTAAAACTTAAACCACATTTCAGACGAAGATTCACGTGTAATTGGTCTCTAAAATCTGGTAAAAATGGGTTTATTTTACGAGGAAAATGTTCAAGAAACTTACCACTCCATGCTTGACCCAACACTGCCTTCTTGCTGGGACCTCTAGCCAATGTTTCACATCGTCTCCGAGCGCTCGCGCATTCACGCGAAATCTCGAAGGGTCCGAGAGCGCCGCACGGCTGCAAATGAAACTAGTGAAATATGCTAATTATCTCGAACGGTGCGCACTGACTGAATTGGGCGCTTCCAGGTCGCAATGTCTCTTCATTAAGGTGGATAACATTTGATAGAGATTTTTGCTGATATTTTTTTCTCTTTTACTTGCTCACAGGGTTCACTTTCATGTCACTACTCATTCATGTCACTTTTCTGCTGATAGCCTCCAGCAAGAGTTTATGGAACTTTTGTCTGATCAATGTTGATTATTTACACCTTTTTTCCCCTTCTTTTTATTAACCCAAATCACCCTTCACAAGGCCAAAGGCCACTCGAGGTGTGGGCTACAGACAATCTGATCTCTTCACAGTATGAATAGGGTTGGGATGGGTAACTAACTAGTCCACTGCAAGGCATTAATAATTTCTCTAGCAATATTAGACGTAGAAGTCCCATAGGCCAGCCTGGGTTCGAACCCCCAACCTGCAGAATTATCCGCAAACCACTAATTCAATGCTCCAGCATTTTGTACTGAAATTGATGAATTCAGCACTGTTACAGCACAGGTTTTAAGAACATACAAGATTATAAGGATTAAGATATTTCTCCTCCACATTTTGATACAAATTTTGCATTAATTTGTAGCGAAATCCCATCGTAAACCTCGCAGGAAACGTAAGCATAGGTGAGACTGTACATGTGTGTGTGCCTTCCTACCATCAAACACAAAGGGCAACAAACTCGCAAATTCACACGAATCATATTTTTACGGCATGCCATTGCATTGTGGTTTTTCAGTTTGCATTTTGGTTTGGAATTTTACAATTTGCAATCTTTGGGCCCGTTTAATACACAAGATCACGTAATCCAGCGCCGTGCGAAAACAAACAAAACCACTCATGCACGTCGAATTTGAGCACATGAGAAAAATTACGTCCGCTTCGAATGGACTATTTTTGAGATACCTCAAAAAGTAAATAAATTGCCTTTTTTTTTTATCGTGGACATGAAAAATGAAGAAACTTGATACAAAAGCTCAATTCATGCCTCAAATCTTTAAAAAAGACTTAATTTTTCTCTCCGCCTGTCGTGCACGTCAACATCTTAGATTTTTCGAACCCCCCTTATGAGCAGGGTCTGTTAAAACGTGATCCAGATCAGCTATCAATGCTCCTGATCACCGAATCTGTGAGAAACAAAAAGCCCTTTTTATTTGTATTCTCTGCAGTACAGACAGTTATTCTAGCTTTGCAGTGCTTCAAAATGGTTGCATTTTTACTGCTTCCTAATGGTGGAACTGTGAAGAAAAAAAACTACTTCGTTGCTTTGATAGATATCTCTTGATGGATATTTAACCAGTTCGCGCCGGATGACGTATATAAACCCAAAGTTTTCCCCAAATTCAAAACGGATGACGCATAAACACGCCAAGTTCAAGTTCGGAAATCTCTGTCAGCAGCGAGCAAGGCCGGAAATGCGTGGGTGTGCTTCCCGGCACTATCGGCCTGAACACGTTCAAATCGAGTTTCGTTAAAAATAATCCGCCCCTCGGCTCGGTGATGTTAAAATAATCCTGGCGCGAACTGGTTAATAGTAGAAATGTAAATTCTGGAATGGAGGTCATTTCTATGGACCGGTTACTTTTATTGGACGAATATCATCATCAAGGCCAAGATTCTCAGTTCTACACCGCCTTAACTATTAATGCCATCCTTGCCCCCAAATTGCCATTTTGTGTCCATGATACATAGCTGTACAGACAGCATTAATTACCAGTATGTGATAATATGAAGGGTGATTGATTCGTGGCCTAAAGTAGGAGTCATTTTTCAATGTATGAAAACCCTACATTATTTATTTTTTCATTTTGCATCTTTAGTATGTTTAAGACTATGTCAGCATGGAAATTTGTTTTGACATTAAAATACATAGTGCACTTTTGTGTAGTCAGTTGGTCAACAAAAAATGATGTGGTCAACAGGAGTTTTAATAATCAAAACCTCTTACCTTTTCAGAACTGTTTGGTCTTAAAATTATTTTCATCTCGCATCTGTCCTTGTGTTCATCCGACTTTCTTTTGGAAGATGTTGTTTGTATGCGTGGAATATGTGAGGTTTTTGTTTGAAAATATTTTGAGTTTTGATCATGTGCATTCTGGAAAGATCATGCTTTCGTCACAAAGTCCGATTTGATTATTGGAACCCAAAATATATCTGAATAACGATGTGAGGGATTCTGGCAAAATGAGACAGAACTAAGGCACAGGGCATTGTGGAGAAAAATTAGAAATGGGAGATTTTTTTTGATTTTTTTTCCCCTCAAATTTATTGATATCTTTGGTACGCCTACTACTATTTTTTTGTTAAGAAATAGTATGGAAGTAGTAGAATAAAAGTTTTTTTAGGAAAAACAATTGACTTTTGTCCATATCACACATTAAAAAAACTTGAAACTTCAAAGGCCTTTTTGTCAATATTTTACTTTTGCGACTTGTTTCTAAATGTGAACTTGAAACCGTAAGCCATAACTTTTTTATTTGTTTATTTCATTTAACACCCAACAGCGCTGTAGCGCCAATTACAGGATGAGAGAAGATTATGTGAAGAAATTACAGTTTTAGAGGTGGGAGGAAAACCCTAGAAGAATATCCTGACGAAAACCCACGGAATCAGACAGGGACTATAAACCCAATCCACATATTGGCCCAGGCCGGATTCGAACCCGAGTCATAGTAGTGGAAGGCGTGGATAGAACTGCTACACCAACCTGACTCCCCTAGTTGCTTGAATGGTCATGAATGGGTGGATTTGGGAGGTTGTATTACAGTAAATATTGTTTAACTGACCTGTCCGCAGTTTTACAATCATGGATGCTTAGAAAAGCAAGAAAAAACACGGGGTTCGTTTTTAACAGGCGTCGGGCAGTGGTTCTTATGTTGTTCTTGTTTTTTCGGGATCGCCGTCCGGGGATCGTGAAATATTTTTCATAAAATTCAATTTTTGTGAACAATAACAGAATATCTAGCACAATCATTTTGCTGGATGCCTACAATCGTTATTTACTTTCAAATAAGTAAGATATTTCTTAAAAATTTGGTAGTATTTTTTTTATTACTACAAATGGTGTATTCTACTTTTAACAGAATATCCGATTGAAGTACAACAAACAGCATTGTAAGGAGAGTTTTATCCTCTTTTCTAACACCTGAGAACCAGTATTTTAACCTGCCCAGTCCCGTCTCATTTTGCCAGAACCCCTCTCATTTGATGGAATTATCGGATAGCCATTGGGACCCTACAGGAACCATTGGATTGTCACGATCACCTCTTTCATTATACACTGTAACTCATGTCTTCCACCCATGACTGTTTTATTTTCAGAAGCAAGCGCAAAGATCTAAGTGCTTCCAGTCTTGTCAGCCATGAATATGAATGTGTGTGTAGGTGTGTGCCTAGAAAAAAGACTAGTACTAGAAATAAGACTAGCGCTAGAAATAAGACTAGCGCTAGAAATAAGACTAGTGCTAGAAATAAGACTAGCGCTAGAAATAAGACTAGCTCTAGAAATAAGACTAGCACTCAAAACAGACTTGTACTAGGGTTTCCACTGCTTTCAGAAATCACCGGAAGTTTTCACTTTTGATAAAGCGGAAGTTGTAACGGATCAGCAACAAAAAGCCTAAAGGAAAATCTGGGAATGTCGATTTTTTCTCTGAAATGTCAGTGGATAACCTTGATGGGCTTCTCAATTCTGCACAAAATAATGCGCCGTATTCCTGGTCGCACGAGGGCGCTGTAAGACATCATTTTCTGGGTACCCAACACAGGCAAAATCGTGTTTATTGAAGTAGTTTTGTAACGTAAAGGTAGGATACAACATTCAGTAACTACTGAAATTATTATGAATTGGTGGATTTAGGGGGTTGGATTTTATAGTAAATATCGTTTTACTGACCTGTCCGAAGTTTTACAATCATGGATGCCGAGAAAAGCCAGAAAAAGGGCATTGGTTTTCCACCAGCGTTGGGCAGTTGTTTTTATGTTGTTAATTTTTTTGCGATCGGCGTCCGTCGATCGTGATTTCTTTTTTTTAAATTATATTTTTCAGAACAATTAGAGGATATCTAGCGCAATCATTTTGCTGGATGCCTACAATCAATATTTACTTTCAGTTAGACATTCTTAATAATTCGGTAGTACAAATTTTCGATATTTGCAAATGGTGTATCCTACCTTTAACTTTTATCAAAAAATGGAATGTTAGAAAATGTTAATGCTGAACTGTAAGGAAATGTAAACTGACGTGAATTATCTTCTATTCACTTTTGATTATACACCAGAAATGCCGTGGGCACAGTGCTCTCAATGTTCAAGAATACGGCCTATTTAATGTTCATGAATAGCTCTAGATGCATGCTGTGTTCTGGCCTCACCAACTTTTATGTTAACCTAGTCGGCATTTTCTTTCTCCAATCGATCACAGCTCCATTCTTTTCAATCTCACTAATCGTTCACATATTGCATTTTGTCATAGACCACGTTATTGGATTTATCATTCAATTCATGCGATTTTTACTCCATTGGGACAGTGGTTCAGTTACTCGTTAATATTTTTTGATCTGGAAATATAATCGGTGCAGGACGTTTTCATAATATGTAACAATCTAACAAAATAAACTTGTATCTACAAAAGTATCGAGACACTTAAAAATGAGCCCAAAAGGGTATGGATTAATCAAAGCAAATAACCCAGTGCATAATTTTGTTCTGCGTATTTTGATACCAAATTAATTGGTAAATAACATTTACTACTAATACTGCTACTAGCAGTTTAGTTACTCTACTCCTGATATCTTCTCCCTTAAAGATTGACAAACTTTTCTGTCCTCTTGTTAACATGTTTTGTTATTACTGTTTTCTTTTTTAACAAGAGTTTATCAACTGGTTCTTCATCTTTAAGATCATCGTTTCCTCTATTCTCGTTGAATGATTAAAGGCTAGGTCACAATTTTTACAATTTTACAATTACAAATGTCACAATTTTAACGGCGATAGCCCACGATTCACAAAATCCAGTTGATTCAGTCGTAGCAGCATCTTGGTGACTCCTGATGAATATTGACTGGTCGGCAAACTGCCCTGACAGTGTTAACTGTTCAAAACTGTCGTGGCAGTGCTACAATTATTTTTTCTCAAACCGTAGGACAATCTTAGTGTGAACGTAACTCAATCGCGCACAGTCGTAGAGCGTCATCTTAGGCATTTCTAGCCTTCTGTGGCCAATTGTGGTCTATTTTTTAGGAAGAATCACCACGAATATCAACGACTGTTCTACAGTGTTCTACGCATATGTGACCTGTCGCCACAAAATAAGAGTAAAGTCGCACATTGTGATTTGGAGATATGGCCATCCAAAGTCAAAATATGAAGCGGTGGTCAATTTTGAGATTTTGCATAATTCGGAAAGCCTAAGTCCTCCTCTACATATTCCTATTTTTGGGGTGCAATCAGATGATCGAAAACATCTTAAATTACGTGATTTTGAGTAGTGTTTGCGTAGTTAGTGTTTGGATTAAAGTCCATCAGTGGTCTAATTAACACGGTAATTAAATATGCAAAATAAGTCTTTGTAACTGTCCCACGTTTTCGAAATTTTGATATTATGTTGATTATACAATAGTTTGTATGTGTTGGAAGTTTCAAGAAGAAATAAGGATAAGAACATAGCCGTTGCTATGCTCAACCGAACCTTGCTTGTCCTGTTTGGCAATCTTTTGTGTGTTTTGTTTAGTATGTTTATAAGTAAGTTTTCTCACAAACACGTTTTGTGAAACCCGTGACGTTCTAGATCGCTGTAAAATGTATTTATCGCAAAACCCCCAAGTGTTAGGAACCATTGGAAAGCTCTTTTTCTCAAGAATTTGAAAAGACCAATATCTCAATTTTAAATTTTTCCGACTTTACTCTTATATTGTGGTGACAGGTCACATATTCTAAACTCAGCACAATCGTCTGTAATAATAAGCTGTAATCATAGAGTAGTCCTGACTACCGGTAGTTCTGATAGAACTGTACATTTTAAATAGACCGTACAATGTAGCAGGTTGTGATGAAACTGCTTTAAAATCATACAGACGTCGTCGGTATTCGTATAGAGGTCGTCCATAGAAGGATCGCAAGTATTCGCAGAAGGCTGCAATCGGGACACTTTTCTCCCGATACACCTCGATTACAACTGCTACGACTAATCGGGGCTGTCGTAAAAACATTGTGACCTAGGCTTATATAAAACACTGCACTCAAAATCTGTGACTTAGAACTGACAACGATCAACTCCTGTTTGTTTTTATCGAAAGACTGGAATTTGGTGGACTAACTGCACTTAAAGGGTTCTTCTTCGAGTTTGACATCTTTAGAAAAAAATGGCAAATTAGCACTGCACTGCCTGCTCATTTTGTTCCATTGTTTTGAGAGCAGCTAACTTTTACTAAATTACTCATTTGTTTGGTTTTTTTGTAGCCGCATCCGTTGTGAATTCCAGTTTTATTTTGTTTTTTTCCCCCCACCAGTTTGGCAGTCTGTTGTTTTGTGGTAATTTTTTTCTGCTGTTGACAGTAGCACGGCTTCTGTGAGAAACAAAAGTCATCAGAGCTGCAACCAATTAAGCCAATAAGTGTGTTTGCAATTTATTTAATTATTGTTTTCATACGCAATCATTGCCTTCTTGTTATATGCATGTAGTTCTGTACTTGTTCTTTCTGTGTCTTCAGAACACAAAATTTCTTAATATTTCTCCCGTTTTGGTTTTGCATTTTTTAATTTTTTTTTTACTTACTGTGTACAAAAGTATAAAAAATATTATCTATTTCTCTCTTTTTCCTGGCCTAATTTCCTCCGTTTCTCATTTTTGTGTGTCCATTGGTAGTTTTTTTACACGCCTGTTCTCCTCGCCCCCCACCCCCCGCCCGACCCCCGACCCCCGCCCCCCAACCCCCACCCCCCGCCCAACCCCCGCCCCCAACAATCCTTTTATTCTATTTTCATTTTATTGAGAAGTGCCATTTTTTGTCTATTTTCTGTATAGAGCTTTTTTGGTTGTTTTGTAACATCATTTCCGCAGTAAAAGGCAAAACCGAAGTATATTAAACATTTACATTTCAAGCATAACATTTCATCAAAGCATTCAAATTAATAACCGTGTTGTTTTTGTTTTTTTGTTTTTTACTTTTGGCAGTTCCCCCACCTCCCCAGTCTCCACCCCCTCCGGTAGTCCCCTCTGTCCCAGGCGCCCCGCCCCCACCCCCACCCTCCTCCTCAGCCCTAGCCTCCCCATCTCCCTCGAGAGAAAGAGGGGCCTTGCTAAGCTCTATTCAAGGCTTTTCAAAAGGCGGTCTCAAGAAGGCGGTCACCAAGGATTGCAGCGAGGCAAAGCTGTAATGAGCGCGACGTCAGCGAGGGAGGAATTCCTGCCAAACCTCCACTCCTTAGCGCTTTGACTACAACATGAAGATGCAAGTTTTTAAAAAAAATTTCCCCCAGAATTTATAAACTCTAACCGCTCTATATCCATCAAAATCCATATGTGACCCATCACGAGTAAATGAGACACTTTGCGGCAAAAATAAAAATTGAGATTTTGATTTCATCATTCAAAGCTTGTTTAGCTTTAAATGATGAAATCAAAATCTCAATTTTCATTTTTGCCGCAAAGTGTCTCATTTACTCGTGCTGGGTCACATATAGGCCGTTTTAAAAATCCATTTCTTAGCACAAAAATTTGAAGAGCAACTTTACGGTATTTTAATCCTTCACTACTTGGATTTCTTTTCTATAAACTATACTGAATCTGCCAAAATCTTCCATTTTTGTCCAAAATCCCCCAAAATTTGGCAATAAATTGGGAGCATGATTGTTGATTGTACATTAAATCAACTCGACATTCAATTTGTAAAATTTTACAAATTCTGAACACAAAGTTTTGCGTTTTTGGGGAGACTCGCTGTATTTCAAAATATAATATGACACGATCAAGTGGAATGAGTCGGATGTCGGGGAATCCCAAACATGTTTTAATCAGAACTGTGTTCTTCGTTGGTATTTAAACAAATTTACATAACTCGACAACAAAACATCGTATCAACATGGGGTTTTCAGTTTTTTTAAAACATACAGATGCCCTCTTTTAAACTACAAACTCATTTTTTTGACCGTGGCCGACATCCGACTCATTCCGCTTGATCATGTCACATATTTGCTGCTCAAAAATAATAATTGTGTAAATCTTTTTTGTGTGCAAATGAATGTCATTTTTCCAGAGGGTTGCTGACATTCGTTAAACAAACAAAAAATAAAAAAATACGTTCGTTCAGTAATGAAACACAAATTGAAAGAGTTTGAGTTTCCAGATATGTATGGGAAAAACCCCAATAATAAATTCCCTTCCCCCCCCCCCCCCCCCCAAAAAAAACCTCATTTCATCAAAAGTCTTATATATTTGTTTCCCTTTACATGAAGATCTTGTTAGTAAAGTAATTTAGAGTGCCTTGTTTATTAACTTTCGTCTGGAATAGAGTACGCACATCACAATATAAAAAGCTTTCATTTTTGTAAATAATTAAAACTAAAAAAATTACAAAAAATAACCAGATTGGGGGATATGTTGAAATTGATTTAAAATAATGGGTGACATATCTGCCTTAAGGGGGCTATGTTTATCAGTGTAAATGTATTAAATTATAAATATAATTGTTTCCCAAATAATTTGTTGTTAAAGGTGTCATTTATAGTAGTAATGTATGGTGGCCCAGAAAGGACAGAACAGGTGAGATTGTTTTTGCATTGTGATGCCATTATGGGAAAATGTTATTTTTTAAGTTTTTGGTTTTTTTTGGGTTTGACAATATCCAAAAATCTTGGGTCAAGCACAGAGATTTTAAACAACCCTGTTCACACTATTAACGAGCAACATTTCCATAGCATAGTGCAGCGGGGAACAACTATCGACACAAAAAAGGTCAGACAACAAAACTTTGCCATGCAAACTGGCATATGTTTTGTTCACGTTAATGTGTAATTTTGTCACTTTTGTCACCATAATTGTACGATAAGAACGGCCGTTAAGTAAGTTATTCTAAACTTTGCAATAACTATTACGGTGCAAATAAACGGAAATTTCATGTTGAAATATCGTTTTGCCTGTAGTGAACAATCGGAACTTGCTCTTTAATTTAGCGAATACCGCCCAAGGTATTAACAAGATGTCAGCGCCCAGGGGCACATAACATGGATATGGATAGTGTGAACGTTCGACATTGTGCACATGGCTGTACGTTTGTGTGGACTCGCGAATGAAAGTGTAAACATTAGTTCTCTCCAATCCGTGTTAGATCTCCAAATACAAATCTACACAAGTGGGTTGCATGACAGTGTAAAAATCAATTATGCTGAGTCAGTAAGAACTCAACACGTTACTATTGACATTGCCTGTAATGTCCTATCAAGGCCACCTTAGGTTTTCCATAAACATTTGACATTTCATATAAAATTTAAAGTTGGTGGAAATTGTACAGAAATTTTATGTAAATAGTATTTTTTATGATCTGGATTTTGGGTGTTTTTTTTACAAAAGAAGATGAGATATGAAATATTTTAATGAAATAAGAGACATAAAAATTATATAAATGTACAAAAGAGGAGCTTAATAAATTTCTATTCAAAATTCATTCCTGTTATCTTATATGCACATCCTATGCTTGAAAATAAGAACATTATTTCTTTAAGCTTTTTCATGTGCTGTGCAGACTATTTACGTTTTTTAAGATTTCTTACAGATCATAACTTTTTGAGATTTTTTTTCCCAAGTACATTTTTTTCAAGAATGACTTATATAGAGGAAAAATCACTCAAGATGTTAAAGTGTCCAAAGATTTTCATTTTATCAGTTTTAACCAGTTCACGCCAGGATTATTTTTACATCGCCGAGCCGACGGGCGGGATTAGTTTTAACGAAACTCGATCCAAAGCGGGTTCAGGCTGATAGTGCCGGGAAGCACACCCACGCATTTCGCGCCTTGCGCGCTGCTGACATACATTTCCGAACTTGAACTTGGCTAATTTATGCGTCATCCATTTTGAATTTGGGGAAATTTTTGCGTTTATATACATCATCCGCCACGAACTGGTTAATAAAACAAAAATTGGCACTCAAATCTGCACCTTTTGCTAATAATTTTTCCATCTTCTGTGAAACTGTTAGATGTATTTACTTTTTGTATAACTTTATAATTTTATAACTTGGGTAATTTTATAACTTGGATATTCCCATTTCTCCAAGATTGACAACAGAGCAGAATTTGGTTGCACACATTATGGGTTGGTTTCATTTGAGGAGGTTGGAAACATAGGCCATGTTCGAATTGCTGACTTGGGCTGTGACTTTGGCCGTTGCTATGCTGTTGCTGAGGGCGGACAATGACTGCCCATAGCAACACCATAGTAACGGTCAAAGCCACAGCCAAAGCCATCAATTCGGACACGGCCATACGTTGGTGTTTTTTTATTCATGCCAATTCGTAAAGGGATAAGTTTAACTTTTTCAACCATCCAAAAAGTGACCAACCAAATTATTGTTCAAAAGCTTACTTGATGTCAAGATATTAATGATTCTCAACTACCTTTGAAATTATTTCTTCTGGCAAGCTGTCATTTTAAAGAAAATAATTTAAGAACTAAAAAAATGCATCTCGGAGATGCACTTTTGGAAATTTCTATTAATAGTTGGTTCAAAATCGAAATCTTTGAATAATATTTTCTCAGAACTTAAACCTTGTCGGGTTAGTTGTCAAGCATCATTCTTTTTATTTTGAGAACTTTTGCTGTTTTATTGATAAAAATGCACAACTGGCAAATGACAAACTATAACTTTAACCAGTTCGCGCCGGAGGACGTATATACGCACAGTTTTCCCCAGATTCAAAATGAATGTCGCATAAACACGTCACGAGCAAGGCCGGAAATGTCAGCGAGCAAGGCCGGAAATGCCTGGGTGTGCTTCCCGGTACCATCGGCCTGAACCCGCCTCGAATTGGATTTTGGTAAAAATAATCCTGCTAGGTGATGTTAAAATAGTCCCTGCGCGAACTGGTTAAGTGTCAAAAAACCACTCTTGTAATTTAGTTGGCAAGCTAATGCAGTTAATTGGTTTATGACCCACAAGTCCTTTGTTGGATCACAGAAGTGCAGAAATACAGAAATGCAGAAATCTTATCATTTGTTTTATGTGTTCAGTAAAAACTTGTAAGTATAGAGGCCCAACTCTTTTACATTAAAGTTATTACACATTTCCTTTTTTGTTGTCAGAAACAACCAATTATTATCAATTTCTGAGCTTGTAAAATCTAAATCTCTACAAATTCTAGCATTATTTTTCACACAGATCTATGATTAAAGGAAAAGACATTCTTTAATTGCCAATAAATAGTGAGTTTTGTGCGTTCTTTTTTTGGCCGTTTGTATTAAAGGTAGGATACACCATTTGCAGATATCGAGAGAAAAAAATTACTACCCAATTAATGAGAAATGTCTAACTTATTTGAAAGTAAATAATGATTGTAGGCAACCAGCCAAATGATTGCGCTCAATATCTTGTAGTTGTATTGAAAAATTAAAATGTATTAAAAAAAAATAACTATCAACGGACAGCGATCGTGAAAAAAGACAAGAAACTGCCAGACTCTCGACATCCATGATTGTAAAACTTTGGACAGGTCAGTTATTTACTATAAAATACAACCCCCCAATTTATAATAATTCAAGCAATTACCAATAAACTCATTGAATGATGCTACAGGGAGCACTAAAAGAACTCCAGAACTGTGGCCTCTCCAATGGTGAAAGCGATGTACTTGTGGGGCAGACGGGGAAAATATTTGGGGTAATTGTGCCTTTGATGATACAAATTATGGGCCATAACAAATTTGTCTTTATAGGTAGAATATCAATGAAAATTTCGAAAATGTTATTCTCCCTATAATTTTTTCAAAAAGACAAATGTGCGATAGGAATTTTTTGCAAAATGTTCATCCTTGTATCATCAAAGGCACATTCCCATTTGCTGCACTATAAATGTTACTCAGTTTATATGCAGTTGATGGTTCGAGTTCGATTAGGTTTAATTAATGCAAGAGAATTACATGAGACAGTTGCCAACACATCAACTAAGCACTCTGACACTTTATTTAAACTTCAATAAGGTCAAACGCATGCATTTGGTATTGATGGGATGGAAGTCAATACTTATTCAAACTTTGTACTATATACAACATAGTGTAATATGAATCAACTATTAATTAATAGTGATCTTTAATTACTGTCAAAAACAAATAAAGATCTATTTTATATATTTTAATTTATACGTAATTTAACTAAGGGCTCACTCACTTGGAAATACGTGCACATAAACATAACACCTTCTATGTGAAACTCAATTACGCCAAGTTAAACAATAAACCAGTTTCTAAAATCCGCCTGCTTCATTCACCATAGGATATTTTAGTTGTATTTCCTATGTTCTCCCAGCGATATTTGTAGCTATGTATCCAAATTAAGAATCTGTTTTAAAGTCTTGCGGCTCATTTATCAAATGAGTCAAGAAAATGGAAAATCTGCTATCTTGAAAATGAAATTGGCACCTCCTATTTTTCAAATGCCCAGACAAAAAGTCGCCAGAGCTACTTTTGAGTAGAAATCAGTGGAAACAGTCAACCCTTTCACTGTATATTGTGACCTGGCACCACGAAATGAGCGGAAAGTCGCACATGGCCAAAACAAGTTATTGGCCGAAACGTCTATTTTTCAAGTGGGAGGTTTGTTAACGTTGTTACGTACAAAAAAAAACTTCTTTATCATATCCCAAAATTGTATAGCTCAATTAAAACTTTAAAGTGTTTTTTTTGTGGCTGAATTACACTGATTGATAGTATAGTTGGCACGGTTCACATACTTTGAACTTTGTTTTCTCAAAACAAGGTAGCATGACTACAGCTATTTCACAAGAGTATAGCAGCGCCTAGGAATAAGCTATAGCAACACACAATACATTATTTGAAAGCTTAGGACTTTTTCTTTCTAGAAATGTAATACTTTTTATTTTGCGACTTTCCACCCATTTTGTGGTGCCAGGTCACATAAGGTAAGATGCCAACCTCAGTGATATGCCAAAATGAAGAGCAAGTTGTGCACCTTATCTAGTGCATGTAAAAACCAAATACCTGAAAACAGGATCTAAAGACTCATTTCAAGGGATTCAGTCACATATTTCTTTACTTGGTCTAAACTCACTTTTAACCAAACCGTTCAAGTGCAAACCTCTAATTTTCGAAGGGCATCATGTCCCGTAATAATAATAATAATAACGTTAGTTCTTATACATGTACATGTATAGCGCTTTAGACTCCCATAATGTGGGTGTATCAAAGCGCTTTACAATTATTATCCCTGTTCACCAGGAACGAAACCATTTCTGCAGCAGCTCAAGATCAGCGCATGTGGTCTCTACCTTCACAGGTAACCATTACTCCTAGGTGGGGAGAGGCAATTGTAGCAAAGTGCCTTGCCTAAGAACACAAGCAACATATCCCCTGCCAGGGTTTGAACCCACGTACAATCGCACAGGAATCAAACGCCATAACCACTGGACCACAGCGCCCCATACTAAGTAACAGTTTTGTGAATTTCGACAGATTTGGAGATGTAAAGGCTGTTTCATGAAAGCGAATGTGAACGCAAACTTGTGACTTCCAGGCCAGTTTTCCACAGTGTGAATTCAACAAAAAGTTGGACATGTTTAAATCTTTAGCAATTTCACCGCAAACACTGCGTGACATTAAATTGCCCTTTTAAACCAGTTCACGCCGGGATTATTTTGACAATGACTGGGCCCAAGCACAGGATTGTTTTTTACGAACCTCAATTCGTGATAAGGTTCAGGCTGGCATCTGTGAGTAGCACACCCTAGCACAGGCTGTGAGCCGGTCGCTGACAGATATTTCCGACCCTGCTCGTGACGTGTGTATCCGTCATTTGTATTGAACCGTACACAAATCCTCTGACGCGAACTGGTTAAGCTGACCTTACTCTAGCTGGTATAGAATATTAGTTAAAAAAACTTACAATATAAAACCCTTTCTTCTTATAAACTTTGTGAGGGTCAGTGTTGCACAGATTGCTTGCTTTCGACCAGAAGTAATCGTTTTACGGTGTTTACTATGTTTGATGCCGTGGGTGAGCAGACCTGCTCCAGCGAGGCAGCGTAGGGCATGGGAGTGTCAGCACCGGTCACTCGCATAGCTGGGGCATCGAGGTAATCAAAAGCTTCACCTGATAAAAACAAGATAAATTTAAAAAATATTCAAAAATAATCAATAATCAGGAAATTGAAATTTACTGAGCCACTCAGTTTGCCCATGGAGCTATGAAGAGAAGGAGTTCGAACGGCCCGCCGCAATTTCCAAGGCAATTATCCGCCAATAATAGTGAAGCATGGATCTATTGTCTCGCCCACCGCAACCCTATAGAATTCTTCCTGCTGTGCAAACAGATTAACGACCAAGATAAGCCTAGCTGGGTCTTAGTATGCCGACTCCCACGCCGCACGTCCGTGCATAAAACCCGATTGCAGTTTATTTTATTAAAGTAGTGAACGTTGAAACAATCTAATTATCACATGTGCAGTAGCTTCCCGTGTGTTTTTTATGCGCCATTTTTATTTCTGCATTCTGTACAAAAAACGGATTTTGCCCGACTTTTCTGTTTCAAATTTGGACCATCTGTTGCCAAGTTACGATAAGTTATTTATCAAATCATCCTGAGAAAACTGGGGATTTATTTTATTAATATTAAAAAAGCATAAAATTCCCAAAAAATCAAACTTTTACAGGGTGTTGTGGATGATTTTCTCTGTCCGTTCGTGTATGGGGCTATAGTGTACGACGGTGTACGTAATTTTTACGTTGCAAAAAACATCGTTCATTTTCGCTCAAATCGTTAAATCTGACTCGGTGTAGTACCCTTGCTTTGCGTACGCCGCTCGCTTTTTGCCGACAATGCGCATGTGCAGATCAGCTCCACACATCTCATAATGCTTTCTTTGCGGTCGCAAGGACGTGCACGTAATGGCTGGTTTGCGGTTAATCTTAACAAATTTAACGAGCGCGGCGTGATAGTTGGTTTGTTTGATCTCCGGATCGTTCGAACTCCTTCTCTTCATAGCTCCATGGTTTGCCTAAATGTGCGGTGCTTATATAGCGCTTTATCACCAAAGTCTCAAAGCGCTTAACAATATTTTCCCGGTCATTGGGACAATGAAACATTCCAAATACCATCTAAGCTCCCTGGGGAGTATACAGCTTGATGGTGCCATTTCGGCACAAAGCAGCTAAATCAACCACAATAACCATATCTGCCCTCACAGGTACCCATTTACTCCTGGGTGGAGAGAAGCAATGAGAGACAAAGTGCCTTGCCCAAGGACACATGAACCATAGTCCCCGGCTGGACTCAAACCCACAACCTGTAGCCTAAAGGTCGTTGATACACAGCACGAAAGTGAACACGCATTTGTGATTCCAAAAGTGCTATTTTGTAGAGACTTAAATAAATTAGGTCTCCACAGGGCAAATTCTATAGGTGACAAGGTCTCACAATATTTTCACGAAATAGATATATGGATTTTTCTCCAAAATGGGTAATTTCCAAAGTATGATAATATATATGGTAGTATATTATGTAGGGGATATTTGGTCGGCATTTCAGCCCGGGGTTTTAGCCCGGGAAAGTAATTCTGGTTGAAATTGGAGCATTTGGACAATAGCCTTCGACCCTCTGAAGGTCCTCACAAGGATAGTAATTTGAGAATTGTGTGATGTCATTTGTGATCAAGACTAAGCATAGCGACTTACTCTCCATGACTCTGGCCAGTATTTCTGCCCCGACACCAAACTGTGGCCAGCCGCCTTCGACAGACACCAGGTGGTTGGTTTTCTTGACCGAGCTCACGATAGTCTCCTCGTCCATTGGTCTAATGGTGCGCATGTTGATAACCTGCAGTTTATGGAACACAAAGTTCTACTTTTGAAGTGATGTTTTAACCAGTTCGTGCCGGATGACAAATATAAACGCAAAGTTTTCCCCAGATTCAAAACAAATGACGCATAAACACACCACGAGCAAGGTGGAAAATGTCCGTCAGCAGCGAGCAAGGCTGGAAATGCGTGGGTGTGCTTCCTGGTACTGGCGGCCTGAACCTGCTTCGGATCGAGTTTTGTTAAAAATAATCCCGCGCGTCGGCTCGGTGATGTTAAAATAATCCCGGCGCGAACTGGTTAAATAACCCCAACCCTGCCAGATGCACAGTGCACCAAGTTTGTTACACTTATTAAGGTGCAAGGTGTACCACCGGGTAAGGTGGGGTTGTTTTTGTTCTGGATTGTTTTTATTTACCTCAGCTGAGACCCCCTCAGACTGGAGTTGCTTAGCTGCCTCCAGACATCGTTGAACGCTGATACTGTGTGCCACTAAGGTCACGTCTGTCCCTTCTCTCTCAATCTTAGCCTTGCCGATAGGAAGGAGGAAATCATCCCTCATGGCTTCATCTGACATGTCAAAGGCTGTGCCGTAGAGAAGCTCATTCTCAAGAAAGACCACTGAGGAAACGAAAATGGAAAGTGATGACGGGGCAATATTAGAGAGATTATGTTTAGGGCTCAAATTATTAAGCGTTCCAAGCCTCACTTTATAATACATTAGTCTATCGTTTAAAGGGGCACTATGTCCTAAAATCACGTATTGGAAAATATCATGGTTTGGATTGTTTACTTATCCTATTTCAAACATATGGTTGAAAGGAAACCAACCTATTGTCTTACCGTTCCCGAGAAAAGACGACAAAAACACATTGTTTAAGTTTGACACGGCGGACATTTTGGGGTATTTGTATACGCATTTCAGCAATCAGGAAATTCTGGGTCGTATCTCATATATTCGGTGCTGCGACAGCATCAGACTGGTGCCGCAAATAGTGCATTGAACACACGACCGATATCACACTGGTAGTCAAGGTTCCATGCCACTGTGGGGACTGCGAGATAGCAGAATCGCCGCAGCTACACGTTGTCATAAAATCGCAACTACACCCAAACAGCTTGAGTTTTAAGGGGTCAGAAAAGTGACCCCAGAAACTCGTTTTACACAAGAATAACACAAAAACACCCAGTTTTTAAAGGATGGTTGCGTCAGGATGTTTATATCTTACTTTTGAATGCTCTCTCCGATTAACATCATTTCGTTAAAAATGAGTTTTCCAGGAAATAACCCCCTTTAAAATCACAAATTTTAAATTATTCATCATAACAGACTGGTATTAGTTTGTAATTAATTTTATTTCATTACATGTACTTTTATTGCAAGTTCCAAAAATGAAGATTTTAGTTCGTTTTCAATTGATTAGATGGCCGACCAGGGGCCAATTTCATAGAGCTGCTAAGCACAAAAATGAGCCGAGCACCAAAAAGTCTTGCTCAAAAATAACGGGTTGCCAGCCAAAACTCTATGTGCATTTCATGCTAAGCAAAAACCAACTGAATATAACTCGGAAACAATATATGTTACCTAAGAATTTGGTTTGTAACCCTGTTTTTGACAAGGAAGAATTTTCATGCTAAGCAAAATGTTGTGCTTAGCAATTGGCCCCTGTGGATAAGGCCTATAGACTGTTAAACCAGTAATGCTTTTACCTGGATTGTCGTCCCTGATTGCTGTTTTGAGGAGCCCCTTGGCATCCTCCGAGGAGTAAGGGCTGATCACCTTCAGACCAGGGCAGTGGCCGTACCAGGCCGCAAAACACTGGGAGTGCTGGGCAGCAACACCAGACGCGGCTCCGTTAGGTCCACGGAAGACGATTGGTACGGTCATCTTGTAGGAAAAAGTCGTAAGAACACTTGAAAAGTTCCGGCGTAAAAGCCGCTAAATGCCAGCGAAGGATATTTGATTATACATAATTTCCTGTGTACTTTGCTCTATTGTAAATCACTCTTGGAGATAGAGACATCAAAGAATGTGTCCCGTATTAAAATTAAAAAAATGTATGCCAGATGTAACAGGGACACAACAAATTTGACCTCCAATTGCTGGACTGACCGTTTACCACAGAGATTGATAAGGAATTGTTTCTACAAATTGTACAAATTTTGAAACAAAATGCATCCACTTGAACCAGTTCGTGCCGGATGACGAATATAAACGCAAAGTTTTCCCTAGATTCAAAACGGATGACGCATAAACAAGCCAGGCTGAAAATGTCTGTCAGCAGCGAGCAAGGCTGGAAATGCGTGGGTGTGCTTCCCGGTATTGGCGGCCTGAACCTGCTTCGGATCGAGTTTCGTTAAATAATAATCCCGCGCAACGGCTCGATGATGTTAAAACAATCCAAGCGCGAACTGGTTAAAACAAGTGTTGACAGCAAAAGTTTCCCTACTTTCCTTGTATCAAGACGCCTCAAATTTCTGAACTCCTTGAAGCTCCTTCAATTTGAGTAAAGGAACAGACAGTAATTGCAACGTCTCTCTTTAGGACTCAAATGGAATGGAACCAGATACCTTCTATCACTATAAATTCTGCCATTTGTCCCTACTATTTCAAATTTGTTGCCTGTACCTTTGAGTGACCCCGTAGCTGTGTTTGGGTGATATCTATGAATAAAACAATTTAACCGTGATTAACCAGTTCGCGCCGGATGACGTATATAAACGCAAATATTTCCCCAGATTCAAAACGGATGACGCATAAACAAGCCAAGTTCAAGTTCGGAAATGTATGTCAGCAGCGAGCAAGGCCGGAAATGCGTGGGTGTGATTCCCGGCACTATCAGCCTGAACACGCTTCGGATTGAGTTTCGTTAAAAATAATCCCGCCCGTGGGCTCGGCGATGTTAAAATAATCTTGGCGCGAACTGATTAACCAAAGACTTACCCTGCCTGCTGACATGTAGTGAGACTTGGCAGCCGAGTTGATGATCTGATCGATGGCTTGCATGGCAAAGTTGAAGGTCATGAACTCACAGATGGGTCTGAGCCCAGCCTAGAGATCGAGGCAACACAAAAAAAGAAGGCAGTGTCAATGAAGTTAGGGGGCTAAGTTTTAATAACATGATTTGGACTCGCCTCGATTTCGCCTCGATTTCGCCTCGATTTCGCCTCGATTTCGCCTCGATTTCGCCTCGATTTCGCCTCGATTTCGCCTCGATTTCGCCTCGATTTCGCCTCGATTTCGCCTCGATTTCGCCTCGATTTCGCCTCGATTTCGCCTCGATTTCGCCTCGATTTCGCCTCGATTTCGCCTCGATTTCGCCTCGATTTCGCCTCGATTTCGCCTCGATTTCGCCTCGATTTCGCCTCGATTTCGCCTCGATTTCGCCTCGATTTCGCCTCGATTTCGCCTCGATTTCGCCTCGATTTCGCCCCGATTTCGCCCCGATTTCGCCCCGATTTCGCCCCGATTTCGCCCCGATTTCGCCTCGATTTCGCCTCGATTTCGCCTCGATTTCGCCTCGATTTCGCCTCGATTTCGCCTCGATTTCGCCTCGATTTCGCCTCGATTTCGCCTCGATTTCGCCTCGATTTCGCCTCGATTTCGCCCCGATTTCGCCCCGATTTCGCCCCGATTTCGCCCCGATTTCGCCCCGATTTCGCCCCGATTTCGCCTCGATTTCGCCTCGATTTCGCCTCGATTTCGCCTCGATTTCGCCTCGATTTCGCCTCGATTTCGCCTCGATTTCGCCTCGATTTCGCCTCGATTTCGCCTCGATTTCGCCTCGATTTCGCCTCGATTTCGCCTCGATTTCGCCTCGATTTCGCCTCGATTTCGCCTCAATTTCGCCTCGATTTCGCCTCGATTTCGCCTCGATTTCGCCTCGATTTCGCCTCGATTTCGCCTCGATTTCGCCTCGATTTCGCCTCGATTTCGACTCGAGTTGCAATTTTCGACCGACAATTCGACTCAAGTCTCTTTGAGCAAGATACCCAAGTCTGTCATCGACAAACAACTTGATTCAACTCTAGTTGAAGTCTTACCAACATTCGAGTCCATGAAATGCATGAATGGTATGAACAGTACAAATTTACTTACATTAGCCTACTTCAAGTCAAGTTTCAAGCTAGCAAAAGCGCATTGAATCAAATCACAAAATGCTGAATTGAATCCTAACCCAGTTTCTGTCTCTGTTTGTGAAACTTTATCAGATGGTGTTTAAATGGTGTTCAGATTGACCCGTACTTGACCTGAAAATTTGACCAGTACTGCGACTTGACTCGAGTTGGCTCGACTCACTCGGCTCGACCTTATTGACCAAATGACTAAACTCGACTAAACCAGTTCGCGCCGGATGACGTATATAAACGCAAAGTTTTCTCCAGATTTAAAACGGATGACGCATAAACACGCCACAAGCAAGGCGCAAAATGTCTGTCAGCAGCGAGCAAGGCCGAAAATGGGTGGGTGTGCTTCCTAGCACTATCGGCCTGAACCCGCTTAGGATCGAGTTTCGTTAAAAATAATCTTGCCCCTCGGCTCAGTGATGTTAAAATAATTCCGGCGCGAACTGGTTAAATGGCTGTTTTATAATCACTTCTTACAACACTGCGGTATAGTAGTTGTTTTGTTTCTAGTTTTCCTACTGTAAATCCTCTTGCTTACCATGGCCGAGCCCACAGCTATCCCAGCAAACCCCATCTCAGTGATGGGTGTATCAAGTATCCTTTTCTCACCATACTTCTCGTATAGACCCCGGGTGACTTTATAGGCTCCGTCGTAGAGCGCCACCTCTTCCCCCATGATGTAAACCTTCTCATCGCGACCGATTTCCTCATCGAGGGCAGCATTTAACGCATCCCGCACCGTCATCTGGTATTAATACAAACAAGTGCAAACAAGCATGTTGAAAACAATATCTGAAATTCTTACAAATATCTTAGTTGTTTGCATACTGGCCCTACAAATAGACTACTACAAACGTAACCCTAACACCCAATGGGGTATTCTGCGAGTTCTCTTCCACATGGACTGACCCTTAAACCTAACCCCCAAGGGGTATTCTGTGAGTTCCCTCCCACATGGACTGACCCTTAACCCTAACCATTAAATGGGTATTCTGTGAGTTCCCTTCCACATGGACTGACCCTTAATTAACCCTAACCCCCAAGGGGTATTCTAGTGAGTTCCCTTCCACACTGACTGACCCTTAACCAGTTCGCGCCGGGATTATTTTAACATCGCCGAGCCCAGGGGCAGGATTATTTTTAACGAAACTCGATCGAAGCGGGTTCAGGCTGATAGTGCCGGGAAGCACACCCACGCATTTCCGGCCTTGCTCGCTGCTCACATACATTTATGAACTTGAACTTGGCGTGTTTATGCGTCATCCGTTTTGAATTTGGGGACATTTTTGCATTTATATACGTCATCCGGCGCGAACTGGTTAAAGGTAGTATACACCATTTGCAGATATCGAAAAATATTTACTACCGAATTATTACAAAATATCTTACTCAGTTGAAACTAAATAATGATTCTAGGCATCCAGCAAAATAATTGCGCTAGATATCCGGACGGTGATCGCGAAAAAACAAAGATAACATAAGAATAACTGCTCGACGCCGGTTGAAAACAAACGCTGTTTTTCGTGCTTTTCTCGGCATCCATGATTGTAAAACTTCGGACAGGTCAGTTAAACGATATTTACTATAAAATACAACCCCCCAAATCTACCCATTCATGAAAATTCAAGCAATTACCAATAGTGTATCCTACCTTTAACCCTAACCCTTAAAGGGGTATTTTGTGAGTTCCCTCCCACATGAACTGACCCTTAACCCTAACCCTTAAATGGGTATTCTGTGAGTTCCCTTCCACATGGACTGACCCTTAACCCTAACCCTTAAATGGGTATTCTGCGAGTTCCCTTCCACATGGACTGACCCTTAACGCTAACTCTTAAATGGGTATTCTGTGGGTTCCCTTCCACATGGACTCACCCTTAACCCTAACTCTTAAATGGGTATTCTGTGGGTTCCCTTCCACATGGACTGACCCTTAACCCTAACCCTTAAATAGCCTGGACGAAACGAAGGGCGCCCTCGGATCGAAAAGGGGGTAAAAACGACGTCAAATGTCATATTTTGTGTCAAAAATAAATTATTTCTCTCTGGAAACACAGTTACAAATAATTCCACACAAGGCACATACAAAACTTTCACTTTTTTACACTTTCCCGCAGTTTTGATTAAAATATGATATAAAATTGAGGCAAAAACATCGTCCGAAAATGGCCCAAAAAGCAAAAATCGACTTTTAAATTTCCCGCTCCGCGCGGCTCCAAAAGTGGGCCAATGAGAGGCTCCATTTGTAGATCGGGAGGGCATTGCCGTTTCCCAATCAATTTTAACAGTTTTAGTCTTAAATTAAAGCAAAAACATGATTCTGTAACTAGCATATGCGTACTAAACGCGATATGAATATTAATTAGGTCTTAAAACAAAATAAAACCTTAAAAAGCGAACAACTTCAGATTCCTAGGTAGTACGCCCTCCCCCATATATCATTGGAAAGTCTATGTCATGCTCTATCCGTTCGTGTATAGGTCGTACCTTGAGATTGAGAGGCACTGTGAGATAAAGAGAGTTTACTAAATTGTGTTTCAGCCAGTCTGTGATCGGCCTCTAAATGCGCACACCGGCAACGGAGCCGGTGCCAGACTCGCCACGTTGCGCAATTTTCACACAATGCACGTGTGCGCGTGGGCACGCCGCGTCTGTACCGTATACTCGACTATGGACCAATGGTGTACATGTACACTGTACATAATGTATGTACACGCGTTGTTGTTTGGATTCACTGTGTTTGCATGGATCGTTGTTGGATTATAATTATGGGAATATCGGTCACTTTCGTTGTTTTTTAAGGTAATATTCAATTTCTGTTCTTTTTCTACATTCATTTTATTGAGAAAAATCGGCCAGATATTTTTGTAGATACAATTTTCTGAAAAGGCCCAAAGTTACGTAATTCTATAATGTGTCATTAGAGCTATCCATGGCCTTGAGAAGTGATTTATGACCATTTTCCACTGTTTTTATCTTGGCAAATCTTGGCTTGTACACGATGAAACTCCTTTAACTGAAAGAAAACAGACAAAACAGCACTGTGTTAAAGGTTGAATGCTCTGGCCTTGCTCTATGTATAAACAAAAGACCCTTTAAAATTGAGAAAAGTTTTATTGGTTGCTAGGCAACAATTCCCTGTGGTTTTACCCCACACGAGGCTCAGCTTAAACAGTCATAACCTTGGATTGCCTGGGTCAAATTTATCCAAACAAAAACCAGATGTTTTATCTCAACCTGCTTCATGGCTAGGTGGGAAAAAGGGCACTGGCTGCTGGCTTAAAAAAAAGTCCACCATCGCTACCTTAAATGGGTATTCTGTGGGTTCCCTTCCACATGGACTGACCCTTAACCCTAACTCTTAAATGGGTATTCTGTGGGTTCCCTTCCACATGGACTCACCCTTAACCCTAACCCTTAAATGGGTATTCAGCGATTTCCCCTGCACATGGACTGACCCTTAACCCTAACCCTTAAATGGGTATTCTGTGGGTTCCCTTCCACATGGACTCACCCTTAACCCTAACTCTTAAATGGGTATTCTGTGAGTTCCCTCCCACATGAACTGACCCTTAACTCTAACCCACCAGAGGTATTCTGGTAATTCCCTTCCACATAAATACAGACTTAACCAGATTGCGCCGGGATTATTTTGACATTTTCCAGGCCCAGGCGTGAGATTGTTTTTCAGAAGCCTCGATCTGAGACGTGTTCAGCCTGGCATCTGTGGGTAGCACACCCTGATATTTTCAGCCTAACTCGCTGCGAGCCGGTCGCTGACAAATATTTCCGGCCTTGCTCGTTACATGTTTATCCGTCATCCGTTTCTTAATTCCAGACAAACTGTGCATGTATACACAGCATCCGACACGAACTGGTTATAGCGTAACTGACAATAGTATGAATTGATAAATACTTGTTGAGCAGCTGCTGGCACTGATGTTGCGATGCTTCTCGTTGCAACTGCATTGGAAACAACCTGTATTAAAGAAAGTCAATGTTAGACTTAGAGTTTATTAAGTAAGTCGAAATGTATTTTTTTTTAACCATTAGGTTTCACTTTCCCCAAAACATCCTAATTTTGGCAAAATATCGACGGCTATGGTAAGTTAAGTGAACTTGCATTCCGAGTTTGAGCCCAAATTATTTTATAAATACCTGATTTTTTTGTTTAAATCTGACTTTGTTTGCACTGATCACGGTATGGCCTACACAGCATGAGTCTACTCTAGTGCGGGGCCATAGACTAGGGCTACCCCACCCCCAACAAATCAATCTAGATGATAATTTTTTTGTTTGGCCTAATCCTCCCCCCCCCCCCCCCCCCCGCCCCCCAATCCCATCCCGGTGGCCCGCCCCTAATTAAGTTTTGCAGGGTAGATATGCGAGAGTTGTCAATGACAATCAATGACAATGGTTGTCATGCCGGACGGTTGTAAAACTTGTAGTTTTGCATGTGCAAACTCAGTAAAATAACAAATAAAAAATAATCATAAAAATATCACCTTCCGTAACGATCTCCAGCACTTCAACGAAGCCATTTAATTTTGTCGGTGATAAACTAAACCCCGCAAGTTCTGCAAATAAACAAACCAGACCGGTGACCGCGGACAGATTTTTACCGGCGATCTAAGTTTAGGTACCCGACTAATCGGTATTTTGTATTATGATTTTTCATATTCTCCGTAGTCGATCACTGAGAATCGATTACCACTACTTTCTCGAAAAGTCATGTGATTTATTTTGTTGCCTCGCCGCATCATTTGTTGGATTTTGTCTAAAAATGATCAGACCATGGAGGAATATTCCTCCATGATCAGACACAACACACAACAATCATATCTGCCCTTACACAGCACCTATTTTGCTCCTGGGAAGAGAGAAGCCCAAGGGCACAGGCACTATAACCGCAAGGTTGGATTTGAACCCCAAACCTCAGACCGCGAACGCTCCCCGGCACTTTGAACATTAACAATGGGTTTGCCAAACAATAGATTTTAATTGTTAGGCCAAATACAAAACAAAACATGTTTAGCGTCCCCGCCTGCTTCCTTTTTGGGGGCCGCCTCCTTTTTTCTTTTTCTTTTTTCTTTTTGAAATAAATGATAAATTTGACCATTTTAGTAAAAAAAAAAAAAAAAAAAAAAATTGTTTTTAAAGATAATACAATTTTAAGATCGTAATTTAGACTTTAGCATCACACTGTGTACATGCTCTGGAAATATTTTTTTTCTAATAGGAAGGCTAGGGTGTGACGTGTAGTCGTGTACGGTGCATACATGATCGACCCACATGAATTTAGATTTTTAATCGTGGGTGAACATGCATGTTTTAATTTTAAATTGGAAGATAGGGTGTGACATGTTTACTACATATTACTACATATTTACTACATATGGCTAAAGTGTTGAACATTCTTCCTTTGGATTTTAGTGAGTGGCCTAATCTCAGCGCGCATGATCATGCGGGGGCGAGTAGCTATTTGAGCTGTGCTTGGAATGTCCTCGGAATTTCCGAGTCACGGGCCTTTTCAGTCGACTGTGACTTGCGTCAAGACTGAGTTCGGAAACAAATCGCGTGACAATCGAGGGCGCCCTCAATAAGCCCGTTTTGGGATGATTGATGAACTTTTTATTTATTGGAATCTTTAAAGGCAGGCCCGTACGCAAGGGGGGTGCGACGGGTGCGTACGCACCCCCCAAATTAACAAAGGGTCCACATTTTCCGGAGTAAATAATGGTATTTTGATGTAGAAATAACGGTACTGGCACACGAATGTTTTTGGTTCCATTGTTGGTCCCATCAAGTACAAATTCGCCCCCCCCCCCCCCCCCCTGCGTACGGGCCTGAAAGGGATCGTATAGTACGTTTGGTAATCGGAACGGGCCCGTTTAATTGTTTGTTTCAATCTTATATAGTTATAAAACTAACCTGTAAAAGCTGCTAAAAGCTGCTGTACTTCTTACCAAGTAATTTTTTTATTGCCATTGATTTTTTGAGTAATTACCAAACGTATACGATCCCCTCAAAGAGGGTAGTCCTTTTCAGTTAACAAACTGCTTTCCAAAGGAGCCCTATAATTATAAGAATTGCTGATTATTTTAAACAATTTGAAATATTAGGGCCTATTTAAAAATTGATAGATTAAGAAAGACATAAAAACTGCATTAGACGGAACAAATACAAAACTTAGTCTCGGAGCAAGACTATGGGTGGCCCTGTGATTAGGACACGACTTATAACGCATAACGCACGATTTTCCCCGCCGCCGTTTTAGTTCATTCATATCATTTCGTAATAAAACGATTAGGTGATTCCAGCAGACCAGTACAAGCCCTCTTTAATCGATACCGTATCTTGTGTGGTCTGGTACCAAGACATGACAACACATCACAGTCATTAATTTTGCCACCAGTATAATAAATTAAAATAAAATTGTTGTTTATTATTACCACAGCAATATGTTATACAATTTTGTCGTAATTAGTTGAATTACTTTAAAATCTAAAATACATTTAATTTTCTCCAAATAAATTTCACAATTATTGTTGATATGCTTCGATAGAGGATATGCAAAATATGTATGGGAGGAGAACAAGCGTTTCAACCAATGGCATCGTCGCAAATGTTGCCGTCATTGAATTACGTCACGATCCTTCCATGTTCTTAGGAAATCCACGCGGTTGATGCCGGTAAGTTGGGTACAAATGTTCATGAAAAATATTAAATTACTTGGTTTTACGGGAAACTGGTAGATAGTAATTTGTATATAATTAAAGTTTCCGAGTCATTCTTCCTTTAATATCTCTTGTATTTTCAGAATCAAGATGTTTTCGTCATTATTTGACACCGTTAAACGTAACCATTTTGCGAGCCCTTTCGTCACGGGGGCCCGATGTGAAGGCGACGTTGCCCCGACACCGTCACCGGAAAATGTATCACAAATTTCGCCCGTCCAAGTATCAACGCCGAAGCTAGCAAGTGTCGGGGAAGGTGGGTCTATAATAATGCTATTTCGTTGTGAAAGAAGTTTGGGGATTGAAGTATATCTTGTGGCAATTTTTTTTGACCGGCAAATATTAATTCACCGTGACTAAGGCCTAAGCATAGCTCTATGGGCTAAGTATAGCCCAGGTTGGACGACGTTCTTCATTGCATTACGACTGACGTCCAGGGTATCAATGTCTCCTGCCATAGCGAAAAAATTTACAACAACATTTTTTCATATTTTTACCTGATGAAGGAAGTCAAAATCTCGCTTATGTATTCCTTGTGTCTGGAACTAAAGATCGTCATGGGTTATTAAAAGTTAATGTGTCTTTAGGCAACTTATTTACGGAAAATAAATTTCAAATCCACGCTTTTGGAAGTGAACATCATGTACGAACTCTCTACAATCCCTACATGCGTGCGCGGGTACCGTGCACGCGCCTGGCTTATCAGTTGTAGGCCGGCGCGGCTGCCGGGTACCCGCGCACGCATGTAGGGATTGTAGAGAGTTCGTACATGATGTTCACTTCCAAAAGCGTGGATTTGAAATTTATTTTCTGTAAATAAGTTGCCTAAAGACACATTAACTTTTAATAACCCATGACGATCTTTAGTTCCAGACACAAGGAATACATAAGCGAGATTTTGGCTTCCTTCATCAGGTAAAAATATGAAAAAATGTTGTTGTAAAATTTTTCGCTATGGCAGGAAACATTGATACCCTGGACTCCGTCGCGTTGTACACAACGGAGGAGTCCAACCTGGGCTAGGCTAAGTAATGCTATTCAATACGTGACCGTGATCCTATTCCTACGTACTTTTTCTATTCTTACGCGAGTTCCTGTAGTGCATGCGCAGTCCCTAGTTAATTGTATACAGTCCCTAGTTTTTCGTATACACGACTTTTTATACCTTTTTTCTATAATAAGACCCTATCTAGATGAGATTATTATTTAACCAATAATTTGAGTTAATAAAAAAAGGTTACATAATACCAAAAAACAATGGAATTAACTTAATATTACACACACATACAATTAGACCGAGTTACTGGCCTCTAGTTATCGCTTTTTAAACATTTATTTGGACATCATCTGGCGCTACTAGAGGCCGAGCCAGACTGAAAACTCTTAAATGTGGTTCAAAATATCGCCAAAATCCACCAAAATACTTAACAAATTACCTCTAAATCGTCTTTATAGTCTTCCATATGTGTCCAAGCTGAGTTAACGAACTTCTAAGGTATTCACGATCAATTCTTGACCTGCAAATCAAGGAAATTAGACGACAGTATTCGAGCGAGTACTGCACACTTGTTGTTCGCCATGATTTTGAACGATAGTGCTTGCCGACCGTACCACTATTCGCGGGGGTGCTTTGCGATGTCACAGGTCAGTGTGTATCGCGTTCACATATGCGCGCGACGCGATACTGACCTGTAACATCGCAGAACACCCCCGCGTATAGTGGTACAGTCGGCATGCACTTTGGTAGTGACGTCACAGGCATCCCACAATGCTTGTTCAAAAAATGGCGAACAAGTGTGCAGTACTCGCTCGTATATTGTCGTCGAATTTCCTTAATTTGCAGGTCAATAATTGATCGTGAATACCTTAGAAGTTTGTTAACTCAGCTTGGACACATATGGAAGACTATAAAGATGATTTAGAGGTGTGGATTTTGGCGATATTTTGAACGACATTTAAGAGTTTTCAAAAATTAGTTATTAGTCTGGCTCGGCCTCTAGTAGCGCCAGCAGCCGATTTCACGAAAAGTGCGTAGTTTGCGCAAGGCTTACGCAACAAAAATGTTGCGTAGCTGCGCCATTTCCTTAGGGAGCATTTCACGAAACTTGGCGTAGCTGAGCAACGTTTTAAACAGCGTTTACGACGACTGTTTGCGTATTATTGTGTTCTTTCACTAAATCGTCGTTGTATCACCTTCGCTCATCATTTTGAAAATAGTTTTGTCCGACTTTCCGCGAAATCGCTTGGCAACATTAGCAATTCTGTCACGGGTAAAATAGTGATTATTTCACTTCAATCATCATGCTGTGAGTGTCTTTTATCAAGCTTAATAAGTTGAGCAATGACGGGCTCCACGTCAATTACGATTTGCTGGTAAAACAGGTCATTTTCAGTCGCTACGCCATATCTTACGCCACCTAAATTGACTGCGCAAGCTACGCCATAATTTGTTGCGTAAGCCGCGGACTTACGCACTGTCCAACTTTCGTGAAACTGTCGTAAGCGAAATGTTGCGCAGCAAACAAAAGTAGCGCAGCTAACGCAATAAATTGTGGCGCAAGGGGGCTTACGCAATTGCGTAAGGTTTCGTGAAATCGGCTGCAGATGATGTCCAAATGTTAAAAAAAAATAGAGGCCAGTAACTCGGTCTAACATACAATAATCACCTATTGCTATTACTAATATTACCTACTGAACACTTACTACAAACTTAGCTAATGCCGTTGTTAGTTTTAGTTCGCTTTTTTGTCCACAAGTATTCACAGCTAATATGAAAAATGTCAACATTTGAATACGAATGAAATGTAAGTTTTCACTATGTTTGCACAAAAATCTAAATTCAATCTCGGAATCGTTTGAATAATGACATATTATTATGGTAAAAAAAAGTGCATTTTGGACTAAATACCACAATTTAACATGGACTATTGCCAAAACAAATTTCCTGGATGGTCTTCATACGTTCCGCGCGTATTGAATTTCCCTTGTCTGTGTCGGGATCCAGTTAAATCACGTAAAAGAATAGAAAAAGTACAGAGGGTTACGGTCATGTAAGAATAGCCACAGCGATATTAATTACACTCGCGATTCCGCCGAAGCCGGCAAAGGCCAAAAGAAAAAGAAGAAAAAGTTTCTCATTTTGACATGACCCTATATTTTATTTGTTTAATACTATTACTAGGGCTAATAAGGTGATAATAATTAATACATTCTGCGATAAAGTACAAGATTAATACTTCAATTCAAAAATTATAGGTGCCCGCAACTCCTTGCTACTAGTAGGCCATATCGTGATCAGTGCAAAAAACTCAGATTTGTTTCATTTTTTCATGGAAATCATTCGGTCTCAAACTCGGCATGCAGGTTCACTTACCATAGCGCATCAATATTTCGCCAAAATTAGGACCTTTCTATGATACCGTCTGGTGTAATTTGTCTCTAAATTTGCGATCTAACTAAAGTAAAGTGCCATTGCAGACGTGCAAATGTGGGGAGCGGCAAGTCAATTCATTACGCTTTCATCATACGACCACAACTTAATCGGTACTTGTCAGCCATCATCGCTTGCTAACAATCGCTACTCGCGAGTATTTATTGCTAGCACGAGTAATCAAATAGTTAAAAAACCACAAGTAGTGCTACGAGTAGGCGTACTCAAGTTTCTCGCCCAGCACTACTCATGAGCAAAATTTGCGCGTGACCCCGAGTTAAATTTGAATAACATCTGGTACACTGACTTGCTCACACAGCTTGGCACAGTTTAACTTTAAATTCTCCAGACCAAAGACGCTGTTGCTATATCACGTGATTCGGGGCAAGCCTTACCCGTCATACGCTAGCAACCCCCAGCTCTGGAATGGTCTGGTGTCTTTTTGCCATTCTCACCCATTGTAAACAATGTATTGGTGCTGAGCGTCTCTTACGTAACTATGCAAAAGCTTGCCCCGAATCACGTGATATAGCAACAGTGTCTTTGGTCTGGAGAATTTAAAGTTAAACTGTGCCAAGCTGTGTGAACAAGTCAGTGTACCAGATATTATTTAAATTTAACTCGCGCAATTTGTCACGCGCAAATGGCTTATTCTTGATCTGCAAATCCAAAATATTTGACGACGGTATTCAAGAAGTGTGCACTGTTGCTTGGTGTGTAATTACAAGCCATTGCCCAGAAGCAGTCTAACGGTGGCCAACAGTCGGAATTCTTGTGCATTTTATTGATCAGATACATGTACATGTTGCATCCTGACGCTACTTCAGCGGTTGTGTACAAAGTCTATAGAGAGTCGAGAAAATTTTCTAAAAAACTAATTTCCTAGCAAATCGGAATTGTTTCTCAGTACCAGATTCATTTCTTTAAAAAAAATTTGCACTGATTGACCTTCATTGAGATATATGTATGAAGAAAAAACAGCGTCAAATTGCATTTTTTTTAAAAACAAAATGGCTTTTAGATTGTTGGATTTATATCAGATAGATTTGAAGAGGGTTCAGTGGTTAGCATTCAGGGCAATATGTGTTTCACATATTAAGATGAGTTGTAATTGTGTGTATTTTCCCAGACAACTCTGAAATGAATCAATCATGTTTCACTTGTGGTGCACCTGCATTGGTGAACTTAGCGGCTATTATGCGTGTTTGCCTCACCATCATGGGCCCTGTTGGCTTGACTCACTTCCCCCATGTGGTCAATTTCTGACTTCCTGGGAAGTTTCACGTATGCATTAGCTGTGCAGTTTTTAAAAGGACCATCCTATACAAATTAGTTGTAGTACTGTTGCGGCAGTTGGCTTTGTTTAGTACGAAAGTTACTTGCAACTGATATTCGTTGGTTTTGACCCCTTTTTTTTTATAGGACATGTGCTGGCACCAAATTTTGTAGTTGAACTTTATTTTCTTGAGGGAGTACATACACGTAAAGAGCTTTCTCTATTTACAGCTTTAATAAATAACTTTTGCACAGTGCACACAGGGTTCGATTTACCCGGGTGCACGCATGCACCAGTGCATGTAGATTTTTGTTTGTGCACGTAACTTTTCTGCCCCACGTGCACGCCGTGCATGTAGCTTTTTGACCACCAAAGTACTCATTTCAGACATATATTTATCAGCCCCAGTGAGAATACGAATAAAGTTGGTTGAATACTTTACCAGATAATGTACGAACGTGTTATTTATTTCATAAATCCATAATTTATTCCTTGCAGCAGATTCAGAATCAGTAAACTTGCGCACGCCGTCGCGTCGCGTCATGTTCTAGCGCTAGTGCTATTTTTGTAATCGGGAAAGCCCTCCATATTCGTACGTACGTACACGTTGTTTACGGGAGTGACGTCATACAGGGGTTATCGTAATTCATCTAGGCAATATTTGCTCAGCACTCGCTGTAGTCTTGGTGCAAGACGTTGTTGTTCATTATCACGCAACTATCGCGATTTAGCGCCCCTGCGCCTAACGACTATCAAACAATAGAGGGCGCTGTTGGGAAACTTCCAGATAACCACCACACATCGGCTCAGAACAGATTCGCGGCTTCCAGAATACGCCCTCTATCGGTGGAATAGTCGCGACGCGTATAGTGTTGAGTACATAGGCCCTATGGTTTTATGGTTTTACTAACTCAACAAGAACGTCTTGCACCAAGACTACACTCGCTGTCGCACGCACGTGTTGCACGCGCTGTCAGTGAATTGTGATTTTTGCAACGGCGGCCGCGGAGTATAGTACGAGTTTGCAAAATTAATGGTGCATGTAACTTTTTGCTGGTGCATGTAGGTTTTTTGGTCTACATGCACCAGTGCATGCAACTTTTGTTTTGTAAAACGAACCCTGAGTGCACATCAAATTGGTCACAATCGGCACAGCATCCTAAAACAACTGTTACCAAGACAAGGTCATGATTGCGTGATTTACTAATTTTTTTAAATTTTTCCAAACTTCTGTGATGTTGCTTTTTACTTAAAATTAATTTATGAAAGCTGCTGGCTAATTCTCAAACAAAACTGATATCTTTTGTTTTTTAGAGACCAGTTGCGATTTTGGCACGGGCAAATACTATGCAATTTGTGGCTTTGGTGGTATCCTCAGTTGTGGGGTTACGCATACAGCCCTCGTACCTCTAGATCTCGTCAAATGCCGTATCCAGGTGAGTCGGGCTTCACAACCGCAATTCGTGAATGACAACGCCAAGCAAGTGATTTTTTTTTCGTTGGCATTCATCATAACATCAGGAAAGAAAATCTTTATTTCAAACGGATGCAGAATATTAGAAATGATGAAGTTTTATTTGAGTAAGAATTACATAATCTATTGACAGATGATCTTCTCAACTGCTTTTTGCCATTAAAAGAGAAGATGTACATTGATTCTATAAAAGGTCTACTTATACTTTTTTTCTATTAAGTTAAAAGTGCCTAATATTTCGAGTTTAATAAGATCTTCATATATGCAAAATGGCTGTGTACATGAAACACACATGGGAACATACAAACATGATGCATAACATGGTTGGGAGAAGAACACAAAAGAGCGATAACAGAAGTGGAGTGAAAAAGCAAACGAAGGAGGATTAGGCCAAGGAATGAAAGTGGTCAGAGTGAGTAGAATCAAAGACAGACCAAGGGGGTAAATGGGTGAAAACTCGAGGAGAGGGGCCAGGGTAAGATCAAAAAGAAGAACTAACAAAGAAGTGTGACTGGGGGTATTTGGAGGGGGTTGCGGTTTACAGTAATAGAAACAATTTCAACAATTGGGGTATTTTTCCCCCAATAAAAATGCAGTGTAAATTTTGGATACCTGGGCAACTCAAAAATACAGAAAATGTAGAATCAATTAATGTTCGAGCTAAAGGCAAGGGCATTAACAATGTACCCCTGTCTGGGGCTCTCAATGTACCCACGTCTGGGGCTCTCAATGTAGCCACGTCTGGGGCTCTCAATGTAGCCACCTCTGGGGCTCTCAATGTAGCCACCTCTGGGGCTCTCAATGTACCCACGTCTGGGGCTCTCAATGTACCCACGTCTGGGGCTCTCAATGTACCCACGTCTGGGGCTCTCAATGTAGCCACGTCTGGGGCTCTCAATGTAGCCACGTCTGGGGCTCTCAATGTACCCACGTCTGGGGCTCTCAGTGTACCCACGTCTGGGGCTCTCAATGTACCCACGTCTGGGGCTCTCAATGTACCCACGTCTGGGCCTCTCAATGTACCCACGTCTGGGGCTCTCAATGTACCCACGTCTGGGGATCTCAGTGTACCCACGTCTGGGGCTCTCAGTGTACCCACGTCTGGGGCTCTCAATGTACCCACGTCTGGGCCTCTCAGTGTACCCACGTCTGGGCCTCTCAGTGTAGCCACGTCTGGGGCTCTCAGTGTACCCACGTCTGGGGCTCTCAGTGTACCCACGTCTGGGGCTCTCAATGTACCCACGTCTGGGGCTCTCAATGTACCCACGTCTGGGCCTCTCAGTGTACCCACGTCTGGGGCTCTCAGTGTACCCACGTCTGGGGCTCTCAGTGTACCCACGTCTGGGGCTCTCAGTGTACCCACGTCTGGGGCTCTCAATGTACCCACGTCTGGGGCTCTCAATGTACCCACGTCTGGGGCTCTCAATGTACCCACGTCTGGGCCTCTCAGTGTACCCACGTCTGGGGCTCTCGGTGTACCCACGTCTGGGGCTCTCGGTGTACCCACGTCTGGGGCTCTCAGTGTACCCACGTCTGGGGCTCTCAGTGTACCCACGTCTGGGGCTCTCAGTGTACCCACGTCTGGGGCTCTCAGTGTACCCACGTCTGGGGCTCTCAGTGTACCCACGTCTGGGGCTCTCAGTGTACCCACGTCTGGGGCTCTCAATGTACCCACGTCTGGGGCTCTCAATGTACCCACGTCTGGGGCTCTCGACCGATTGGAATGGCTAAATTGTCTCTGTTATTTATTAATATAACACCATAACACTTTTATCTCAGGTTGACCCGGTCAAATATGTAGGCATCTTTAAAGGCTTCCAAGTCACGTTAAAGGAGGAGGGTTTCCGGGCACTCGGTAAGGGCTGGGCCCCCACATGCATCGGCTACTCCATGCAGGGTCTTTGCAAGTTTGGCTTCTACGAGGTCTTCAAGGTAAGCTGATCTCGGCTGCATAATATGTTGTGTAAGACTGCAAAATAGAATAATTATGATCGAGGCATTTGAAAATTACTCAGATTTTCGTAATTTTTGTAATTTTGTGTTTTTAAACGTTTAGAAAATCACATTACAAATTGGGGAATTCAAGACTATTTGGGTTAAAAAAAGAAAAAAAATTAATTAAAAAAAGAAATGCGGCAGCAAAAAAGGTATGCACACAAGGACGAGAAAGTAACTGATTTTTATATTTGGCCTAATAGAGAACTTTCTACAGTTCTATTGTTATTACAACCAAAAATATGCTAAGAGCTAGAGAGAAAAGTCTGATTTATCTTTGCTTTTTTTTCCTGTCATCACAGACTTTTTACAGCAATCTGATGGGAGAAGAGCGTACTTTCTTGTACCGGACCTCGCTGTACCTGGCTGCCTCAGCCAGCGCCGAGTTCTTTGCCGACATTGCTCTGGCCCCCATGGAAGCCGTCAAGGTACGGGTGCAGACCATGCCCGGCTTTGCTACTACTCTGAGGGAAGGTGTCCCCAAGCTGTGGGCAATGGAGGGCATCAGAGGGTAAGCAATGACATAACCGTACATGGCATAACCCAGGGGGAGTCAAGTTGGTGTAGTGCTTACTTTCTTTGCCTTCCAAATAGGACTGTGCATTGGAACCGGGTATTCGAGTACCTGACCGTTGATTTCAGGAACCAATTAACAACAACAAATCAGACGATGAAAGCAAAAGGTTTTGAATGTCATAATTTGTTGGGAATTTTGTTAATGAAATCGGGGTGCGTTCCACTCAAGCGAACGTTGCCAACGTTGGCCAACGTTAGCGTTGTTCGCGCGAGTGGAACGCAATGTGCGCAAAACATGTTGGCGAGCGTTAACGAAAACGGCGAACGACATTTCGAGCTGTTCGCTGTTTGGCAGTGACGTATTTTAAAGATGGCGTAAAAAAATGTCACGGTTTTGATTTACGCTCATTCTTTTTGTAATAAACAGTGGATTGTTTTGAGCAGTCACAGAGATCTTTTAAAGAAAAATAATGAGTTGGACAAAAAGCAGCCAACCAAACGACGTCACTGTCACTAGGTGCCGCCATTTTTAAAACGAATTCTTTTAAATATCGTTCCACTTCGACTAGCGGTAACTCAAAACGTAGGCGAACGTTCGCGCAAACAGTTTGCTAAGTGGAACGCACCCCAGGCTACCTGTACGAAGGAAAACAAAATATATTTCACGCTTGTGAATTCTAAGTTTATACCCCCCAAAGCAAAGTTCACTGTACACTCCTATTTTGCTGTATTAGCTCACTGATGTGGCAGTATTATAGTGCAAATTTTTATGAACAAGCTAAAAAGGAACCTCTGAGATTACAATTTTGAGGTAGGATTTCTTTATAATGGGAACCCGTGTGTTTTGTAATCGGGTACCCGGTTCCCAAATTACCCGTAAATGCACATTGCAACTTACAAACGCTATGACGTAGATTTGAATCCCGGCCTGGTCCACATTTGTATTGGGTTTTCAGTCCCTAGCGGTACCTGATTCCGTGGGTTTTCCCCATAATATTCTTCTTGGGTTCCCTCCCACATCTAAAACTGTAATTACTTCTAATTGTCTTCTTTACAGGTTTCTTCAGGCTTGCGAGCTAGTTAGTGTTCCTAGGGCATTCTTAAGAATTTCTTATTTTAAGTACCAGAAATATAACCCTAACCCTAATCCTACATCTAGATGCTGAACAGGCTTTGATGATAACTTATAGACAGATAACTGGTAGATAATAAGAGATTGCACACGTGAATTACATGCAACAGTCAGTCGGTCCCAATAATTTATGTTAATTATAATTAGAAACATATCCTCTCAGTCACTATTGATTTAAAATGAATTTACATTTTCAGAAATGGATGGATTGGGGGGGGGGGGGGGGGGGAGGGGGGTAGTGATGTGTAGCAAATACTGTTACACTGACTTGTTTGAAGGTTTGTGTTTGTAGATGCTGGGGAAAACAATCATTTTCTTGTAGTCTGGTTCCCTGACCCCACTTAAGATCAAACAGAACAATTTAGAAATGTCAGGGAATTGTAGTCAGGAAACCAGTCTAGCTGGCTTGTAACCTGTTCATATGAATTGCTAACAAAATGTGGACGATCTAAATATAGTAAATTGGAGACAGTATTTGGGGGGAAAAAGTTTTTTTTTTTTTATCGCATTGGAAATTGATAAAATTACAAATTTTCTTGAAAATGACAGCACACCAGGTGCCATAATTTCACAGGATGATTGATTTATTTGTCATGCACTCTAGTATAAAGGTATTTCATAATAATTTGGTAGTTTTATTTTTGAATGTTTGTAAAATTGTAACAACTTTCTTTATTCTGCAGCTTTTACAAGGGTCTACCCCCTCTCTGGCTGAGACAGATTCCATACACCATGATGAAGTTTGCCTGCTTTGAGCGAACAGTGGAGTTCTTGTACAAGAACGTCGTGCCCAAGCCACGATCAGAGTGCTCCAAGCCTGAACAGCTGGTCGTTACTTTCCTGGCTGGTTACATCGGTATGTGCAGATTTGCTTAGTGATACAAACTTCCAGGGGCCAATTTCATAGAGCTGCTAAGCACACAAATTTGCTTAGCATGAAAATTTGTCCTTGGCAAAAAACAAGGTTACAGCAGGCCTCGAATTACACGGCGGCCACGACGGTCAGTGCCGTCGATGCCCTTGCAACTGGCCGTGGTGCCCCTCGAAAAAATACCCTTTTCACGGCCATAATGTCGTGCCCTTTTCCCCTGTTGGCCGTCGTGCCCTTTTTATGAAAGTTAAATATTTACTTGTGTTAGTTTTCAGCCTACGATGCATCTTGTGCTTGTGACGTGTTTTAATGTATATCCAGCGCAATCCGCTCGAACGAGTCAAAGGAAGTTGCACTAGCGTAAATTGTTTACGTTCAATGCATTCGCGACTCTCTCGGCACCCGTTGTACACGAACACCCGACGTCTTTAAACAAGGGACCAGTCTAAAATTAAAAAAAATTGACCAACAGAGGGCGCTCTCTGTTGTTTGAACGCCCTCTTCTGGTGGAATTGTTGCACCGCATGACTAGAAAAACGTTTTTAGTGAATGAATCCCGTCACCGTCCAAAACTTTTCGGATTAAACTACAAGAATTGAATAGAGTAACAATGCCGCGAAAAGAGCGTTGGAAGCGGACTGTTAAAGGTGAACTAGAATACTCTGCTGCCAAATGCAAGAAATTGGACTTCTTTTTTATTTTCAAATTTTGGCCTTGGTGCCCTTTCTACTGGCCTTGGTCCCCTCCCAAATTTTGAATACTCCAAGGCCAAAGTGGCCTTGCCCTAAAAAAATTGTAATTCCAGGCCTGTTACAGACCAAATTTGTACGTGATCTTTATTGTTTTCAATTGATAATCAGCTAGTTTTTGGCTTAGCATGAAAAACCCGTAGAATTGTTGCGGTTAACCTGTTTTTAACGAGCAAGACTTTTTTGTGCTAAGCAAATTTGTGTGCTTAGCAGCTCTATGAAATTGGCCCCAGTTCATTTAGTAAAATACTTTACCTTATGAACCCTCCTATGGTCAGTTGTTCAGCAGCACACATACTGTCCTTTTGTGCATAGTGTATGTGCACTATTAAAGCTGTTTGTAGAATTGTTTGCAGAATTTTAGAATAACCTGAATCTGCAAAATCTTGCAATTGCAAAGTGTATAAACTCCATGTAACCTGAATCCTGCAAAATCTTCCAATATTTGTTACCGAGTTTATGGCCAGTTATACCAGTTATACCTTTTAAAAATGGATGGTTATAAAAAACAAAACTGGCCTTCACAAGTATACCCTTGCATCATTATGAGGAGTGTTTTAAAACACCCCCAAATCAGGGATTGTGGGCGATATCCACACTGTATAGGACCATGGCCAAGGCTGTCACTTGACGCTTCCCCAGAAGAAGCGAATGGCTGTTCCTGCTCACTCATTCAGCCTTTCAAGGTTCAAGCTTTGACAGCTTTGCACAGTATACACATGTACATATTAGTGTACCGTAATTGGACAGGTCTACATTGATAATATGCATAGTGCACGTATAAACAGTACAATGCACCAGTTATGAAACGACCTGAATCCTCCAAAATCATTTTTTAGCCTAAGGTCCTCAGTAACCTGAATCCTCAAATACTGGTGTGTTACATTGAGCCTGATAACCTGGATCTTTCATAATCCTGCAGGGGTAAACAAAATGTAACCTTAATCCTGCAACATCCTTCCATGCTTCAACTTCAAATAAAATTTTGCAAAGAGGATTTTTGAGGATTCGCGTTATTCAGATAATCATTATTAGGGCCTATTAGGAGTTTGTCAGAAAAAGATTTTGTTATTTTTTGGGTGCATTTTAAAACTCACACCGTTATTAATTTCTTTTCTAACTTTTTAACAAGTAGATTAACGAGTAGATAAACTCGCGATTTATGAACGGCGTGTTTAGAAATTGATGAAATTTCACTTTTGCTCTATAAGCGCTTGAGGCCAAAAATCAAAGTGTGCCACGAGAGGGCCCATCAACCATAATTCTCATCTACTGATTTCTTTTTTGATCTGTTAGCTGGTATTTTCTGCGCTGTGGTATCTCATCCTGCTGACACCGTTGTATCCAAGTTGAACCAGGACTCCGGTAGCACTCCTTTAGAGGCTGCTAAGAAACTTGGCATGGCTGGTGAGTTTACAGTTATAGGACTAAATTGTTGTCTAGCAAACAAAAATGAACGTGAATTCTTTATGTACCACTGTAAACGCCTAGTGGCATAAATTTTGCTTAGCATTTAGATTTACTCAAGCAATATTTAAGTGGAGTTCATCACGAGTCTTCACAATTCGTCCAATTTCAAGCGTAGCCCATCAGCTATTCAAAATTAATTGTGATAGAGATATTCAGGCTTTCAGGTATTACTGCTTTTTCAGTTTTTCCTACTTTTTTCCAGTTTTCCTACTTCACTCTTTATACTGTTCCTACTTGTTTGTCTCTGGAAAATGAGATCTTACTGAACAGTGTTACACACTTAATTGAGAATGGAGCACCAGTGTTGTGAATACAGAACATGCCAAATAGGCTTGAAATGCTGTGGACATGAGCGAGTATCAACAAAAACTACTGAAAGCCTGCAAAGGTCCTACTTTTATCCTGATTTTGTCTTCCAAATTTTTTGAAAAATGTTGATCCTACTTTTCTCCTTGGTTTGCTTGAAAGCCTGAGATAGTCTTTCAACGTTGTCCATCTTGTTATTTGTGACCAGACTTGCGACAGAATAGACTACAACACTTTTGTATTAAAGTACATGTACAAACTATTTTTTGAAAGAGATGATGCTTCCTGCCTAAAACTGTTGATACCACAAACAAAACAAAACTGTTTTGCACTTATTTGTGGCACACACTGCCTTAGATCCGCTTCTCGGACGGGGCCTGTCGCAGTGGAGTGCGCCCTCCAGAGCTTGCTCCCTGTCCAGTCCCCCGTTCAGCAACACTTGTCAATGTTGTGTTCCGTGAGAAGTGCTTGAGTCATTAGTGTGTGAGAGTAGAACACCTCCGCTGTGAGCTGGTAGTGCACCGTGTGCAGACCTAACCCCCACCCCGCCCCCTATACAGTGGAGTGGAGGGGGGGGGGGGGGGGAACAGTTGGTCAATTGATTACACATGTCAGGCTTGCGGTGGGGACATTATGTTGATTTAAGTCTTTGAAAGTAAAATATAAATCAGGTTAAATTCAAGCTGCTTTGTGCCTTAACCAGTTCGCGCCGGATGACGTATATAAATGCAAAGTTTTCCCCAAATTCAAAACGGATGACGCATAAACACGCCAAGTTCAAGTTCGGAAATGTCTGTCAGCAGCGAGCAAGGTTTGAAATGGGTAGGTGTGCTTCCCGGCACTATCGGCCTGAACCCGCTTCGGATCGAGTTTCGTTAAAAATAATCCCGCCCCTCGGCTCGGTGATGTTAAAATAATCCCGGCGCGAACTGGTTAATAATCATTTCCCTTTTGAATTGCAAATTTGGTCTACAACTGATCTTCTGAACCATATAAGAATTTAGTGTCGTAATGTGGTTTTGTACCACACACAGGTAGTCAATTACTAACTCGCTTTTATAGCCTGCTGATGCTGGTGCTGGCAGAGTTGTAATGACTCGAGTCAATGACTTGATTTGATTCCGTCTCGAGTCACAATTTGGGGCGACTCGACTCGCGATGGGTAAGTGACTTGACTCAACTCGAGTCACTGCAGGCAAATGACTTGACTCTACTCGAGTGAAAGCTAATAAGTCTAGAGTCCACACAAAAAAAGATAACAAATTGCGAAAAAGATTTGCAAAGACTTACGACAGTGCCAGTTTATGTTCACGTCATGTGTTCACCACCGCTGTTTCGGCCATTGTGTAAAGCAACATAAAGTTGTGCACATGTGCCGTTTTTAAAACCAGGTCAACTAGTATATAATTTGTGTTACAGTATGAAATATGATTTTGTTTTCCCCCCTTTTTAGGCTTGTGGAAGGGTCTGTTCCCCCGTATCATCATGATTGGTACCCTGACTGCCCTCCAGTGGTTTATCTATGACTCGGTCAAGGTCTACTTCAAGCTGCCCCGCCCACCCCCACCAGAGATGCCCGAGAGTCTCAAGAGAAAACTGGCCGCCAAGGAGGGCAACTAAGCCCAATTAGGAATCCCACCCAATTAGGAATCCCACAAGCTAATAGGAAACAGATACATGGACAAAATAGAAAATTGTGTTAACAACGGACAAATGAGACGCCCAAGTTAATTACATAGATAATTTGGAAAATTAGGGACTACAAACATTTAAGTTCTTTCAGGGAAGGATTTAACATTTTCTTTTGGTCTTTAAAAAGTTGGCTTCAAACATAAACGAGAATATCTTTTGTTTCTTCCTGACAGTTTATAAGTGTTATTGTGAGTTTTGGATCTATCATGATCCCCTGAATCAGCCAAAAAGTAATTTTCTTCACTTTTTCGTTTCAGTTTTACTTCAATCGTACTCAATTCGCAATGCATAAACAGTGGTTGCAGTTTTCTATTAACAAAACAAAAAGGATTTGTATGCTCTAGATATGGCTATGTTAAAACAAATCTTGGTGTCCCCCCCCCCCCCCCCCCCACAAGTTTCACAAACACTTATCAGTTTATGCAGAAATGTTTTGAAAGAGCACAATAGTTTGTATTGTCTTTAATTGCACAAACACATAACTTCAATATCTGCTGCAGGTTGTTGACTCGACAGAACAAATGAAACATCTTTTTAGAAATTGAAAACTTGCGCTGTTGAAAAGACAAGTGGCTGCAAATACATTTTTTGGGGGGTTTAATATTTTCTGTCTAAAACATTGAAGGCTGGTTCATAATATTACAAAAGAAAATCATATTACAAAAGAAAATCAATAATCTGTGTTGGATTTAAAATGTATTCAACTTTTGTAAAATTGCATCAATAATATTTTTAACTGACCTCAAAAACTGTTGATACATCACTTTGAACCAGCCTTTAAAAACATGCAAAACTCACCAGCTACTAACTTGAAGTAACTTGTAAGAGTGGCAAGAAACAAACAAAAATTGATCCAGTAATTTGAAGAGAAAGACAGTGAATTATTTTTAATACAGTAATATTGCGGTGTTTGCGACTATAATTGAATATTTTATTGTAATATTTATGGTGTACACAAACCCTGCATTGTAGTTTAACTTTCTGTGTGAATAGTTTACATCCACTTCACAACTTTTCCTGACAAAAAGGAAGAAAAAAATCCAGTGAGTGATATATGCTTGATAGTATTAATGTCAAAGAAAATAGATAAATTGAATAAAGAAGCAATTGAGTTGCACGATACATTGTGAGGTACTTTTCTTTTGTTCTCCTGAAAAACGTGGCCTTTATAAATTGCATGACCCTTGAGCATTTTCTTCAATTTTAAGTTATTGCTTTTGTTTGTTGTTGTTTTTTACTTTTAACACGATTTAGAAAAAGAAAATTGTTCACCTTGCTTTTCATATTTTTTCTTGAAATTTCTACTACATTGTATCTCCTACTTTTGTTTTCTTCGTCTGAACAAAGTTTAAAAAGAGACTAGTGTACATTACCTGTACATGCATGCAATCGCTACATTGTATTTTGTGTACAAAGTCTGTCCGGCCATCCTCCATGGTCTGGCATACTAGGTATAGTCCGGTCAGTGCAGTGCAGGGCGTTCGTTGTTAATACCAGGCGAAATTCACACGTGCTGCAGTTGATATCAGTGCAAAAATACTGCAAAACACAAAACATTTTAATGGCAGTAAGTTTTTCTTCCCCTTGTAGAATCTTTGTAGGATTGTTTGTACTGTGTAGAACCATGGATGAATAAGGACTGTAGGATCTCGACTCTGCTAAAATTCAGCTTGTTGGTTTTGTGCACATTTCAATGGTTGTTTTCTTTCCCGTGTAGGATCTCTGTTGTAGATATTTTGTACTGTGTACATAATAATACGTAGTTGCCGGTCCGTGACCAACTCGGTCCGTCACCAACTCGGTCCGTGATCAGCTCGGTCCCTATGGGAAATTGTACACAAAACAATTTTCTTGTAACGATCCCATCCCGATTGGATTTTAATACATGTAGCAGTGGCGTAAAAGTCCTGCCCCCCCCCCCCCCCCCCCCCCCAGGTGCCCCCCATTTGTATTTTAGGCGGCGACGGAAAATCCTCAACAGCTTTCCCTGTATCAAATGGAGTTAAACAAGGCTGTGTCCTTGCGCCAACGCTCTTCAGTGTCGTGTTTGCTAGCATGCTTCTTGATGCTTTCCGTGACATCAACGTCGGCGTAAAGTTAAGATTCAGGACTGATGGAAAACTCTTCAATCTCCGAAGACTTCAAGCGAAAACAAAGGTATTCGATGAACTAGTTCGTGAACTCCTGTATGCCGATGACTGCGCGCTTGTCGCTCACACACAGGAAGACCTACAACTCATCATGAACTGCTTTGCAACAGCTTGCTCACGCTTTGGGCTTTCAATCAGTCTAAAAAAGACAGAGGTGTTGTTTCAACCTGCTCCACGTAAGCCGTATGTTCCACCAGTCATCACCATTGGAGATCACACCCTTCATTCTGTGGACAAGTTCACGTACTTGGGCAGCACCCTTTCAAGAGAGCCGGTCCACCACATAGACGACGAAGTCGCTCACCGGATATCTAAAGCCAGCTCGGCATTCGGAAGATTTCGTGAGCGTCTGTGGAATAGAAGAGGCATAAGCTTGAAAACAAAGCTGCGTGTCTATCAAGCTGTAGTCCTGACTTCTCTGATGTATGCCTGTGAAACTTGGACAACCTACAGCCGCCACATCAGAAAGCTGAACCACTTTCACCTTTCCTGTTTGCGCAAGACGGATTTTACGCATTAATGGCAAGACAAGGTCCCTGACACCGATGTCCTCAAGCGAGCGGAATTGCCCAGTGTAGGTGCTCTGATCATGAGAGCTCAGCTTCGCTGGTCAGGTCATGTACCACGAATGCCTGATGATCGAATTCCCAAGAAGATACTCTATGGTGAACTAACATCAGGCAAAAGATCTGCTGGTGGACAATTCAAAAGATACAAAGATTGTCTTAAAGCAGCCATGAAGCAATGCAACATCAATGTGAGTAGCTGGGAAGAACATGCCCAGGATCGGACGGCATGGCGAAGATCGTCCCATGAAGGTGCATCAAGCTACGAAGCCCGTCGCATCAGGGAGGCTGAGCTGAAACGACAGCAACGGAAATCTCGTCAGCCAGTTGCTTACCAGCTACGTGCGCCCCCCCCCCCCTCCTACCCCCCCCCCCCCCCCCCCCTCCTACCCCCCCCCCCCCCCCCCCCCCCCCCCCCCCTCCTACCCCCCCCCCCCCCCCCCCCCCCCCGCCGACGATCTAGTGTGTCCAGTGTGCGATCGCAACTTCCTGGCTAGAATTGGACTTATTAGCCATCAACTTACACACAACACCAACTAGTATGGAGAGGTTGGCTGTCATCTTCGAGTTTCGAAGGACGAACTATATATATATATATATATTTTAGGCGGCCACCCCTTCGCTGAGGTTGCATTGACAATAAAAAAAATCACATACATGTATACTTGTAATTAACATTTATTATCAATTGACGACAATATTTTTTTTCCCGCAGAGTGACTGAATGTTCCGCTGGCCGTGATTCGGTTCGCATGGTGCAAACCGACGGAAATGTTGTATTTTTTGCTGTCTTGATATAGTACAGTGTGGTGACCATGAAGAAATGTTTATTTTGCTTTATTTTATAGCGTCCAATTTTGTTTTAATTAAGTGATCTGAACATATATAAGAACTAACATTATTATTATTATATGCCTCATTCATTTTCATGAACGAATAGATGTGTTTAAAATGATAACGAATTGACGTGTTTCTCTTTGATTCATAGTAGTAAAATAGCAGGGTAACCAAATAGCAGTGTCCGATAACATCTACTAGAAAACATCAAATACATGTACCGCCTTTTTCAGATGTTATCGAAAATGTTGCCTCTTTAAGAGGCCGTTTGGAACGGATCGGCTTATTGGAAAACGCCCTTGCTGAAATTTGCCCAGGGAGGTGACAATTACGATTATGAAGTAAAAATATGAATTTTACAAAACATGTACGGTACACTTTTTTTAAAGACGGCATTTTATTGATTTGAAAGTATATGTCGCGAGAAACGCTTTAAAATGAGGTTCTCTGGAATCAACTAATTTAATGGCAATTTTTTAGAAAAAAAATGTTAAGAATACTATTTATAGTCTTGTTGGTAGTTATTGTTGAAGTTAATCTATAATTGGGGATTAATTTCCGTACCTTTTTCGAAAATTCGTTTAATTTATCTGTAAATCTAGTTTCAAATTAGCACCTCCTTTTGTCGCATGGATTCTAAATTTATATAAACCGAATCACGGGTTGAATCCACTGGGCCCAATTTCACGGCGATGCTAAGCACACGATTTTCTGCTAACCGAGCCTCCTTCTATTTCATGGAGACCGTAAGCAGTAAGCACAGCAAAAGGCACGCTTAACCTAGCGGGAAAATTTGCTTAAATCAGTGACGTAACAATATAATCTCCATGCGCGCGCATACGTTAGCACGAAACTTTTGCTTGAGCTTCGAAAGAGTGTGGACGTCTTTTAATCGGTCGCAGCCCGACTCTTAACTGCGAGTGGTGAGATTTATTTTCCTCATTTAGCTCGCCTTCTTACTTTATACCTGCTTGCTTTTCCTTTGCTGCTTGCTTTCTTGGCTATACCACATTATTTTCTTTTACATACAAATCGCTTCGCCTTCGGTCGTCGGACAACATGGCCGACGACTCCGAGGAGGAAGACATGTCATGGGACCTTCTATTCCAACAGCAACTATCCCAAAACAGGAACAGGCAACAATACGACCAACCACGGTCAACTTTAGACAAATTAATGAGCCAAGCTCAAGAAGACTGACGAAAATGATTCTCAAGTCTCTGTGAAAGCAACAAACAAAAGAAAAACACAAAGTCAAAGCGACAATTCCAGCGACTCTGATAACAGTTCCTACAGACAACAAAAAAGAAGAAACACATACTCCACCCAAGGAAACCCTACCATAGTAATCATAAACTCACCAGATGTCAAACTTGCCCAAATAAACCCGCTAAAAATTGCTAAGGCACTAAATGCAATAGGAAGTGACATCATACAAAATGTGACTAAAACTAATCAAGGTGGCATTAGTGTCAAATGCTACACCCCCGGACAGGCCAACAAATTGAGGAAAATCTCCATTCTTGGAAAATGGTCAGTCACCACCGACTATGCAAAATCAGAAATTCAAATTAAGGGAGTTATTTCTGGCGTTCCTCTAGAACTCACAGAACAAGACATAATCAAAGAATGCAAAAAAGCAGGCGTAATAGAGGTCCGCAGACTCACATTCAGAAGAAATGGTCAAACAGGGAAAAGCCTTTCTGTCTGCCTTACATTTAACACACCTCACTTACCCCAGAGCGTCAAATTCGGCTATCAACACTTTGACATCAAACAATACATTCCACCAGTCATTCGCTGTTTCAATTGCCAACGACTAGGTCATACAGCTACAAATTGTCGAAGCAATACCAGATGTGTTAGATGTAGTGGAAACCATTCTTATGAAGAATGTGACCAAAAAGACCAGGTGAAATGTAGCAGATGTGGTGGAAATCACTCCTCTGCCTATGGCGGATGTAACACCATGAAGCATGAAAAGAAGATACAAGAAGTAACTTGAGAGTCACTTACAACATTTCCTATGCTGAAGCTGCCAAATCCATAAGAACAAATATTACTGTCCATGCTGAAAAACCTAGCGATACATATACACCTACAATAACACCTAAACAAACTCAAATCTGGCCTGAACGAAGAAATTGGACAATCCCACAAACTCCTCAAGCTGTAAATGATGTACGGGTATACAAAGAAAACAAAACATGTCCTCTGCTAACAAAATATCAGTAGATGCATCCACCCAAACTGATAAAGTTCCAGTTGCTTGCCAAACCGAACCAACCTCAACTTACCTACAACCTGACAATACTCTGATAGAATTGCTTATCGGAACTCTTCAAATCTGGAAGACAACTAAAAAAAAGGAAAATAAAGAACCAGAAATAAAGACCCTAGTTGAACACTTGTACCATCAGTTAACTAAAACTCAAAATATCAAAGAAAAACAGAGCAGACATAATGATTCCTCGCAATCCTCTGATAAGCCGCTGCCGGCTCGACAAACTAGATCTTCTCAATCCAAAACAAAACCCAACGAACCCACCACAGAGAACTCTCAAACTGAAACACCAAAAACAAACCAGAAAACTTCAAATCGCTCAAGAGGAGAAAATAAACAAACGTAATCATGAACATTATCATCATGGTCTTCATTTTACAATGGAATACCCAGTCTCTTATTGCACATGGAAATGAATTAAAACATGCTATAAACAATTGGGATAGTAAACCTGACATCATATGCGTCCAAGAAACTTGGCTCAAGGAAGGGAAAAACTTCAATCTCCCTGGATACAATATTTTCCGTAATGACAGAAAACCAGAACATAAAAATACTGGCGGGGGATGTGCCGTCTTCACTAAGAAAAATCTCACCGTCAACAACATTATAGACAAACAATTTCCTATTCAATATCAAATAATTGACATTTATATTTCTGATAAAAGTAAATTAAAAATTATCAATGCCTATAATCCTTGTATCACCCTGAAAGAGGAGAACTTTATAGACATTGAAAATCATATTGGTAAAAATACTATTATTTGTGGAGACTTCAACAGCCATAATCCCCTTTGGGGAAGCAAGAAGATGGATACAAATGGCCATGTCATCGAAAATCTTATAGACAAACATCATCTTGTCTGCATAAATAATGGAGACGGGACAAGAATAAATACCTCTAATGGTACCATCACCTGCATTGATATTACTCTTACCACTTCTGACATAGCAGCTAATATTTTAGATGACACATGGGGTAGCGATCATCATCCCATAATTTTTGAATCAAATAAAAAATGTCTTCATACGCCACGTAAACATATCCCTCACTGGTCTATAAAAAAAGCAAACTGGGATACTTTTCAAACTGCCTGTGGTAGTTTCATTACTAAACCCAACATAACCACATGTTGCAGTGCTGAAGAGACATATAACATATACATCAATCAACTCACTGAGGCTATTAACTGTTCCATCCCACAAACCATTACTACTAAAATTTATAAAAGAAAGCCCACCACATGGTGGAACGATGATTGCAAAAGAGCTATTAAAAACCGTAAAGAAGCCCTTAACACTCTTTAAAAAAACCGTCATCCACAAGACCTTATTCACTATAAATATACTTGTGCCATAGCTCGTAAAACAATAAAAGTGGCTAAAAGAGAGGATTGGAATTTTTTTTGCAATACTTTAAACTACCAAACTCCCTCTAAAAAGATCTGGGACAAAATTCATCGTATTAACAATACCCATACCAAGACTATAATATTTCCACTTTAACAGACAACAATCAAGATTTCATTACAGATAAAGAAAAGGCTAACTTGCTTGCTAGTAGTTTTGCTTCCATCAGTAGTGACAATAACTACAGTGATTCCTTCCTTGAAGTAAAACAAAATGCAGAAGATAACTTTTCCCAATCTGAGGAAAATGATAACATCATTAATGATCCTTTTAACATATCAGAACTTGACGAAGCCATCAATTTAGCTAAGTGTACCTCTCCTGGTAAAGATAATATATGTAATAATATCATCAAACATATCCCTCTGAAAGCCCGTGGCTTTCTCCTCATCATTTTTAACATAATATGGAAAACTTCTCAATGCCCAAGCACATGGAAGGAAGCTATTCTCGTTCCTATTTTAAAACCTGGCAAAAGTCCCTCCGATTCTAAGTCATATAGACCTATAGCCCTCACCTCCACATTCTGTAAGATCATGGAACGTATGGTTAATAACAGACTCATCTGGTACCTGGAAAAACATAATCTACTTAGTGCTCATCAGAGTGGTTTTCGTAAAGGAAGGAGTACTAAAGATCACATCATTAACCTAGAGTCTAACATAAATAAAGCTTTTGCCAACAAGGAAAGCACCCTCGCTGTCTTGTTAGACCTTGAAAAGGCATATGACATGGTCTGGCCAAAAGGCATAATCATTAAACTTCACTCTCTTGGAATATATGGATGTATTACTAAATGGATTGATGATTTCCTTACTAATAGAAAAATTCAAGTAAATATCAATGGTACCTACTCTGACTCGCACAATGTCAATATTGGCATTCCCCAAGGAAGTGTCATCAGCCCCATTCTTTTTAACATAGCTATCAACGGTCTATCTGAAGTCATAAACGGAATCAACATCTCCCAATATGCCGATGATATAGTTATTTGGAAGTCTAATAGAAACATAAACTTTATCAACATAAAAATCCAACAAAATTTAAACGATATCTCTGCCTGGTGTGATAGATGGGGTTTTAAAATATCCATTCTTAAAACCTTTGCGACTCTTTTTACACAAAAACGCAATGCTTCCTGTAAATTACAGATAAATAATACTGATATTAAATTTCAGACGTCTATTAAATTTCTGGGTATTATTTTCGACAACAAACTTAACTGGAAAGACCATATAAATTATATTGTCAACAGATGCAAATCCAAACTCAATATCTTGAGATGTGTTAGCGGAAAGGACTGGGGAGCGGATTGCTGTATTCTCTTTCAACTATACAAAACACTTATCAAACCAATTCTGGACTATGGATGTGAAGCCTTTAATTCAGCGGCCATGGAACATAAACAGAAATTAGACAGCATACAATATCAGGCTCTGAGAATATGCTCCGGAGCACTCTACGGAACTTCGTGTCAGAAACTACAAGTAGAGTGTGGTGAACCCCCTTTATGTTTTTGTCGCAGTTTTCTCTGCAATCTCTACAATATTAAACTCAACATGCACAATTATCACCCCAACAAGTATGTCCAAACAGATTGCTGGCAGAAACATTATTTTGCTGAAAAATGGAAAAATAGTCTACATCATACACCTTTTGAAGCTAGATCCAGTCAACCTCACTTCAACATTTTCCCATTACATAACCCTTTTCCTTACTGGCATTACACAAAACCAGACATATCGGCCGAAATCTTCAACCGCATTAAACACATATCGAACATCAATGAAAAGGGCATCATTGCTGCAGAAACAATTCATACCCAGTGGGGAAATTCACTCCACATCTACACTGACGGATCACTTAATCCTACTACCAACACAGTCGGATGTGGAATCTATATTCCTCAATTCAGTTATTCAAAGAGTATTAAACTAAACAATGAGGCTTCTATTTTTACAGCGGAACTCTTTGCTATTTTGTTAGCTGTGGAATGAATTGAAGATGTTCAGCCCATGCACACCTGCATCTTCAGTGACTGTTTAAGTGCAATTCAAGCCATCTCACACCCTATTCCCAGCAATAAAATTGTATGTGACATTAGACACACCTTGATAAGCATTCAAAACCAAGCTAATAGGGTCACCTTTGAGTGGATACCAGGACATTGCGGTATTTATGGAAATGAAAAAGTAGACCAGATTGCCAAAAAAGCCACCAAGAAAACTAATATTGACTATAAATTACCCCTCACAATTACAGAAGCTAAACATCATTTTAAGGACCACCTCAAACAAACATGGCAAATGGAATGGAATAAATCAAAAGATTCTACCTTAAAAAATATACAACCCACTATTTCCACCCACATAAACACATGGAATCTCCCACGCTGGCAGGAAATAAAGATTCATAGACTTCGACTGGACACATGTAAAAACCTTAACAGTTTCTTTAAAAAAATAGGTAAACATCCTGATGGACTTTGCGAAACATGCAACACTTATGATAATGTCGAACATTTTCTCACAACATGTAAACAATTTGAACATAATAGACAAATACTTAAAAAATCACTTAAATTTACTTCTGACCAAATGACACTTAAAAATTTGTTAAACTCAAAACACAGCATCCTTCATACATTAAATTTCATTAAAGAAACTAACAGTGATATTTAACTTTATTCTTTTTCACAAAGAACACCAACCAACCATGTACATTTCCTTATAATATTATGTTTACATCCACACCCACAGTATACAAATCATTTCACATTGTCTTTCTATACAATGCATGAGCTCTTGTCTCATCCTACATACATGCCTTGCTCGCACTGGTCTCATCGCTGCTTTCTTTGCATGTTTTGCCTCTACAATTCACATACAATTTGTTTGATTCACATGTATCTTCTTTTCTTTTTATTTCCAAATAGTCATTACCCTCAAGACGTCATTGGATAGCTAACTTCTTGTAGCAGGTTGTTTTTTTATCTTTTTTCCCTTCTCTTCCCACTCCAACTCTGAAGCTCAAGCAAAGTCTACACGTATGTAACAAAAAAAATCAAAAAATCAAAAAAGAAAAAATCAAAAAAGAAAAAAGAAAAAAGAAAAAAGAAAAAAGAAAAAAGAAAAAAGAAAAAAGAAAAAAGAAAAAAGAAACAAAATAGAAACAGTCAAAGAAATAAAATAAAAAAGTAGAAAAAAAAGAAGAAAGTATAAGAAAAGAAAAGAGAAGAATAAAAAAAAAGAAAGAGAAAAGTAAAAGAAAAGAGAAGAAGAAGGAAAAGAAAAAAAAGTAGTTTAACAAGCACTCTACTGGACCGCAAGACTACAGCAACTGGCACAAAGGGCACACAGATTGCCAGAAGTGCCATTAACCACCACCAACCATACGTTATTAGCACAAAAAAGCCGTGAAATAGCGCTTAAGGTTAGCAAATTATTCTGCTAAAGTAAGCACAACTTTTCCGCTATAAACTGTTAAGCAGCGCCGTGAAATTGGGCCCTGATCTCTACAAACTGGATAGGTCGATCGTACATTGATGGGATAGCGAGCCGTGAAGTCACCGGCGGCCATGTTGGGATATTCAATACAATGCGCAGTGATCGCACGTGCGCGCACTGAAATTTTCTAATTTATTTTATTATAAAGCTGGCACTTTTTAGTGTCTGGATATAAAATTAAACCCAAAAAATTAAGAATTTCCTTGATCCAAAAAACCTCGTTTTTCCTTTTCCTATGGTTTGTGCATAAGGTTATGATGTTGGAAATGTTAAAACAAAATGTTGGTCTCCTTTTCCCGAAAATAGGGCTTTTTAATATTCAAACTTGGCGTATACATCTCATTATTGGGTGTTATTATGTTTAACTTAATTTTCCTAATCAAACTGGATCGTTTTTGCAACGTTAACTTCGTTTCCTGTGATATTAAATGAGTTTTCTCGGTCGTGTGCTATACAAACGTGTGTACGCCTGCAATGTTTTGAATATGGCCGCCAATGGCTTCACGTGCAGAGCCGCTCGACCTATCCAGTTTGTAGAGATCAGCCAATTTCATAGAGCACGGGCCAATTTCATAGAGCTGCTTAAGCATATAATTCTGCTTAAGCACAAAAACCCTTACTTGGTAAATCAAGTTAGGAGCCAAAATTCAACCTGATCTTTATGCTAAGCTAACAATAGCTAAATACCAATCACAAATTATATACATCCCATTGAGTTGTGGCTGGTAAGCTGGTTTTACTAAGCAATAATGTTTTGTGCTTAAGCAATTTTTATGCTTAAGCAGCTCTATGAAATTGGCCCTCAAGCACAACAATTTGCTTAGCATGAAAATTTGTCCTTGGTAAAAACAAGGTTACAGACCAAATTTTCACCTGATCTTTATTGTTCTGGATTAATAATCAGCTGTTTTTTTGCTTAGCATAAAAAACACGTATAATTTTTGCTGGTAACCTGTTTTTAATGAGCAAGACTTTTTGTGCTAAGCCAAATATCTTTGCTTAGCAGCTCCGTGACTTGGCCCCAGGGGCCAATGTCACGGAGCTGCTAAGCACACAAATTTGCTTAGCACAAAAAAGTCTTGCTCAATAAAAACAAGTTATCAGCTAAAATTTTACGTGTTTTTCATGCTAATCAAAAAACCAGCTGATTATCAATCAAAAACAATAAAGATCATGTGAAAATTTGGTCTGTAACCTTGTTTTTACCAAGGACAAATTTTCATGCTAAGCAAATTTTTTGTGCTTAGCAGCTCCGTAAAATTGGCCCCAGTGGTTGAATCGCGAGTTGAATCGAAGGCTGAATCGCCCTCTAGGTTCTGCCGGGTTCTGCCAGGTGCGCATGTATACTGCATTTGGGGGGAAATAAAAAAAATACTGGTTACTAGCGGCGGTTCTACTAATCACCGACAACACACCGACAACACGCACAGCACCGACAACACACACCGACAACACACACCGACAACACATCCAAAACAGTACATCCAAAACAGTACTACACAGAACGAAAAGTGCTGTCCTTGCGGAATTCGGTGTAAGCACTAAGAAGAGCATATGGGTAAGTAAATTAACAGGAAAATGATATGGCGGATTTTATTGACCAGTTTCTCGTGTTCAAAATCACAACAACATGTGTACATACATGGAGCAATTGCTCCATCCATGCATGGTACATGTTACTTGTTAGCCCAGCCAACTCCCTACGTTAATACATGTACCAAAGATCGTGAGCGCCGTAGCGGCGCCTACGTACATACATGTACGGAGGGATAAAGACGTCGTCCATGAACCTATTTATCTAAACTTTGCGACGCAGTCCCTAGTTTTTCGTATACACAACTTTTATACCTTTCTCACCTTTCTCTAAGAGTATAAGACCCTATCTAGATAAAATTATTAACCAATAATTTTGGATAGAAAAAGGTATAAAAGTCGTGTATACGAAAAACTAGGGACTGTATACAATTGACCATTTGCGTGTTAAATTTAAATAATATCTGGTACACTGACTTGTTCACACAGCTTGGCACAGTTTGACTTAAATTATCCAGACCAAATACACTGTTGCTATATCACGTGATTTGGGGCAAGCTCTTGCATAGTTACGCAAGAGATGCTCACAGCACCAATACATTGTTCACAATGGTTGAGAATGGTACAAAGACACCAGACCATTCCAGAGCCGGGGGTTGCTAGTGTAAGGCTTGCTCCGAATCACGTGATATAGCAACATTGTCTTTGGTCTGGAGAATTTAAATGTAAACTGTGCCAAGCTGTATGAACAAGTCAATGTACCAGATATTATTCAAATTTAACACGCAAATGGTCAATTAACTAGGGAGGACTGTATCCATTTATTTTGGTGAATTATGGCTGTCAACCGTCATTGGTCTTTATACGTTCCGCGCGTATTGAGTTTCCCTTGTCTGTGTCGGGAACCAGTTATATCGCGTAAAAATATTAGGTTTACGGTCACGTAAAAAAAGCCACTTTGATCTTTTAAATACAAGGTTATGGACAGCCTCAACTTACAACAAATGACCCACACCAATGAGAAACCGTATACATGCGACATCTGTGGGAAATCATTCAGGCAGAGTGGAACCCTCAAGCGACACCAAATGACCCACACCAATGAGAAACCGCACGCATGTGACATCTGTGGGAAATCATTCACGCAGAGTGGACACCTCAAGCGACACCAAATGACCCATACCAATGAGGAACCGTACGCATGCGACATCTGTGGAAAATCGTTCAATCAGAGTGGAACCCTCAAGCGACACCAAATGACCCACACCAATGAGAAACCGTACACATGCGACATCTGTGGAAAATCATTTACGCAGAGTGGACACCTTAAGCTACACCAAATGACCCATACCAATGAGGAACCGTACACATGTGACATCTGTGGAAAATCATTCAGGCAGAGTGGACACCTCAAGCAACACCATATGACCCACACCAACGAGAAACCGAACGCATGCGACATCTGTGGAAAATCGTTCAATCAGAGTGGAAACCTCAAGCGACACCAAATGACCCACACCAATGAGAAACCGCACACATGTGACATCTGCGGAATTTCGTTCAGGCGGAGTGACTACCTCAAGCAACATCAGATGACCCACACAAATGAGAAATTGTACGCATGCGACATCTGTGGAAAATCATTCACGCAGACTGAACACCTCAAGCGACACCTCAAGCGACACCAAAAGACCCACACCAATGAGAAACCGTACACATGCGACATCTGCAACATATCGTTTGCGTGGAGTAAAAACCTCAAACAACACCAAATGACCCACACCAATGAGAAACCATACGCATGCGACATCTGTGGAAAATCGTTCAATCAGAGTGGAACCCTCAAGCGACACCAGGTGACCCACACCAATGAGAAACCGTACGTATGCGACATCTGTGGAAAATCGTTTAATCTGAGTGGAACCCTCAAGCAACACCAGATGACCCACACCAATGAGAAACCGTACAAATGCGACATCTGCAGCATATCGTTTGCGTGGAAAAGAAACCTCAAGCGACACCAGATGACCCACACCAATGAGAAACCAGACACAGTATGCCACATCTGTGGAAAATCATTCACGCACAATGGATACCTCAAGCGACACCAAATGACCCACACCAACGAGAAACCGAACGCATGCGACATCTGTGGAAAATCATTCAGGCAGAGTGGACACTTCAAGCAACACCAGATGACCCACACCAATGAGAAACCGTACGCATGCGACATCTGCGGAATTTCGTTCAGGCGGAGTGACTACCTGAAGCAACACCAGATGACCCACACCAATGAGAAACCGTACGCATGCGACATCTGTGGAAAATTGTTCAGGCAGAGTGGACACCTCAAGCAACACCGGATGATCCACACCAATGAGAAACCGTACGCATGCTACATCTGTGGAAAATCATTCAATCAGAGTGGAACACTCAAGCAACACCAGATGACCCACACCAATTAGAAACCGTACACATGTGACATCTGTGGAAAATCATTCACGCACAATGGAGACCTCGAGCGACACCAGATGATCCACACCAATGAGAAACCGTACGCATGCGACATCTGTGGAAAATCGTTCAGGCAGAGTGGACACTTCAAGAAACACCAGATGACCCACACCAATGAGAAACCATACACATGTGACATCTGTGGATAATCGTTCAGGCAGAATAGAGACCTCAAGCGACACAAGATGACCCACACTGTTAACCCTAACTCCTTACACAACGAAGGAAGTTGGAGGATTTTGAAGGAATTGTATTGTTCAATAACAATGGTAAGGGAGTTAGGGTTAATGTACATGCGACATCTGCAGCATATCGTTTGCGTGGGGTAGAAACCTGAAGCGACACCAGATGACACACACCAATGAGAAACCTTGCGCATGTGACATCTGTGGAAAATCATTCACGAACAATGGAGACCTCAAGCAACACCAGATGACCCACACTAATGAGAAACCGTACGCATGCGACATGTTGTACAACCTGAAAAACCACAGGATGACCACACCGACCGCGATGAGAGATAGAAAATTTTGTGATCAAACCCAACAAATAAAATTGAGTCACAAGTCGCCAAAGCTACTTTTGAGTAATCACCGTCACTGCCAACGAGTAATATTTGCAGTGTTTAACAAGTTTGACATTTACACCAACAACGACTGCAACAGCCTGATCTTTTGTTATGATGCATACGAGGGATTATGCAGTATGCCTGATTTGTCTAAAGAAATGACAGCATGAGTCATATCATAAACAATACCGTTAACTTCGTTAAGAATAAGTTTTGCTCACTGAGAGTCTGAGGTTGTATTTGTTGATATTCCTTCTTTGATCTTGTTGGCGAATAATTTCGTTTTTAATATCTTTTGAATACGAAATACCCTTGTTTTATTAGGATACATATTGGTCGTCATGTTTTTAGTAGTGAATGACACATTTTTATATAAATTTGTATATTTAACGCTAAACGCTCGTCTCGATTATTGATTACTTTACAGTAACTATATCTTTGAATGTGTGAACGTAAATTTGTTTATTTTACCGGATGTACATGTATCAACTATCAAGTGTTTTGGTTTTAATTTATGGTATTTGACGTAAATGGGGGGTCGGGGGGGGGGGGGGGGGGGGGGGGGGGTTTGACTACACGAAACGTATAACCGTGTACTGTAGAGTTATGGTATCTAAGAGATCGGTTTGTTTTCAGTTGAAAAACATTTAGTGAGCAGATAATATTGTAAAAAGATGACTCGTAAGTTTTCATGTTGACTGTTCCTTAACCCTAACCCCCTGGGCCTTACTTTGGGCTAAAGAACTGCGTACTACAGAATACTACTTAGTATTTTGTAGCACTGGGTCTCTCCCTGACTGATGATTGGGTGTGTACTGACAGAGTACAGATACTGCCAACTACAAAATACTAATAGTGGCAATACAGGTCAGTAATACTTACCTGGCAAAAAAATGCAGTAGTCCAGCCTTGACCCATTGCTGTGTCCCAAGTGACACCCAAGTTTAGAACACCCTACACAGCATACATGGGCCATGCACACTCAGCAAGCAGAGGAACCCAATGCTAAAAAATACTATGAGTGCAATTAGGGGTGAATTACCAAATACTAAAAATTACTACAGGCATTGCACACAAGTCAGTGAGAGTACTACATACTACTAGTACAAAGTAGCATTGGGTAGGGTTAGGGTTAATAAACATCATCGTACAAGAGCCACTCTTCTTGCATACCCAATAGTTTGGCAATTTTTTGATAACCATCTCTTTAATTTGATAGTTATTTCAAAGCATTCAAAAGTATTAACAATTCTAACCATCAAAACTCGCGACAAAATCGTGGATAGAGGATATCTCCCAGGCTCTAAAACAATTTCTCCCTGAACTTCTGAAGAATCTGTTTCGAGCCTGGGAGATCTACCTCTTTTTGTTACACAATCCCCCTCTCATTTTTACGTTATAAAGACCCATGTTTAAAATGACGTTGTTGATTTGTTTATCGCCCACCTTGTTATCTTTTATCTATGGGGGAAACCGAAGAGTGAGAACAAATGCAAACTAAAACAAACACAATCCCGCCAAGGGATACCCTAGGTGCGAAATACCGTACCCTCTGGAGACATGAACACAATGTGTACAATGGAGACAAAACGTCTCCGGAGGGTAAATTTCTATAGATGAATAGGTCTCCATTGGGAATTTCACGAATTAGATTTTTTGATTTTACTTAAATTACTCAAAAACTAGGATTAGGATGTGGGTTAGGGTTTGGGTTAGGGTATAATATAGGGTATATTGGGTCAAAATTTCAACCCAGGAAAAAAATTATGGTTAAAATGGGAGCATTTTGAAAAACGTGCTCGACTTTCTAACCATTTTGTACACGAGAACAAAGCCATGTCTCCACAGTGATACAAAAATGCGAATGCATGAACTCGCTTAATTTTTATAAAACATTTCCAGTTTGGTGCTTACGTTTCACTTCCAAAATAAATCCTTTGGAACAAGTTCAGAGAAGATTAACCCTAACCCTACCTAATGCTACTTTTTACTACTAAGTAGTATGCAGTACTCTCACTGACTTGTGTGCAATGCCTGTAGTAATTTTTAGTATTTGGTATTTCACCCCTAATTGCACTCGTAGTACTTTTTAGCATTGGGTCCCTCTGCTTGCTGAGTGTGCATGGCCCATGTATGCTATGTAGGGTGTTCTAAACTCTACAGCAAAAATTGTCACTTGGGACACAGCATTGGGTCAAGGCTGGACTACTGCATTTTTTGCCAGGTGAGTATTACCATTCCTTTCTCTATGGTATTACTGACCTGTATTGCCACTATAGTATTAGTATTTTGTAGTTGGCAGTACTTGTACTCTGTCAGTACACACCCAATCATCAGTCACGGAGAGACCCAGTGCTACAAAATACTAAGTAGTATTATGTAGTATGCAGTTCTTTAGCCCAAAGTAAGGCCTAAAGGTAGGATACACCAATTGCAGATATCGAAACAATTTACTACCGAATCTTACTCATCTGAAAGTAATAATGATTCTAGGCATCCAGCAAAGTGATTGCGCTAGATATCCTTTAATTATTCTGAAAACTAATTTGATAAAGAAAATGTCACGATCGCCGGACAGCGATCGCGACAAAAACACAAATAACATAAGAATAACTGCTCTACGCCGGTTGAAAACAAACGTTTTTCGTGCTTTTCTCGGCATTCATGATTGTAAAACTTCGGATAGGTTAGGTAAACGATATTTACTATAAAATACAACCCCCCAAATCCACCAATTCATGATAATTCAAGCAATTACCAATGGTGTCTCCTACCTTTAAACCAGTCCTGTCTGGGCCTCTAGACGCCACATAATTAAGGCATAAAAAAAATGTTATGTTGGCGTAACGGGCCCAAAAAAATAGGGTAGGTAGGTAGGGATTTGTTTTTATTTTTTTTCTCCCAGCAATGAAAATGATATGTTTTCTAATTGTTTAAGCCGGTAGTGATACACGATAGAGTGTCCAGGTTCAATATTTTCACAATCCATACACACAACAACGAGAAACGGTCAGAAATGGTTTCAAACGTATTTATAACTAGATTTATATAGATTTTAATTATTCAATTTCGTCCCTTGAAAAAAAAAATATCCAGGGTCGGCCGTATTTTTAGGGTCGGTCGGGTTACGCCAACATAACATTTTTTGTTATGCCTAACTCCAGTTCCTCAGGAAAACATTTCTCGAAATTGTGGAGGTATAAAGATTAGGCATTATTGGAGATAGTAAGAGCTGAGAGATTAGAGAATACACCCACTAGTCCACAATTCCTCGCACAGAGTGCGCACGAAAAAGCAAAGCTTTCAACCAATAAGGTGTTTCACAGTAATGTGCGCCATCTTGTTCACGGGGCAAAATGAACACATGTTGCTGCTAGACGTAGACGCCCGCACATTAAGAATGAACGCATGATAACTTGGAAGCTCTAAAGTTTTAATCGACGATGCGTATATAATATACACACAGGCCCACAGCAACGCGTGTAGATACGTACCAGCCGGAGAGAAAGGGCTATTTACCGCGAACCTGTGCGGTGCGGCGGCAGGCGAGCAGCACATGCTAGCCCCCCCGGCGCGCCGGACTGGCTGCGGCTTGTTTCAATAAAAGACATGACAGGATTATTACATTTCTGCAATGTATTCACTATTGGGTTCACTTTTTGTATTCGCTTTGCCTGTTTATAGTATACACCATACCAAAGCGCCACCGGCGAGTACAGGAACCTTTGCCTTTCACCGCCGTGACCCGGGTTTTTAGTGCCTGATTCCGCAGGTCTACTCCGCACTAGCACTGCGCGGGTCTGTACTGCGCGGGTCTTGTGCTATAACGACAACAAAAATCATATCTAAAACGTTCCTCCTGTGTAATTGAAGTTTTTGTCGATGTAGTTAAATACGCTATTTCGTTTAGTACATGCATCGCGTTATTTTAAAAGGACGAATAATTCAATGTGCTATTTACCGTATCTCATCGGAAATAAAAGCAAGACAAAATTGCCAAAATTATGAAATATAATGAACATTGTTACTTAGCCTACCTTCCCCATTATATTCCTGGACTAGATCCGCTTCGCTGCAAACAACATCTAATGATGTTGGTGAAATTTCACCTTCAAACCACTGCAGCCTGTAACAACCATCTTCCAGTTTCCAGCCATATTCTTGTAGTTTCGCCGATTGGTTGCATCGTGCTGACGATAGCCACCGAGTCGCTACGAGATGTGTACGCTTTATCTTCTGTAGTAGTACTTGGAGGTAGAAAACTGCCATCTAACTTATTTACGCACGAGATTCTTTCTTCTCCTTTCTTTGGTACGGTTTGTACTTGTCCATGAAAATGTACTATCATACTACTTTCTTTTGACAAAGTTTTGTCCATGGATGAGATGGGGTGAAACCAACCGTATGTGGGGGCGCTGTTTGGGGCACTTTGTTGGGGGTCTGACCACACCTTCCCAACCAGATATTTGGTCAGTTTAAATTTTTGTGTAACGTACTGTGCACTACTTTCTGTTGACAAAGTTTTGTCCATGGATGAGATGGGGTGAAATCAACCGTCTATGGGGGCGCTGTTTGGGGCACTTTGTGGAGGGGGGGGGGGGGGGGGGGGGGGGGGGGGGGGGGGTTTGACCGCACCTTCCCAACCAGATATTTGGTCAGTTTTAATTTTGTTGTAATGTACTATGATACTACTTTCTTTTGACAAAGTTTTGTCCATGGATGAGATGGGGTGAAATCAACCGTCTGTGGGTGCTTTTCAAGGGGGTCTGGGGTTCAGACCCAACCTCTGGGGGGAGGCTGACCAACTTTTTGTGAATGACTTGAACAACCTAAGTAACTTTAAGGGGTCAAACCTTCTGTGTGAAATCTTAGTCGGCAGGCCAACCCCGGGAACTATGCTTTAAAAAACGTTTGATGGCATTTTTTGTTAAAAGCTGGCAACCATGCTAGAAAGTATCACTATGGTCCAGGCTTTCAGAATCACTCGGTTGCCAAAATGGCATTTGACCTTGAAGGTCAAATTTTGGGGTCAAAAGGTCAAACTTTCAATTTTTTAAATTTTGTCTTGTACATTTTTAATATAACATCAAGTTTGGCACGAACAATTGAATATTTAATGAGTTATGTATAGGAGAATACACGAGAAAGTGTGGATTCGTAATTACGAATTCACGAGGCGCGAAGCGCCGAGTGGATTCTTAAATACGAATCCACACTTGCGAGTGTATTCTCTTACTTAAACCATTGCGTCAACTGTCATCCAGTTGAGTGGACATGAAAAGGCATGCATTATGTATACCCAGCACGATATGTGGCAGAGGGGTACCCCCCCCCCCCCCCTCTTTTCCCTATACTTTATACACACTCAACACTATTGTAACCTAACCCATCCCCCCTTGAAACCTAAAAGGAATTCCTGAGATTCCGGGAACACAATGGTCAACACAAAAGAGGGGGGGGGGGGGGGGGGGGGGGTTTCTCTGCCACATATTGCGCTTCATATGGCATTCTGGTATGGTGGCCATGTATTGGATGCCTAATTTGCATGCAGGGTTTCTGGAGGATCTTACGTAATCAAGCTCTGGGTTAGTGTTGTGATGAAAACCGCGAATTCCTAACTTTACTTGTTGTCCAAAGCGTAGATTCGTATATACGAATCCACACTTTTTGTCCAAAACGGTCGACTCGTAGATACGAATCCACACTTTTAACAATAGAGTGACGTCATAGTAATGGTTTAAAAGGGTTTTAACTTCTAAAATAATAGGTAAATATTAAGCGATTCAGGAATGCTTTTTACTCACTAATGCTTTGGAATACGCATAATGTAAGATGCATTCATTTTAAAGTCACTTTTACCAGAAATTATCCTTGCTTCTTCATCAATAAGGCACCACAGTGGCTGGAAGCCACATAATTGTCTAGTTTCAAAAGGTATGTATGACATTCAAGGTCAAATTTCAAGGTCAAAAAGTCATCCACTCATCAACATCTGTTCGGGCCGTCTTCCGTGCATGTGCTTCTTGACATGATTTAGAAAAAAAAATTGTTCCGTTCCAAATGGCCTCTAAAAGAATCAACGTTCCGATAACATCTAGACGGCGTTTTTACTAGAAAACATCAAATACCGCCTTTTTCAGATGTTATCTGTCGTAAACGTTGCCTCTTAAGAGGCCGTTTGGAACGGATCGGCTTATTGGAATACACCCTTGCTGAAATTAAGATTGCCCAGGAAGGTGACAATTACGATTATGAAGTAAAAACATGAATTTTCCAAAACATGTGCGGTATACTTTTTGTTTAAGACGGCGTTTTACTAGAAACATTAAAATACCGCATTTCTAGATGTTATGCAACCGTTGCTTCTTTAAGAGGCCGTTTGTAACGGATCGGCTTCTTGGAACTTCGCCCTTGCTGAATGTAAGTGTGCCTAGGAAGGTGATAAGTAGGATAATAAAATTATTAAGAGGCCGTTAGGAACGGATCGGCTTATTGGAATACGCCCTTGCTGAAATTAAGTGTGCCCAGGAAGATGATAATTACGATTATGAAGTAAAAATATGAATTTTACAAAACATGTGCGGTACACTTTTTTTTAAGACGGCATTTTATTGATTTGAAAGATGTTGCGAGAAACGCTTAAAAATGAGGTTCTCTGGAATCGACTAATTTAATGGCAATTTTGGAGGAAAAAAATGTTAAGAATAATATTTATAGTCTTGTTGGTAGTTATTGTTGAAGTTAATCTATAATTGGGGATTAATTTCCGTACCTTTTTCGAAATTTCGTTTAATTAATCTGTAAATCTAATTTCAAATTAGCACCTCCTTTTGTCGCATGGATTCTAAATTTATATAAACGGCTGCGGCCAACCGAATCGCGGGCTAGGTTCTGCCAGGTGCGCGCGCATGTATACTGCATTTGGGAGGAATCATTTGGACGGTTGTGCTAGTAGTACACGTACTGAACGAAAGGTGCTGTCCTTGCGGAATTCGGTGTAAGAGCATGACTGCCATGAGTAAGTAAATTAACAGGAAAATGATATGGCGGATTTTATCGAACAGTTTCTCGTGTTCAAAATCACAACAACATGTGTACATGTTACTTGTTAGCCCAGGTGGACTCCTAGTCCGAGTTACTGGACTCTAGTTATCTTTTTTTTAACATTTGGACATCATCTGGCGCTATAGAGCAAGGAACTTGCTCTATGCTATATAGAGGCCGAGCCCGAGGAATTTAACGTGCATCATTCCAAATCTCTTAAATGTGATTCAAAAAGTCGCCCAAATCCACACAAATACCTAACAAAATACCTTAAAATCACATAAACAGCCTTTCATGTGTGTCCAAGTACGTCGAGGTGGTCTTCGGGGGTACTCACGATCGATTCTTTGCTTGCAAATCCAGGAAATTCGACCCAGTATTCGAGCGACTAGTGCACAGTTGCTGTTCATAACCAGGAGAGAATATGGACGTGCGCGCGCATCATATCGTGGATGTCAGTGACGTAACAGGTCAAAGTGTATCGACCGGTGGTAAACAACAAGCGCGCGGCGCAGCGACTGTTTTATGTCATAGCACAAGCTGTACGGTGGCTGCGTGCTGATGAGGAGACACCAATCGCTCTCGGGCGGAGATAGTGCACAATGCTTGCAATCGCGTGGAGTATGACAATGCAAAATACTAGAGGCCAGTAACTCGGTCTAGCTTTGCGCTATACTTTGGAATCGCGATCAGCAATAGACCTTATGGTCCAACCGTACCTGCACCAGATTTCACTAAACTTTGCGACGCGTCGCAGCACGAGTTACGAAGAGTAACGCGTCGCAACTCGAGTTACGAAGAGTAACGCGTCGCATCTCGCGACGCATCGTACGATCCATTTTACTAAATTTACGATGCGTTCAACGCGTCGCTAATACCTTGACAACGACAAGTAACACGTCGTAAGTTACGAAGTGTATTTGGGTCGTTGTAAAATAAGATGCGTCTTTTAATAGCCAGTTTTACGCCATAAAAATGAAAGAAAAGAGACAAAAGAATACTCGGACAATGTGTGGGAAGTTGTAATGAAAGTGAAACATTCATCGTAGTCATATGAATAAACCTTGAATAGTGCACTTGAAATTTCAAATTAGCTAGACTAGAGGTTCGCAGCAAGCTTGTTTTTCGTCAAAACTGCATCATATACGTCGGCCATTTTAATTTACATTTTTGAAGCTTTCCGGGAAGAGATTCGACGACTCTTTGCTGAATACCAGACGGCTATTTACTGTGCGTCAAATAGGTACATACAACAGTCACTGTTTTGTGCTATAAATACACGTACGACGCGTCGCACGTACGACGTGTTTCGTGAAATGGATTTTACGACGCGTCACAGCTGCAACGCGTCATAGAGATACGACGCGTCGCAGGGCTGCGATGCCTCTTAAGTTACGAAGAGTTTAGTGAAATCGGGTGCTGGTCTAGTGGAATACAGGTCAACTTGTACGCGAACCAACTCCTACGCGACAAACTTGTACGCGAACCAACTCGTACGCGGTTCAAATACTTTTTGTTATCTTAAAAATACTAATCAAATGAAAACATTAGTCTACAAATATATATTATTAAAATGTATGTCAAACGATGATTACGAATTTAAAACCAAGATGTATAATAAACGATAGTAAAATCTTACATGAATGTCTTTGTAAAAAGAAAAGGCTTATTCTTAAAAACAGAAAGAGTATATGAGACTGAACAGACTGAATCTCATGCAACTTGTACATCGTTACACTTAATAGAATTAAAATTGTTGACGAAAATGTTTACAAGGCTAAAGAGTAAAGCTTAATAATGCCAAAAAAGGTTAATAATGCCAAAAAGGTTAAGGCCAAATAAAAAAAATTAGTTGGTGATCATCTTTTTTAATTTTTTTTTAAAATTTGTTGTTTGCTGTATCGTCGTGAAAAAGTGAGGAGGGAGGGTGCTTTTTTTTTTCTTTTCTTTTTTTTACAAAATGAATGAACTAAAAAACCAAAGATATGCCTTCTTATTCCTCCATGGTTGTACGCACAATGTATTATTTAATATTCAAACTGCATTGATCAAAAGTACGAGTATAGAGTTGTGTAGAGCCCCTCTGGAAAGGTCTAGAAAATACCACCCCCTAAAAAAAGTAATATTTCCTGTTGGCACATCTGATATGCCTACCCCTAGCCTGTACAACTAGTCAGCTGGACAGTGACCCAGTTGCCATGGTCACTCTCCTCTGATTGGTTTAGGCACACAGAAACTTCCACACCACATGGTCCAGTGTGCGTCTCAAGCCATTCTTGGATGAGAAGCACAACCAAATAAACTAATTTTACTAGCAGCTCTGCAAAACAACTAATGATGCATCTGTAATTTCATCCTTTCTAACAGTAACAGGTATGTTAATTTCATTTCTTTTCCACATTTCAAACCCAATTGTATTGATTTATAAATTTGTAATTATTTGTATTTCCTGTAAAATCTTTAAGCTAAAAGTGAAGAATTATGAGTACTTTAAGAAAGGATACCACTGATGATAGAGAGGATAGAGAAGTTTAGCCGTTCTTTAGAAGTGATACAAGTTGGTTTTATAACTAAATTAGGAAGAATGTAAAAGAGTGAGTACTGCTAGATATTGGAGATGCATTTCGTGGATAATTGTTGACAAGGAATTCCTTGATCTTTTATTATATCTCTAGTCTTGCAAAGATCCAAGAACTTCGGATTTTATTGTTAATGTGATTTCATTATATTTTTACTTTTCTATTTACTTTTGTAGACATTTTATACTTTTCTGCCCAAGTGTGTCATTCCCATAGACGCTACACTTTAGATAAATTATTTAGAATACATGTATAGTGCAAGTCTGTAACCTTTGATAATAAGCCACTTCGACATCTCACGCGCGCAGTGCACTATGGGTAATGTCAAGGGTTATTGCAGATAAACAAATGGTGTCGCCGTTGGCAACGTACTCGTGTCGCGCGTGGCGAATGCCATTTTTCTATTTCTACTGTCGCGTTTTAGATTGTTTTTCTCTCAAATAACTTTGTCAATGTCCTCTGAGGATTCTTTTGCTTTGTCTTTAGATGTTATTGAACACTGGAATGTCGAGGCTTTGAAGGATTTTTTTTAAATTAAGAGGAAATCCAGCGGGGGGAAGAAGGAACTCTGCTTGATCAGCTCAGCTCAACGTTCCTCTATCTGAAAGTTGACGAACTGACCGAAGACAAACATAGAACGAAGTTATATTCGGAACTTGGATGGATTATTGCCACAAAAGCAATTACAATTTCGTTTGTGTTAATTGGGAAAGCAGCTACCAATACCAGATTCCACTTTCAAAATTGAATTATGTTCATTGATACCATTATTGAATTTACCATTTATAAATTATATTGATTTTATAACTAGCTGATGCAGAGGTTACACAAAATATAGTGGTGTTCAAACATTAGCCATTTGACAAATCTTGAATTGTTTTCGTATTTTGAAATAATCTTCATCTTTTATGTTACAAATTATGAAGGGTTAATTGCAGCTGCAAGTACAAGTGGGTGTATAATAATATTGTTAATTAACTGAGCAGCTTAAACAATATTATTTTAGTCAGGCTTTAATATCTTTATTATTTTGTAATACATGTATGTTCACTTTTTTCTTCTTGCACCTGTTGATTAAAGCACGATACCTTTAAAATACGTTCACAAACACATCAGCCGAGTGATTTTATATGCTTCGTGATAAAGAGTGAAAGCATTTTATTAATATTACATGTAAAAGGAAAGCCACCAGCCCTATACAATCATTATTTCACGTATAGTGTACATTTATATCTGCACACTTTATTTGGTCAATGAGTTATTCACAGCTGTACAGAGATACATTGTATACATTTAGACAATGAGGTCTGGTTAAAGAATACTAGAACAGCAAAGACTAATTATATCATCGGCTGAAGATACAAGTGTCTTGAGCATACACGATCGACGATTTTGCAACCCAGTTCCTGTTTGTTTTGGGATATTTCCTGTTGATCATCTTGTGCCAGCGACGACTGGTGTCTTCATCACGCTTCTCAGTTGAGAATGGAATGGAGGTTCACAATCACATGTTCCGAAACCTAAATGGCATCCATGCTTTGTACACTGTCCTCCTTTTCATTGTTTAAGTTGATTATTGATGTTGCCGCAGTTTGTAACAGAACATATATCCTCAGGTTCAGCAAAAGATGGTCCTCATCACCTTATGAAGGAAGACACATAAAAGTGAACAATAGAGTTGCCTCTAAGGCTAAGCATGGAGGAATGAGAAGGTTTTGTCATTGTCATTATCACTTTGATCCCTAAATTTCCTTTAAAAAATAAAACTCCTAGGCCTACTTAATTAGGCCCCACCCTACTTAATTAGGCCGTCCTATAATGAAAACTCTACAAATACAATTCAAAAATACATTATCATGATGCAATTGCCAAAATACATGCAAGTCTTTTATAGTTTTTCCTTTAGGAAAATGTGTTTCAGACAAAGATAAAGCTAAGTAGGTCGTGCCTGCACCCTAGAGAAATTATGCAGGCCGCCACATTTTTAATTATGGGCGCCCTAGTAGATCCCAAACGTACATGTAGTTCACACCATAGTCGAGCATGTTCACACACACACTGCATAAACTGTGACTGCGTGCCGTGGTCGACCATATAAAGTTTACATTCTATCTGAAGAAAAACAAAGTTAGGTAACATTAATTATCTCACCATGATGAAATTCGAGTCAGGATTCTGCTGTATTGGGTTTAATAAACACGAGAAAAATTGTGTTTTTCTCCCCACATGCTAACGAACGTTAGTTAAGCAGTATGTTTACACATGTATCGTACCCGCGTTAATATGCACGTTGCATACGTGCAGTGCGCCTTTGTTCAAATTTCAGGTTGCCAAGGTAAGTAACGCATGCGCAGTTGGAATGTCGAAGTGGCTTATTCAATACAACGTTGTGGTTATGCAATACATGTGCTTTTAAATAGGACCAGATAGTGACCCCTAGTATGTGGCAGTGGTTTATCTTGAGAAAACCTTGGTTCCTTTAGACTTGCTCCAGTTGAGCCATTGTGATTTAATTGGTTACCCCTGTGGGTAGTTTTATTAATAGCTCTCTCACCATTAAGTAGTTAGACCTAGTGGGACTGGGACAAGTTTACAGTTGCAGGCCACAGTACTGACAAGGGAGTGGAAGGTGGAGCCAGTTGGCTCTGACCTCAAGGATAAATGCCCATGGTCGATTGATTGATTACCAGTACTGGACTTACTTTAAGTGATTTTATAGAGACCACATGTTACTTTGTTTTGTGGTGCTTATAGTAGAAACCTATGGGAACAAGAACACCCTTTTTTCCTTGTGAATAATTATTAAGGAGGCCCCAGACTGATGCTTTGGTATTTACATTTTAAAGAGATTTGATTATCCAACTTTTCAATTTAGACTATTTTATTAGATCCGAAGTTTGTTTATAACATTGTTTTATTCTAAATAACTCTTGTATAATTGATTGACCATTCTTGGATGAGAAGCACAACCAAATAAACTAATTTTACTAGCAGCTCTGCAAAACAACTAATGATGCATCTGTAATTTCATCCTTTCTAACAGAATTGAAACCCACCCCGAGCCGGGCGGGCCTACAGTTGTTTTCCAAACTCTCAAGGAAAATGCTGGGTCTGTATGATCAAACTGTTCAAGCTGTGTCCCCCTCATTGACCGGGCTATCGTCAAATTTTCTACCGGCGAATTCAGTGTACAGCTCGGCAAGACTCGCATCGTTCTTTATTGTCATCCCGAACCAGTCTTTTACTGGTTGGTGACAGCCCTCCTTGGCTATTGTCACCACGATCAACGACATGATATTAATCACTGCACGACCAACGACATGATATTAATCACTGCACAACCTCAAAATGTCCAAAAGCCAAGAAAAATGCCTGCGGGAATGCCTGGCTAACACAATGGCGCGATGGCACAGCGGTCAGCAAGTGTGGCTACAGCGCATGCGCGTACTCGCTAGAAGCACATTGGTGGCGTTTTCTTCGTTTTTTTAATACGGCGGTTATTCAACCAAATTTTTTTTAAAAATCCGATCGGGGCCAGTTCGAAGAGTCGGGCGGGGACAACAATAATTTAAAAATATAATCGGGTCGGGGCCCGTTCGGAGAGTCGGGCGGGGATGATCACCAACTAATTTTTTTTATTTGGCCTAATAATGCCAAAAAACGTACAGATTTGCCTTGGATGCCCCAGAATATCTGCCTTTTTAATTGATCAATTTTGAACCGCGTACGAGTTGGACCGCGTAAGAGTTGGCTGGCGTAAGAGTTGTCTCGCGTACGCGTTGGCCAATCTGCGTACGAGTTGTCTCGCGTACGAGTTGGTTCGCGTACGAGTTGTCTCGCGTACGAATTGGTTCGCGTACGAATTGGTTCGCGTATGAGTTGACCCGTTACCGTCTAGTGTACATGATACTTACTACTGTATACTACATACCTCCATGCTTACTACATGTACATGTCCAGGTTGGACGACTTTGGGTCAACTCGTACCCGAGTCAACCCGTACCCGAGTCAACCCGTACCCGAGTCAACTCGTACTCCCCTCCCGTTAATTGAATTTGTTTTTTACCATTAGTATATTTTCTCAAAATATTATAAATAAAATGATGTGTGTTTCTTTTTCAATTTCACTGGATGACTTGGTGGCAATAAAATGTATAGCTATAGCTGTTGTCAGCAATGTTAGGCTGGCAGGTGTAATTATGCAGATAATGTAAATTATAAACTTGACAATAATAATTTGATTTTGATGCTGTTTTTACTTAACCCCTGCTGTATGTACCAATGCCAGCCTCAGGCTATCAACCCCCACCCCCCCCCCCCCCCCTCCCCCAACAGCAACATTCTGGATCTAACCATCGCATCAAAACTCCACCAAGAACACTCGGATAGTGGAAGGTATTATTAGTGATCATGAGGCGGTATTGAGTGACATTGACTTTCAGCCTGCAGTAAACAAGAAGGCACCTAAAAGAATCTGTTTTTACAGCAAATGTGACATGGAAGGTGTGAGATCGGATTTTGTAACATTTCAAGAAGAATTTTTCAGCGAGGCACTTTGGCGGTCAACCAATGAGAACTGGGTCCTGTTGAAGACTTTTATTCTGCAGACAATGAAGAAGAACACCCCTAGTAAGATTGTAGGATCTCGTGCCAACCGGCCATGTATTACACCTTCCCTCAAACGTATGATCAGAAAGAAGGCCAGAATGTAAAAGAAGGCAAAAGCTTCCAACTCCAAGGATGACTGGGATCATTTTAAGTCATTCCGCAATGAAGAAAAATCCTAGCCTCCTACTGGTCATACACTAACCGCATCCTAATGACAAACATAAAAATAATTTCTGGCGCTAGATACTACTGGTATCTCACCCCTTACACACAATAACAAGATCATCTCAGACAACAAAGGTAAAGCTAGAATTTTGAACATGAAATTCATGTCTGTTTTCACCTCAGAGAGTCTGTCTGATCTGCCATCAATGGGTAAGTCTTCGTTTCCTGATGCCGGGCACATTGAGATCTCAGTGAGTGGCGTGCGTAAACTCCTTGAGAAGAATAGCATTATCAAGGCAACAGGTCTGGATTCCATTTTAGCTCGATTTTTAAAAGACATGGCGGAAGAAATATCTCCTATCTTGCCATCCATCTTTCAACAGTCGTTGAAGTCTGGTAAAATCCCTCATGACTGGAGGATTGCAAACATGGTTTCCATAATAAAGATAGGTGAACGCAGTGAAGCCGCCAACTACCGACCCGTATCACTCACATCAATATCATGTAAAATACTTGAGCATATTATTTGTAGCCGTGTGATGGATCATTATGAAACTCACAACATTTTATTTTGAAAATCAACATGGCATTTGCCCTGGCCGCTCCTTTGAATAATCACAGCTTATCATTACAACTCATGAACTTGCTGAGGCCTTGGATGACAGAAAGCAAACAGATTTCATCATTCTTGACTTCTCTAAGGCTTTTGATAGAGTACCCTACTAAAGGCTCTTCCTTATTAAAACTATATCATTACGGAGTTTGTGGCTCTCTTCTGAAGTGGTTCAACAATTTCCTCACCCAAAGAAGCCTGCGAGTTGTGGTAGATGGCAAAGCTTCGAAGTGGTCAGATGTTCTTTCTGGAGTTCCCCAAGGCACGGTGTTAGGGCCATTGTTATTTCTCACATTCACCAATGGTATATCAATCTTCATCACATCGATTGTTTTATGCACCGTTCTATTAACAAGGTGGATGAATGCGGAGCTCTTCAAAAAGATCTAGATTCAGCTGCATTCTTGGTCAGCCAAATGACAGATGAAGTTTAACATCGACAAATGCCATGTGATGCAAGTTTCCCACCTGGAAAACAACATCGGCTTTGACTACCACTTGGGTTATGATGTACGGACATCAGTTGATGAACATCCATATCTGGGACTATCTTTCAACTCCAAACTTTCCTGGAATACACACATATCATCACTTTGAAAGCCAACCGGATGCTAGGGTTAATTAAGAGGAATCTAAGGCACTGTAACCCACGGCTGCAGAAAAAAAGCCAAGCTTACATCTCTCTGGTCAGGCCACACTTAGAATATTGCTCAACAATCATCAAACCCCCATCAATCAAGTATAAGCCATCCAGAGGAGAGCAGCTAGAATTGTGCAGAACATCTATCAGCGCAATGAAAGTTTTACTGCAATGCTACAGAATCTGCAGGGGCCTTCACTTCAAGCTAGAAAGGAAGCAGCCACAAACATTATGATGTACACAATTCCCCACGACCTCATTGCCATCAACAGGGATCCTGTACCTGACCCCAATGACAGATACAAGGACATCCATGCCTACAGCTGTCCGGCAATTAATATTGCATCTTTTTGGCAAACTCAATGTTGATTATGGCATTCACATCCTAAGTTTTGAAGCAAACTGATTCTAAAATGGAGGCCATTTTGAAATTTAAGACTTTTCATCCTAATACCCCTGTCAGACCGGTGTGCGATCCCACGGCGACCTTACTGCGATGCGGTTTTCATCAAAAACGCAGTGGGGTCGCCGAAAACTGGCAAAAAAATCCTGAAATCTATGAGGTAGGTAGCTCACAGTACGCTCTTGACTCGCTCACTGCGCTCTCACTACACTCTCACTGCGACATATGCGTTCCCAGTTTGATCATCGCCGCGCTCTCACTGCGCTCCTACTACGCTCTACGCGATTTTGCTGCGACCAAGGCGACCTCGCTACGACCTTACGACGCTCTCACTACGTCCCTACTATGTTCTGTGCGTTTGTACCGCGTTCGTGCGGCGACTATAAATACAGCGAGATCGATGTTGCTGGATATTTGCTATCTGTTGTACAATGTTTATATTCTGCCTCTCTACAGCCATGGTGAAGAGGAGATGCACATTAGTATGTTGTGTGGAGGATATAGGCTGTATTTATACCATTTACGCATGTCAAAGTCCGAACGTACTATACACGCAGTATAATCGCAGTATAATCACACTGTGATCGTACAGGAAGCTCCATAACATCGCCATGGACGCATTCGGGGGGGGGGGGGGGGCATAGTCGCAATGGCAGCCCCGTGTGGACGCAGTATGAGCGTGAAGAAGCCCTATAAGACGTAGTAGAAGTGCAGTATGAGCGCGGTAAGAGCGTGACAAGCGTACAGCTGTCGTACTTCAGACGTACTTCAGTCGCAGATTAGGCAGACGGCAATACCAACTCGCTCTTGTTACGATCATGCCACGCCCAGGTAGACTTCACTACGTCCCAAGTACGTTCTTTGATATCCCACTATGCTCTCACTGCGCTCCCGTTGCGTTTTGGACCAGATCGCCGAGGTTTGGCGACCATGGAGACCCTCCCACGACCTTGGTAGACTCTATTACGTTCCAATTACGCTCTTGGCAATCCTACTGCGCTTCTACTGCGTTTTGCAACTTTTTTAGTCGCCGTGGGAGCGCAACGGCAGCGTAGCTCCGGTGTGACAGGGGTATAATAGAGATATATTAGCAAGTCAATAGTATGTTTTTAAACTCCTTAGCATAATACATGTGGGTATTGACACCAAAATGGAGATCATACAAAATTCCAATCCTGGGTTAAAAAACATTGTCCTAAAGTGGCGGCCATTTTGAAATTCAAGATGGCTATCAACCAGTGAGATGGTATCAATCAATACTAATTGTATCTGTATTAAACTCCTTGGCTTAATAAATTGAAGTAATTGTCAGTAAAATGAACTTCGCATAGCATTAATACTTTGACTTATTAAACATTTGGTTAACAAATGGTGGCCATTTTGAAATCCAAGATGGCGGCCATACGGTTAATGGAAAAAAATGTTACCAATACTTTTCTGAAACCTGGATGTCTACTCTTTCCAATGAAACCAAAAAAAGCATCCTTAGCAAAAAAAAATGCACAACTTGAAATCCTACATAACAGCCTACACTATCTGTGCAATGCGACTCCAAAAAGAAACTAATTTTACTCTCGTTTTTTACCTTGTTGAAAAAGTCAATTTCTCGTCTATGTATTCTATGTGTCCCTATGAGAACGAGGGGTTAAGAAATTCCATATGTTATGCTTGCCGACGTTTTTTTCAGGAAAATAAACTCAAAACAACGTTAAACTTATAGACTCTCTTCGTCAGTTTCAACAAACCGAGTTTGTACGTGTGTACAGTCTTGATCTAAGAGTGCGCTAGCCGTTCATTTGTTCCGCGGCGCGCCTTCCGTATATCCGGGCTTATTATTATTATTATTATCTCTTTTCGGCAATGAAACCGAGGATTCCTCAAAAGCGCCCAAGGCACTGTAGCTCGTAAGCCTGAAGAAACCATTAGGAGGATGAACAAAATGCCAGAAACACCGGGGGCGAACCCCTTCTCTTTTAGTGATAAGTGTGACTGGGTTCTTTTACGTGCGCGTCCAGGTTCAATATTATACACAAACACGTGACCTACGGCTTTACGTTCCATCCAAAGGACGAAGCAATAGTGGTTTAATTGCCTTGCTTAAGGACACACGTGTCAAACTCATGCTCTGCAAAACAGAAAACCCAGCTCGTAACCGCTCGGCCACGACACTCCACTCAATTGAGGGCGCCCTTAAATTATCGCCAGATTCATTCCCCTAGCTAGAGTCACGTGAACCCGTAAAATTCCGAGGACATTCAAAGCATAGCTGAAATAGCTACTCGTCCCCGCATGCGCGCTAAGTCGTTTTCGTTTAACGTAGTGTACGATTATGATACCCCCGGTACACGCTGTGTGTTTCCCATAAATTGCACACGACGCCATTGCACAAATGTGGTTTCTTACACGTCCGCAAAAGGCAAAGACTTTTTGGCTGCCGTGGCACTATGATACACCCGAAAATTGTTCGCCTTTTGCGGACGTGTAAGAAACCACATATGTGCAATGGTGTCGTGTGCAATTTATGGGAAACACACAGTGTGCATAATAATCGTAGTCTGGTTCCCCGACCTGACAATTTGTTTAGGCCTAAAGACGTCTAAATTGTAGGTCAGGTACAGTAGCCGCCGGCGACAAAAAATAGATAATGACGCAATACAAGCAGCGTAGCTATGACGACACAACAATTCAAATTTTAACGGCTCTTACCAAAAATAGCACAATGACTACAATGACTGTGATATTATTAGGCATTTCGTCTGGTGTTGACTTTTACCAATGCGAGTTTTATTTTATAAAAACCTGGAAACACTCGAACATTGCGAACGTTAACGATAATACCTGGCCGTCAATAGAACATGTTCGGAAAACTTCGGACATTTTCGGAAACTGAAGCAATTCCTCCAGTTTTTGGTCATGTGGAATTGGCGACTAAATAATAAATGAAAAATCACTAAGCGCGCATGCGGGGACGAGTAGCTATTTGAGCTACCGGTATGCTTGGAATGTCCTCGGAATTGTACGGGTTCACGTGACTCTTGCTTCAAGACCAAGCTAGAATAAATGAACGGCTAGCTTGGTCTTGGATCAAGACTAACGTGTGTGCGTGTACATGCACACGCGCGCCCTCTGTCCTCGCCGCCGCGAATCTGCGGTCGAAGCTGCAAGATGCGCGTATTGATATTGAGCGTGCACGCAGCATCGCACATGCAACGCACGTCGTATACGAACTCGAGTCGGTATGAAACTGATGAAGAGTCTACAAGTTAGCGGTGCTTTTGAGTTTATTTTCATATAAAAGTTCATCCAGCGTAGCATATGGAATTTATAAACCTCCCGTTCTCATAGATAAGAACACGATGATAATATATGAGGGTGGAATTATTGTCTACAATGAGGTAAAAATATTAAAAATTTCATCATAATTATTTTCGTCCACGTTTAGAGGCTTCGTATCCTGGACTCCCTCCGTACGTAGGGAGGTTAGGGAGTCCACCTGGGCTAGTGTACATGTATACTTTTATCGTTGTAGTCATTGTTCTGAAAAGAGGTCGCGTCACACAGAACACACGCGCATTGCGAACGTCAAATGACCCATTACAATGATGACTAATCCGTATAGATGTGACACCTGTGGGCGATCTTTTCTAGGCCGTGGCTATTTTTACATGACCGTAAACCTACAATGTACGTACTTGGGCTATTTTTACGTTTGTTCCGGTAGCGCATGCGCAGTCCCTAGCTACTTGTATACAGTCCCTAATTTTACGTATGTTTTTTATACACAACTTTTATACCTTTCTCACCTTTCTCTATAAGACCATATCTAGATGAAATTATTAACCAATAATTTATGGTTAATAGAAAAAGGTATAAAAGTCGTGTATACGAGAAACTAGGGACTGTATACAGTACATGTACAATAGACCATTTGCGTGTTGAATTTAAATAATATCTGGTACCCTGACTTGTTCACACAGTCGTGAACCACATAACGATCGAGGATCGATATTGTGTTTTCCTTTATTCCTATGTTATACCCAATCCCCATTGCTTTGCGCTTGCACCGCCGACAGAGGACCGAATTTGTCCATTCATACTGTCGACCGAGGGGCTTTTGTTTCCTTTGTTCTCCTTTGTGTCTCGGTCGTTATGTGGTGCACGAACACACAGCTTGGCACATTTTGACTTTAAATTATCCAGACCAAATACACTGTTGCTATATCACGTGATTCGGGGCAAGCTCTTGCATAGTTACTAAGAGACGCTCAGCACCAATACATTGTTCACAACGGTTGAGAATGGTACAAAGACACCAGACCATTCCAGAGCCGGGGGTTGCTAGCGTAAGGCTTGCCCCGAATCACGTGATATTGCAACAGTGTTTTTGGTCTGGAGAATTTAAATGTAAACTGTGCCAAGCTGTATGAACAAGTCAGTGTACCAGATATTATTCAAATTTAACACGCAAATGGTCAATTAACTAGGGAGGACTGTATCCATTTATTTTGGTGAATTATCATGGCTGTCAACCGTCGTTGGTCTTTATACGTTCCGCGCGTATTGAGTTTCCCTTGTCTGTGTCGGGAACCAGTTATATCTCGTAAAAATAGTAGGTTTACGGTCACGTAAAAAAAGCCACTTTGTTCTTTTAAATATGGACAGCCTCAACTTACACCAAATGACCCACACCAATGAGAAATCGTATACATGCGACATCTGTGGAAAATCATTCAGACAGAGTGGAACCCTCAAGCGACACCAAATGACCCACACCAATGAGAAACCGCACACATGTGACATCTGCGGAATTTCGTTGAGGCGGAGTGAGTACCTCAAGCGACACCAGATGACCCACACCAATGAGAAACCGAACGCATGCGACATCTGTGGAAAATCATTCACGCAGAGTGGAACCCTCAAGCGACACCAGATGACCCACACCAATGAGAAACCGAACGCATGCGACATCTGTGGAAAATCATTCACGCAGAGTGGAACCCTCAAGCGACACCAGATGACCCACACCAATGAGAAACTGTATACATGCGACATCTGTGGAAAATCATTCACGCACAATGGAGACCTCAAGCGACACCAGATGACCCACACCAATGAGAAACATTACGCATGCGACATCTGTGGAAAATCATTCACGCACAATGGAGACCTCAAGCGACACCGGATGACCCACACCAATAAGAAACCATACGCATGCGACATCTGTGGACAATCGTTCAATCGGAGTGGAACCCTCAAGCGACACCAAATGACCCACACCAATGAGAAACCGCACACATGTGACATCTGCGGAATTTCGTTCATGCGGAGTGACTACCTCAAGCAACACCAGATGACCCACACAAATGAGAAACCGTACGCATGCGACATCTGTGGAAAATCATTCACGCAGAGTGAACACCTCAAGCGACACCAAATGACCCACACCAATGAGAAATCGTACACATGCGACATCTGCAGCATATCGTTTGCGTGGAGTAGAAACCTCAAACGACACCAAATGACCCACACCAATGAGAAACCATACGCATGCGACATCTGTGGAAAATCGTTCAATCAGAGTGGAACCCTCAAGCGACACCAGGTGACCCACACCAATGAGAAACCGTACGCATGCGACATCTGTGGAAAATCGTTTAATCGGAGTGGAACCCTCAAGCAACACCAGATGACCCACACCAATGAGAAACCGCACACATGCGACATCTGCAGCATATCGTTTGCGTGGAGTAGAAACCTCAAGCAACACCAGATGACCCACACCAATGAGAAACCAGACACATGCGACATCTGTGGAAAATCATTCACGCACAATGGATACCTTAAGCAACACCTAATGACCCACACCAACGAGAAACCGTACGCATGCGACATCTGTGGACAATCGTTCAATCGGAGTGGAACCCTCAAGCGACACCAAATGACCCACACCAATGAGAAACCGTACGCATGCGACATCTGTGGACAATCGTTCAATCGGAGTGGAAACCTCGAGCGACACCAAATGACCCACACCAATGAGAAACCATACGCATGCGACATCTGTGGACAATCGTTCAATCGGAGTGGGACCCTCAAGCAACACCAGATGACCCACACCAATGAGAAACCAAACGCATGCGACATCTGTGGAAAATCGTTCAATCGGAGTGGAACACTCAAGCGACACCAGATGACCCTGCACCAATAAGAAACCGTACACATGCGACATCTGTGGGAAAATTACTCGCGCACAATGGAGACCTCAAGCGACACCAGATGACCCACACCAATGAGAAACCGTACGCATGCGACATCTGTGGAAAATCGTTCAGGCAGAGTGGACACCTCAAGCAACACAATATGACCCACACCATAAGAAACCGTACACATGCGACATCTGTGGAAAATCATTCACGCACAATGGAACCCTCAAGCGACACAGATGACCCACACCAATGAGAAACCGTACACATGTGACATCTGTGGATAATCGTTCAGGCAGAATAGAGACCTCAAGCGACATAAGATGGCCCACACTGTTGATAAACTGTACGCATGCGACATCTGCAGCATATCGTTTGCGTGGAGTAGAAACCTCAAGCAACACCAGATGACCCACACCAATGAGAAACCGTACGCATGCGACATCTGTGGAAAATCATTCAATCAGAGTGGAACCCTCAAGCGACACCAGATGACCCACACCAATGAGAAACCGTATACAGTACATGCGACATCTGTGGAAAATCATTCACGAACAATGGAGACCTCAAGCGACACCAGATGACCCACACTAATGAGTAATACCGTACGCCTGCGACATCTGTGGAAAATCATTTAGTCGCAGCTACAACCTGAAAAACCACAGGATGGACCACACCGACCGCGATGAGAGATAGTTTTATTTGTTGGGTTTGATCACAAAATTATCTGAGTCACAAGTCGCCAAAGCTACTTTTGAGTAATCACCATTACTGCCAACGAGTAATATTTGCAGTGTTTAACAAGTTTGACATTTACACTAACAACGACTGCAACAGCCTGATATTTTGTCGTGATGCATACGAGGGATTATGCAGTATGCCTGATTTGTCTAAAGTAATGACAGCATGAGTCATATCATAAATAATACCGTTAACTTTGTTAAGAATAAGTTTTGCTCACTGAGAGTCTGATCGAGGTTGTATTTGTTGATATTCCTTCTTTGATCTTGTTGGCGAAAAATTTCATTTTTAATATCTTTTGAATACGAAATGTCCTTGTTTTATTAGGATACATATTGGTCGTCATGTTTTTAGTAGTGAATGACACATTTTTATATAAATTTGTATATTTAACGCTAAACGCTCGTCTCGATTATTGATTACTTTACTGTAACTATATCTTTGAGTGTGAACGTAAATTTGTTTATTTTACCGTATACATGTACATGTATAAACTATCAAGTGTTTTGGTTTTAATTTATGGTATTTGACGTAAATGGGGTCGGGGGTTTGACTACACGAAACGTATAACCGTGTACTGTAGAGTTATGGTATCTAAGAGATCGGTTTGTTTTCAGTTGAAAAACATTTAGTGAGCAGATAATATTGTAAAAAGATGACTCGTAAGTTTTCATGTTGACTGTTCCTTAACCCTAACCCCCTAGGCCTTACTTTGGGCTAAAGAACTGCGTACTATACAGAATACTGCTTAGTATTTTGTAGCACTGGGTCTCTCTGTGACTGATGATTGGGTGTGTTCTGACAGAGTAGAGATACTGCCAACTACAAAATACTAATAGTGGCAATACAGGTCAGTAATACTTACCTGGCCAAAAAATGCAGTAGTCCAGCCTTGACCCATTGCTGTGTCCCAAGTGACACCCAAGCTTACAACACCCTACACAGCATACATGGGCCATGCACACTCAGCAAGCAGAGGAACCCAATGCTAAAAAAATACTAGGAGTGCAATTAGGGGTGAAGTACCAAATACTACAAATTACTACAGGCATTGCACACAAGTCAGTGAGAGTACTGCATACTAATTTTTACTACTAGTAGTAAAAAGTAGCATTAGGTAGGATTAGGGTTAATAAACTTCATCCTACGGGAGCCGGCACTCTTCTTGCATACCCAATAGTTTGGCAATTTTTTGATAACCATTTCTTTAATTCGATAGTTATTTCAAATCATTCAAAAGTATTAACAATTCTAACCATCAAAACTCGCGACAAAATCGCGGATAGAGGATATCTCCCAGGCTTTAAAACAATTTCTCCCTGAACTTCTGAAGAATCTGTTTTGAGCCTGGGAGATCTACCTCTTTTTGTTACACAATCACCCCTCTCATTTTTACGTTATAAAGACCCATGTTTAAAATGACGTTGTTGATTTGTTTATTGCCCACCTTGTTATTTTTTATCTATGGGGGAAACCGAAAAGTGAGAACAAATGCAAACTAAAACAAACAAAATCCCGCCAATACCCTAGAACTCGCTTAATTTTTATAAAACATGTCCAGTTTGGTGCTTACGTTCCACTTCCCAAAATAAATCATTGGAACAAGTTCAGAGAAGATTAACCCTAACCCTACATTGTACCTAATGTTACTTTTTACTACTAGTAGTAAAAAGTAGTATGCAGTACTCTCACTGACTTTTCTGCAATGCCTGTAGTCATTTTTAGTATTTGGTACTTCACCCCTTATTGCACTCCTACTTTTTAGCATTGGGTCCCTCTGCTTGCTGAGTGTGCATGGCCCATGTATGCTGTGTAAGGTGTTCTAAACTCTACAGCAAAAATGGTCACTTGGGACACAATGGGTCAAGGCTGGACTACTGCATTTTTTGCCAGGTAAGTATTACTGACCTGTATTGCCACTATTAGTATTTTGTAGTTGGCAGTATCTGTACTCTGTCAGTATACACCCAATCATCAGTCATGGAGACTAGACCCAATGCTACAAAATACTAAGTAGTATTCTGTAGTACGCAGTTCTTTAGCCCAAAGTAAGGCCTAGGGGGTTAGGGTTAATAAACTTCATAGTACGGGAGCCACTCTTCTTGCATACCCAATAGTTTTGCGATTTTTTGATAATCATCTCTTTAATTTGATAGTTATTTCAAAGCATTAAAAAGTATTAACAGTTCTAACATCAAAACTCGCGAAACAACGTGGATAGAGGATATCTCCCAGGCTCGAAAACAATTTCTCCCTGAACTTCTGAAGAATCTGTTTTGAGCCTGGGAGATCTACCTCTTTTCGTTACACAATCACCCCTCTCAATTTATGAAGACCCATGTTTAAAGTGATGTTGTTTAAATTGATTTGTTTATCGACCACACTGTTATCTGTTATCTATGGGGGAAACCAGAGGAGTGAGAACAAACGCAAACAAAAACAAACAATCAAGTACTTTTGTGGCCGTTTTAAGGGTGAAATCGGACGTTTCTTTGGGCAAACATATGGGAGAAGTGGCATTTTGATTTAAATGTAGAAAAACCAATGGGACTCCATAGGACCCTACTATCGCAAGATCATGTCCAGATGTTAAAAAAGCGATATTTGGGTCCTAGTTACTCGGACTAAGGCTGTACAAGCGCAGCATACCGGGGGCACACTATGGGACTACTTCTTACCAAGTAAGTTTTTATTGCCATTCATTTTTGGAGTAATTAATTACCAAACGTATACGATTCCTTTAAACTAAGTTTGCGTGTTCAAAAATTGCACCACTGCATTTTTGTTTTCCCCGAAGTGCGCGCCTTCAGGAATTGCACTTATTAACACCGCCACGCTCGGTTCACGGGTCCAGTTATTTGGTTATAAATGTTGACAATGTTATTGCCATAAAACTGTACATCACATACATAAATGTAGTCACTAGTTAAAAGTATACCATATGCAGATATAAACAAACCTTACTACTGAATTATTATGAAATATCTACTTATTTGAAAGTATAAGTACCGGTAGGCATTCAGCAAGATATCCTGTAATTGTTCCAAAAAATTGCATTATATAAAAAAATAATAATTGTGATCGCCGCCAGCGATCACGAAAAAAACAAGAACAACATAAGAACCACTGCCCGACGCCGGTTGAAAACGAACGCAGTTTTTTCTTGCTTTTCTCGGCTTCCATGATTGTAAAACTTCGGACAGGTCAGTTAATGAGTTAAACAATATTTACTATAAAATACAACCCTCCAAATCCACCCATTCCTGACAATTCAAGCAATTACCAATGGTGTTTCCTTTGTTAAGTACCATATAGCTAGCTATATGGTACATGTATTATGTTGGCAAATTCCCGATAAACGTCCTGATTACCAAGATATAATCCTAAGGCCTTCCGATGCTCGGGTCAAAAATACTTGAGGAACAACACGACAGTTCTTCGGATGACAAACGACGCTGAATCTCTGCCATTGTATGCATGCAGCGTATCTACATGTAGCTATGTATAATTTGATGACGTCAGGATTATTCCACGGTGTGATTGGATCAATGCACAAAATTCTTAGCCCCGCCTATACTGTACAAGGTCTTGGATCACTCCAAAAAATTCTTAGCCCCGCCTATACAAGGTCGTGCGCTGAAATTAGAAATCTAGCGCAAAATATGGGGTTTCATGGATGGTTGGAACAAGGGGTTAGGTCGTCTTCATTTGATTTGCATAAATAGTGGCGGCGTGAGGTTGGTGTTCGCGCTGTATTTTTGCACTGCTAACTGCATCGTGCGTGCAGGCGTGGATTTCGGTCGGGTAACGACGAACGCTATGACGTATCAAATTAGGGAAAAGGAGTACGCACATTTTTAGCTACGTCATATGTTTGTCATGACTAACGTGAGTTCGATTAGAGTTAGTCAAACTATGGTTAACTCTAGTCCTTGATCGAACTTGCTCATAGTTGATCTAATAACAGCACGTTGATTGTTTCTTGTGAAGTTCTTGTTTTATTAGTTGTTATTCTGTTTCAAGTGAAGGGGCCATTTTGCAGTGGCCGTTTGTTGTTGGACTCTGCTATATGTGACCTGTCACCACAAAATGAAATTAAAGTCGCTAAATGTTCTTTGGAGATATGGCCATCCAAAGTCAAAATATGAAGGGGTGGTCAATTTAAAGATTTTGCAAAATTTGGAAAGCCAAATTCCTCCTCTACATATTCCCATATTTTAGGTGAGATCAGATGATCAAAAACCTCTTAAATTACCCGATTTTGCATAGTGTTTGCATAGTTAGTGTTTGGATTAAAGTCTATTAGTGGTCAATTAACACGATAATTAAATATGCAAATCAGGTTCTCTTAAGTATCTTACAATTTCGAAATGTTGATATGTTGTTGTTGATACAATAGTTTGTATGTGTGGACAATTTCAAGGAGAAATAATGATTAGAACATACAGGTAGTTGTTGCTATGCTCAATCGAATCTTACTTGTCCTGTTAAGTATAAATCTTTTGCATGTTTTGTTTAAGATGTTTAAAGTAAGTTTTCTCACAAACATGTTTTGTGAAACCCATGACAATCTAGAGCGCTGTGAAAAGTATTTATCGCAAAACCCCCAAGTGTTATGTATCATTGGAAAGCTCTCTTTCTCAAGAATTTGAAAATACCAATATCTAAATTTTCAATATTTCCAACTTTACTCTCATTTTGTGGTGACAGGACACATACATGTATGTGGGACCAAGACCTATAAGTATACCGTGTTTCTCCAGCTGTACAGTACATGTAAATGTAAATCTCCCAATGTCATGAACTTATTTAGAGCTGGATTTACTCCAGCCACTATTTTAACAGTTTACGTTCGTGTAATGGTTAATCCTTTTTATTTACAGATCTCATTCAATACTTCCAAGAGATGCCACTCAACAACTGTCGACAATGAAGCCGAATGCACTATTGTCACTGAAAGTTGAGATTAGCATTGTCCTGTTGGGGCTGACGTTGATGTCCTTTGTCATGAGAATGTGGCGACTAGAAGAACCCAGAGGTGTTGTGTGAGTATAGAACAGGATTGATGTAGTCAAGTCCATCACAAGTCCTTGTAAGTCTCTGTAAGTCCCTGCAAGTCCCTGCAAGTCATCACAAGTCCTTCAGTTCCAATTCAAATCATAAGCTATTCAAATAAGTTTTGACAAAAGCATTCCTTTGTCATTGTTCATCCAGTTACTTGTGACTGCCTTTATAAAGGGACTTGTGACTGGCTTCACGAAAGGACTTGTGACTGGCTTCACGAATTGGACTTGTGAACGGACTTGCAGGGACTCGACTACAACCCTGGTATAGGAATATACAAATAAGTACAGGAATTTTAAAGGGACAATATACCATTTGTACGTTGTGCATTTGTATCTATTGAAGCAACAAAAGTGCCTAAAATATAAAGAAGGATGCTTGACCAACAACCTGATGAAGTTTTTAGCTCTGAATGCTGCAAATTTTAAGAAAAACAATATTCAAAGATTTCGATTTCAATTCAAAATTTGTTGAGTCGCAATTTAAATTGCGACCACAATCTGCGTTAATTTTTGCCTTCGGACCTGTTAATTAACAGCATGATATACCAATAATGAAGAGCAAATTTCTACAGCATATAAAAACCTAATACCTGAAAACTGGTCCTCTAAAAAAGGTTCCATTGGCTTTTGAAGACTGACCAAAGTTCCCTAAAATCAATCCTCCCAGCTCGCTAAACCCCATTTTACAATGTTTAATCAGTTTTTTTTAAAGAAAAGCTCAAGTTTAGACCAAAACAAAATCACTTTTTATCATCACAAATTTTCAATAAAAGTCAATATTCTTGCCTTAAAATGCACCAAAAATAATTTGGTACAATCAGAAAGCATGATTCCTTCTCTGTCCAAATCTCATGATATAAAAAATACATAAATCAAACTCTTGCGCGAAAAATGAATAAAAAAACCGAGAACACAGATCAAATGTACAAAAATCAAAATGGCCGCGTCCGTGTTCGGGTACATGTACATGTAGTATTGATAATAGAATTCAATAATTTTAAAAAGACAATTTATACTGTGGTGACAGATTGAAAGGCGAAAAATTGCCCTACCGCTGGACTTGCTACTCACACGGTTATTCTCTTAGTAATCTGACTATGATTAACTTGATATGGACATGACCACAACTCGGCGATTGAGAACAATTGAGAACAATTGAGAACTGGACATGACTCACTTCTTTCTTTCTATTTTCATCACACAGATTTGATGAGTTTCACTTCGGCAAGTTCATCAACCTATACCTGCAACGGACTTTCTTTTTTGACATCCATCCTCCCCTGGGCAAGCTGCTACTAGCTGGAGCTGGCTACCTGGCAGACAATAACGCCAGTTTTCCATTTGACAGAATCGGAGACGGTAAGTTGACATTTGCTGTATAAAACTGCCCCCGTGAACACCAAGCGTGATAGTCTTTAGGTCAGTGGGGTCATGCCGTGTCAAATCAAACACTTTTGCACCAATCTCTCTGATTTTCGTTAAATCTGCTTGGATCTTTTGGTCATATTATGAGAAAACACCAAACCAAAGTGTTAGTGTTTTTGGTCACGCGGTTTGTGAGATACAGGTCACTAAACCTTTGTCCCTGCGATTTTTCTCTCTTACTTTGGCTGTCTGTACCTCCGGTTAGAAATCTTTAATCAACTCTCGCATTGATGCTCTTATTTCTGTTTTGTTTCTTCAAATCCAATGTCTTGCGGCTGAAATGCACATGGTTACATAGATAAAACATTGAAAACAACAGTAGATACATTGACACAGTACGTAATATTAACTTAAAGGTAGGATACACCCTTTGGAGATATCGAAATTGTTTACTACAGAATTATTATTAGAAATATCTTACTTATTTGAAAGTAAATATGATTGTAGGCATTCAGCAAAATTATATCCTGTAATTGATACCAAACAAAATTAATTGTTGTGAATTTTTTACTGAAAAGTATTTATGAATGGGAATAAAAATGTGGTTTCCCGGTTTTAACCAGTTCGCGCCGGGATTATTTTAACATCCCCGAGCCGATGCACGGGATTATTTTTATTGAAACTCGATCCGAGGCGGGTTCAGGCCGATAGTACCGGGAAGCACACCCACGCATTTCCAGCCTTGCTCGTGGCGTGTTTATGCGTCATTCGTTTTGAATCTGGGGAAAACTTTGCGTTTATATACGTCATCCGGCGCGAACTGGGTAAACAAGTATGTTTAAAACCGGCTCTATCATGGGCCTGAACATTGTTAATGCCCTCGCCTCGTCTTCGACTCGGGCAATAACACCTCAAGGCCCGTGATCAGTCGGTTAGACATAATTGTATAAAACTGGCCAACCACATTTGATTCCCTTTTTTAATAACCAGTTCGCGCCAGATAACCTATATAAACGCAAAGTTTTCCCGAGATTCAAAACGAATGACGCATAAACACGTCACGAGCAAGGCCGGAAATGTCTGTCAGCAGCGAGGAAGGCCAGAAATGCGTGGGTGTGCTTCCCAGTACCACCGGCCTGAACCCGCCTTGGATCGAGTTTAGTTTTAAAAAAATCAGCGCCTCGGCTCGGTAATGTTTTGTTATTGTTTGGGACTCAACTTCTTCTTACTTAAGGCCTTCTGATGCATTTTTATTATTCAAATGGACTGGCTGGACTATGTTATGTACTGTAGATCAAACCATCAAGTAAAGAATGAGTCCACATCTAATTTTGTTTCGAAAAGTTAATCGATATATTTGTTTAGTATTTTTAAAATTGTTGTCAGTTTACATCGTTCATAAAATATCAACAAGTCAGCCTCTTGAATTTTTTTGAGCATTTTTTTCTTCACAAATACTAACAGTGAATAGAAGGAATAAGTTACTGTAACAAGACTTATCATTAATTAATTAAGCAAATTAGATAATTTATTCTTTTTAGAGAATCTTTCATTCTGTCGGTGGTTTGTCCCTGCTAAAAAGATTTACTTCACACGTGCTTCACTATAATAATAGTACTAAAAATGCGGCAAATTTTTTTTTTCTAAACATTTATGTAATTAAATTTGCAAATGAACAATTAAACATTATTTTAATATCTTAATCTTCCTTTTAATTAGAGCGCAACAATATAAGTAATAATTGTGCCAAATATGAACAACATTGAATAAACCGTTTTGGAGTTAAGAGAGATAATACTGTAATATTTACAATACTGTAACATAAGGTGACCTTTGACCTTTAGCGACAATTTGAACCAATTTTTGCATTATTAAAATTTATGTATTTTGAGAACCGCTTGCCCGATTTTTTTTTTTACATTGGTGGAATTCTTGAGGCTTGCTCTTTTATCCTGGCTATAAATTGGTGTGTCACTGAAGCAATTAAAAAATCACCTGAAATGCCTACTGATAGATAGGTGACTGGTAGATAATAAGAAATTGCACTTGTGAATTACATATAAACAGTCAGTCGGTTCCAAGGATTTATGTTAACTATAATTAGAAACATATCCTCTCGGTCACCATTGATTTAAAATGAATTTACATTTTCAGAAATGGATGGAATGGGGGGGGGGGGGTAGTATTGTGTAGCAAATACTGTTACACTGACTTGTTTGAAGGTTTGTGTTTGTGAATGCTGGAAAAAAAATCATTTTCTTGTAGTCTGGTTCCCTGACCCCACTTAAGATCAAACAGAACAATGTATAAATGTCAGGGAATTGTACAGTCAGGAAACCAGTCTAGCTGGCTTGTAACCTGTTCATATGGATTGCTAACAAATTGTGGACGATCTAAATATAGGAAATTAGGGAAAGTATTTAAAAAAAAAAAAAAAAATCCATCGCTTTGGAAATTGATAAAAATACCACTTTTCTTGAAAATGACAGCACACCAGGTGCCATAATTTCACAGGATGATATAAACTGTCATGCACTCTAGTAAGGTACTTCATAATAATTTGGTAGTTTTATTTTGTAATGTTTGCAAATTTGTAAAATCGTAGCAACTTTCTTTATTCTGCAGCTTTTACAAGGGTCTATACACCATGATGAAGTTTGCCTGCTTTGAGCGAACCGTGGAGCCTCTTGTACAAGAACGTCCACGATCGGAATGCTCCAAGCCTGAACAGCTGGTCGTTACTTTCCTGGCTGGTTACATCGGTATGTGCAGATTTGCTTAGTGATACAAACTTCTAGGGGCCAATTTCATAGAGTTGCTAAGCACACAAATTTGCTTAGCATGAAAATTTGTCCTTGGCAAAAAAAAAGGTTACAGACCAAATTTGTACGTGATTTTATTGTTTTTAATTGATAATCAGCTAGTTTTTGGCTTAGCATGAAAAACCCAGAGAATTTTAGAGGTTACCCTGTTTTTAACGAGCAAGACTTTTTGGTGCTAAGCGAATTTGTGTGCTTAGCAGCTCTATGAAATTGGCCCCAGTTCATTTAGTAAAATACTTTACCTTATGAACCCTCCTATGGTCAGTTGTTCAGCAGCACACATACTGTCCTTTTGTGCATAGTGTATGTGCATTATTAAAGCTGTTTGCAGAATTGTTTGCAGAATTTCAGAATAACCTGAATCTGCAAAATCTTGCAATTGCAAAGTGTATAAACTCTATGTAACCCGAATCCTGCAAAATCTTCCAATATTTGTTACTGGGTTTATGGCCAGTTAAACCTTTTAAAAATGGATGGTTGAAAAAACCAAAACTGGCCTTCACAAGTGTACCCTTGCATTATTATGAGGAGTGTTTTTTAAAACTCCCCCAAACCAGGTATTGTGGGCGGTATCCACACTGTATCGGACCTTGGTCAAGGCTGTCACTTGAAGCTTCCCCAGAAGAAGCGAACGGTTGTTCCTGCTCACTCATTCAGCCTTTCAAGGTTCAAGCTTTGACAGTACCATAATTAGACAGGTCTTCATTGATAATATGCATAGTACACGTATGAACAGTACCACGCACCAGTTATGTAACAGTACCACGCACCAGTTATGTAACAGTACCACGCACCAGTTATGTAACAGTACCACGCACCAGTTATGTAACAGTACCACGCACCAGTTATGTAACTACCACGCACCAGTTATGTAACAGTACCACGCACCAGTTATGTAACAGTACCACGCACCAGTTATGTAACAGTACCACGCACCAGTTATGTAACAGTACCACGCACCAGTTATGTAACAGTACCACGCACCAGTTATGTAACAGTACCACGCACCAGTTATGTAACAGTACCACGCACCAGTTATGTAACAGTACCACGCACCAGTTATGTAACAGTACCACGCACCAGTTATGTAACAGTACCACGCACCAGTTATGTAACAGTACCACGCACCAGTTATGTAACAGTACCACGCACCAGTTATGTAACAGTACCACGCACCAGTTATGTAACAGTACCACGCACCAGTTATGTAACAGTACCACGCACCAGTTATGTAACAGTACCACGCACCAGTTATGTAACAGTACCACGCACCAGTTACGAAACGACCTGAATCCTCCACAATCATTTTTTTAGCCTAATGTCCTCGGTAACCTCAATCCTCCAAAATACTGGTGTGTCGCATTGAGCCTGATAACCTGGATCTTCCATAATCCTGCAGGGGCAAACAAAATGTAACTTCAATCCTGCAACATCCTTCGATGCTTCGATCAACTTCAAATAACATTTTGCAAAGAGGATTTTGTAGGATTTGCGTTAAAGTTGATAAATTCAGATAGTCATTATTATTAGAAGTTTGTCAGAGCAAAAATTCTCTTTTTATGGTGCATTTTGAAAGAGTTCAATCAATGTGCGCTTTGATATAAAATTGAAAAATCACACTGATATTAATTTATTTTCGAACTTTTCAACGAGTAGATAAACTCGCGATTTATGAACGGAGTGTTTAGAAATTGATGAAATTTCACTTTTGCTCTATAAGCGCTACAGGCCAAAAATGAAAGTGTGCCACGAGAGGGCCCATCAACCATAATTCTCATCTACTGATTTCTTTTTTTGGATCTGTTAGCTGGTATTTTCTGCGCTGTGGTATCTCATCCTGCTGACACCGTTGTATCCAAGTTGAACCAGGACTCCGGAAACACTCCTTTAGAGGCTGCCAAGAAACTCGGCATGGCTGGTGAGTTTACAGTTATAGGACTAAATTGTTGTCTAGCAAACAAAAATGAACGTGAATTCTTTATGTCCCACTGTAAACGCCTAGTGGCATAAATTTTGCTTAGCATTTAGATTTACTCAAGCAATATTTAAGTGGAGTTCATTTTGAGTCTTCACAATTCGTCCAATTTCAAGCGTAGTCCATCAGCTATTCAAAATGAATTGTGATAGAGATATTCAGGCTTTCAGGTATTACTGCTTTTTCTGTTTTTCCTACTTTTTTCCAGTTTTCCCTACTTCACTCTTTATACTGTTCCTACTTGTTTGTCTCTGGAAAATGAGATCTTACTGAATATTTTTGTTCATAACAGTGTTACACACTGTCGTGTGTAAATCACACAATGAAGTGCTTTGGCGCAATAGTATTGTAACTGTACTTCCGAGAACTTAATTGAGAATGGAGCACCAGTGTTGTGAATACAGAACATGCCAAATAGGCTTAAAATGCTGTGGACATGAGCGAGTATCAACAAAAACTACTGAAAGCCTGCAAAGGTCCTACTTTTATCCTGATTTTGTCTTCCAAATTCTACTTTTGCCCTGTTTTTTGAAAAATGTTGATCCTACTTTTCTCCTTGGTTTTCTTGAAAGCCTGAGATATTCTTTCAACGTTGTCCATCTTGTTATTTGTGACCAGACTTGCGACAGAATAGACTACAACACTAATGTATTAAAGTACATGTACAAACTATTTTTTGAAAGAAATGATGCTTCCTGCCTAAAACTGTTGATACCACAAACAAAACAAAACTGTCTTTAAACTGTTTTGCACTTATTTGTGGCACACACTGCCTTAGATCCGCTTCTCGGACGGGGCCTGTCGCAGTGGAGTGCGCCCTTCAGGGCTTGCTCCCTGTCCAGTCCCCCGTTCAGCAACACTTGTCAATGTTGTGTTCCGTGAGAAGTGCTTGAGTCATTAGTGTGTGAGAGTAGAACACCTCCGCTGTGAGCTGGTAGTGCACCGTGTGCAGACCTAACCCCCACCCCGCCCCCTATACAGTGGAGGGGGGGGGGGGGGAACAGTTGGTCAATTGATTACACATGTCAGGCTTGCGGTGGGGACATTATGTTGATTTAAGTCTTTGAAAGTAGAATAAATCAGGTTAAATTCAAGCTGCTTTGTGCCTTAACCAGTTCACGCCGGATGATGTATATAAACGCAAAGTTTTCCCCAAATTCAAAACGGATGACGCATAAACATGCCAAGTTCAAGTTCGGAAATGTCTGTCAGCAGCGAGCAAGGTTGGAAATGGGTAGGTGTGCTTCCCGGCACTATCGGCCTGAACCCGCTTCGGATCTAGTTTCGTTAAAAATAATTCCGCCCCTCGGCTCGGTGATGTTAAAATAATCCCGGCGCGAACTGGTTAATAATCATTTCACCATTGAAGTGCAAATTTGGTCTACAACTGATCTTCTGAACCATATAAGAATTTAGTGTCGCAATGTGGTTTTGTACCACACACAGGTAGTCAATTACTAACTCGCTTTTATACAGTATAGCCTGCTGATGCTGGTGCTGGTAGAGTTGTAATGACTCGAGTCAATGACTTGATTCGATTCCGTCTCGAGTCACAATTTGGGGCGACTCGACTCGCGATGGGTGTGTGACTTGACTCAACTCGAGTCACTGCAGGCAAATGACTTGACTCTACTCGAGTGAAAGCTAATAAGTCTAGAGTCCACACAAAAAAAGATAACAAATTGCGAAAAAGATTTGCAAAGACTTACGACAGTGCCAGTTTATGTTCACGTCATGTGTTCACCACCGCTGTTTCGGCCATTGTGTAAAGCAACATAAAGTTGTGCACATGTGCCGTTTTTAAAACCAGGTCAACTAGTATATAATTTGTGTTACAGTATGAAATTGTTTTTCCCCCTTTTTTAGGCTTGTGGAAGGGTCTGTTCCCCCGTATCATCATGATTGGTACCCTGACTGCCCTCCAGTGGTTTATCTATGACTCGGTCAAGGTCTACTTCAAGCTGCCCCGCCCACCCCCACCAGAGATGCCCGAGAGTCTCAAGAGAAAACTGGCCGCCAAGGAGGGCAACTAAGCCCAATTAGGAATCCCACCCAATTAGGAATCCCACAAGCTAATAGGAAACAGATAATTCAGATTCATGGACAAAATAGAAAATTGTGTTAACAACGGACAAATGAGACGCCCAAGTTAATTACATAGATAATTTGGAAAATTAGGGACTACAAACATTTAAGTTCTTTCAGGGAAGGATTTAACATTTTCCTTTGGTCTTTAAAAAGTTGGCTTCAAACATAAACGAGAATATCTTTTATTTCTTCCTGACAGTTTATAAGTGTTATTGTGAGTTTTGGATCTTTCATGATCCCCTGATTCAGCCAAAAAGTAATTTTCTTCACTTTTTCGTTTCAGTTTTACTTCAATCGTACTCAATTCGCAATGCATAAACAGTGGTTGCAGTTTTCTATTAACAAAACAAAAAGGATTTGTATGCTCTAGATATGGCTATGTTAAAACAAATCTTGGTGCCCCCCCCCCCCCCCCCCCCACAAGTTTCACAAACACTTATCAGTTTATGCAGAAATGTTTTGAAAGAGCAGAATAGTTTGTATTGTCTTTAATTGCACAAACACATAACTTCAATATCTGCTGCAGGTTGTGGACTCGACAGAACAAATGAAACATCTTTTTAGAAATTGAAAACCTGCGCTGTTGAAAAGACAAGTGGCTGCAAATACATTTTTTGGGGGGTTTAATATTTTCTGTCTAAAACATTGAAGGCTGGTTCATAATATTACAAAAGAAAATCATATTACAAAAGAAAATCAATAATCTGTGTTGGATTTAAAATGTATTCAACTTTTGTAAAATTGCATCAATAATATTTTCAACTGACCTCAAAAACTGTTGATACATCACTTTGAACCTGCCTTCAAAGACATGCAAAACTAACTCGAAGTAACTCGAATTAAGAGTGGCAAGTAACAAACAAAATTGATCCAGTAGTTTAAAGAGAAAGACAGTGAATTATTTTTAATACAGTAATATTGCGGTGTTTGCGACTATAATTGAATTTGTTATTGTAATATTTATGGTGTACACAAACCCTGCATTGTAGTTTAACTTTCTGTGTGAATAGTTTACATCCACTTCACAACTTTTCCTGACAAAAAGGGAAGAACAAAATCCAGTGAGTGATATATGCTTGATACATGTACTTGTAGTATTAATGTCCAAGAAAATAAATAAATTGAATAAAGAAGCAATTGAGTTGCACGATACATTATTTTGAGGTACTTTTCTTTCGTTCTCTTGAAAAACGTTGCCTTTAAAATTACATGACCCTTGAGCATTTTTTTTTCCCTTTTATTCAAATTGCGAAGTTATTGCTTTAATTTTTTTTAATTTTTTTTTCCTTTAACACGATTTAGAAGAAAAAAATATTTTAACCTTGCTTTTCATATTTTTTTCTTGAAATTTCTACTACGTTGTATTTCCTACTTTTTGTCTCGCCTGAACAAAGTTTAAAAAGAGACTACATGTACATGCATTGTATTTTGTGTACGTAGTCCGTCTGGCATACTAGTATAGTACCGTCATTTATTTGTAGCCTTGTGCAGGGCGTTCGTCGTTACCATGGAGGAATAAGCTGCTCTTATTCCTCCATGTCGTTACCATGCAAAATCCACACGTGTTGCAGTTTGAGTGCAAAAATACTGCAAAACCAAAAACATTTCAATGGCAGTAAGATTTTCTTCCCCTTGTAGAATCTCTGTAGGATTGTGTAGTACGGTTGTAGAACTGTAGGATCTCGCTCTGCTAAAATTCAGCTTTTTGGTTTTGTGCACATTTCAATGGCTGTTTTTTGTACCGCGTCCGTAATAATACGGTCACGGTCACATAATACATGTACATGCATTTGTGTAGAACTGTTTTTTTTTTTTTGGACTGGTTTTTGCATATGAAGCACGAATGTGGCAGAAACCCCCCCCCCCCCCCCCTCTTTTGTGTTGACCATTGTGTTCCCGGAATCTCAGGAATTCCTTTTAGGTTTTAAGGGGGATGGGTTATAGGTTACAATAGTGTTTGAGTGCGTATAAAGTATAGGGAGGGGGTACCCCTCTGCCACATATCGTGCTGGGTATAGGTTTTTTGTGTTCGACTGTAGTAGTAGTAGTCCAAAGCCTTCCGCGATTTCCATCCTCGAACTCATCTGCGAACTCATCCTCAAACTCCTGAAATATAAAACACGTGCATCAAAAAGAGGTCGTTTGCGCGACGAGCTGCCCAATCAGTCTTGCGATTTCATTGAACGAAATTCAAAATAAATGAACATAAAAGGCAAATTGTTATTATACACGATTTTTACACATATTCTAAAAGATATTTATATTCAACAAAAAGATCACTTCGACATTTACTTCATCACCAAATCTAGCTTCAAAATCTACAGTTTGTGAATAGACGTCTTTAAAAAAAATCTCCCTCCCACTCTTCAAAGTAATTTGTTTTATTGCAGATCCTGAAAGATCATGCTACTACAGGGCACACTTAATTTTGAATAAGGCCGGATCGGTCCACTAATAATGTTCATCCTCGACAACTCAAAATTACACTTTTCTCCATAGACTTTGTGCACAAAGTTTATAGCCGTCTTTAAACAAAATTCTCCCATCCAAAATCTTCAAAGTAATTTGTTTTATTGCAGATCCTGAAAGATCATGCTACAGGACACACTTAATTTTGGATAAGGCTGAATCGGTCCACTAATAATGTTCATCCTCGACAACTCAAAAATTACACTTTTCTCCGTATACTTTGTGCACAAAGTTTATAGCCGTCTTTAAACAAAATTCTCCCATCCAAAATCTTCAAAGTAATTTGTTTTATTGCAGATCCTGAAAGATCATGCTACAGGACACACTTAATTTTGGATAAGGCTGAATCGGTCCACTAATAATGTTCATCCTCGACAACTCAAAATTACACTTTTCTCCATAGACTTTGTGCACAAAGTTTAAAGACGTCTTTAACAAAATTCTCCCTCCCAAAATCTTCAAAGTAATTTGTTTTATTGCAGATCCTGAAAGATCATGCTACCGGGCACACTTAATTTTGGATAAGGCTGAATCGGTCCAATAATAATGTCCATCCTCGACAACTCAAAAATTACACTTTTCTCCGTATACTTTGTGCACAACGGTTAATCAATTAAGACGTCTTTTAAAAAAATATCCCTCACGGTTTTGTGGTGCAAGCGTGCAGGCCTGCGTCGCTGCAGGGTGCATGTGAGGTCCCTGGGGCCTAAACATTGGACTTATTGTAGAAATATTTGTGGAAATCAAGAATTGGTGACCCGTGGCTTCCAACTCGGGGGATTCCGTTCACAAAAAAAGACCAATACGTGGGTCTATTTGGCATATAGAGGCGGGGGGCTACATTGATACCTGGGCCCAGAGCTGGGCCACCAGTTTAGGGGTAGTTTTTTTGTGGAGGGGAGTATAAAAAAAATTCATTCGGTCAACCCCCATAAATTTGAAAAGAAAATTGTTCTAGGAGTCTTAATCTTTGATTTCCAGTCAAAAAAATATGGCCAGTCTACTCATGAGCGTCACCAGGCGCTCTTTCTTTCAATTGTTGTGTTGGTTACAATGAGCGCCGTATTTAGTTTAGTGGAACCTGCACTCTTGCACCATAAAACAGTCGTTGGTGGTCGCTCGAAAAGCCATTGTCGTGTCCCCCTGTCTTCGCATATTGTGCTCTTATGTGAGTCGGGTGCTGTCAGGAAGTATATGACCGAAGGTTTTGGGGTTTTTGGCATCACTTGAAAAAATTGTTTTGAAAAGCTGGTCAAAATTGCTCGGATTTGCAACTCCAAATAATCGTGAGTACCAATGAAGCCCTAACAGTTCTTCTTTAACATGTACATGTGTATAATTATAAGCCAGTGTGCGCTTTCCAAGATATTTTGTCAAGTATTTGGCCTGTTTTGGGCAACTTTTTTTTAGTCACAACGTAACTTTTTACGGGCATTAATATAGGAAACAGGTCAACTCGTAGTACGCGAATCAACTCGTACGCAGATTGGTCAACTCGTACGCAGATTGGTCAACTCGTACGCAGATTGGTCAACTCGTACGCAGATTGGTCAACTCGTACACAGATTGGTCAACTCGTACACAGATTGGTCAACGTGTACGCAGATTGGTCAACTCGTACGCAGATTGGCCAACTCGTACGCAGATTGGCCAACTCGTACGCAGATTGGCCAACTCGTACGCAGATTGGCCAACTCGTACGCAGATTGGCCAACTCGTACGCGGGCCAACTCGTACGCGGGCCAACTCGTACGCGGGCCAACTCGTACGCGGGCCAACTCGTACGCGGGCCAACTCGTACGCGGGCCTACTCGTACGCGGGCCAACTCGTACACGGGCAGAAATCTGGGGCTGAAATTGAACAAGAACGCAGAGGTACGTGTTGGTAAAAGTCAAAGGGTGGTCGGAGCTAGCCGGAGGTAGCTGGAGGTAGCTTAATGCTGTTGTATACGATTTGTATCTAGTTTCCCATACAGATTACTGATTACACTGAATACAATTATACCTCTCGGTTCAAAATTACATTTTGTCTGTATTTTAAATAATATTGTTCACTCTAAGATCTCCTTCTGGTTCGCGTCAGGTTTTCATTGTAACGTTTAATGCGCGCGCGCTCGTGAGATTGATTTTTACAATACTACGGTGAATATAATAGGACATCTCAAAGTTAAGAAAACCAATGTAAGTGTGCGTAAACATACCTCTTTAATATTTTACCCTGCAAACAGTGTGACCCGGAGGTTGATATAAAAACAACTGTACGGCTTCAAAAACCATCTCAACCGAGGAAAAGATACTTTGTACATATGGTAACATTGTGTTCTGGTCAAAATGATTGGTCAAAGTTCTTTGTCAAAAAACCCAAAACACCCGCTAATACTATACCAGCTGTAAAGTACACTACCACTCAGAGATTCGATATTTATGAATTCTTTTTAAAGCTGTAATTATTTTTTATATCAACCTCCGGGTCACTGTTTGCTAAAGAAAAAAATGCAAACTAGAGCGTTATTGTACCTCCGGGTCACCGTTTGCGGGAAATAATGCAAACTGGATCGTTCCATGCAGCAGACTGTATTAGCGCATGATTTCCTCACGAAACAGAACTTTGAAAAATTGATATAATTACCAAAACACAATGTTCCCATATCATGTACAAAATATCTTTTCCCAGGTTGAGATGTTTTTTGAAGCCGTACAGTTTGTTTTATATCAACCTCCGGGTTACACTGTTTGCAGGGTAAAATATTAAAGAGCTTTGTTTACACACACGTACACTGGTTTTCTTAACTTTGAGATGTCCTATTATATTCACCGTAGAATAAGATTAATACTGCTGCAAACTGCTTACTGGCTGGAATGACCTGAAATATACAAATCAAATAAGTTAAGAGGGCCTAATATTTCGATCTTAACAAGATCTTCTTCAGAGACTAAAGAAGATCTTGTTAAGATCGAAATATTAGGCCCTCTTAACTTATTTGAGATTCACCGTAGTATAGTAAAAACCAATCTCTCGAGGGCGCGCGCATTAAACGTTACAATGAAAACCTGACGCGAACCAGGAGAGGATCCTGGAGTGAACAATATTATTTTAAAATACAGACAAAATGTAATTTTGATGGTCTGTGCAAACCCAGAGGTATAATTGTATTCAGTGTAATTAGTAATCTCTATGGGAAACTAAATACAAATTGTATACAGCATAAAGCTACCTCCGGCTAGCTCCGACCACCTCCGACTTTTACCAACACCCAGAACGCAGTTTTTTCAGAAAACGGGCGTTGTGTGACAAAGACGGACCTGCTGCCTGGTTAAAATACTTAATTTGCAGTGTCCGCGACGCCGGTAAAATCTGGTCGCTGGTTCAAGTTTAACGAGGATATTCGAGTACCATATACCGTAAACGTGTATAGCTAGGGGTGCTTCACAAAACATGAACTATAATTTAAAAAAAAATTTAAGTTGGAAACTAGTACAGTAGTGTTGAATTGTTGACAGCGGCGGCGGCGGCGGAACGTCTACTGGCAGGAGGGGGACACTAAAAAGGAGCACTTTCTCAGATGGTCCCGTTTATTTCACTATGAACCTATATGCACATGCTATATGACGAGGAACAATTTTCCATATCTCGATAACGGCGCGTTTTTATTATTGCGAAAGGTGATGTTTGCTTTCGAGGAATACTGGTTTTACATCTTGTTAATGCGTCCTACTTGTGTTTTTGAGGGGCAATTTTGCAGTTTGCAGTTTGCATTTCACTTAGGCCTATTCTTTTAACAATGAACCTCATTCACCGGCACCAATGGTGGGCTGACGGTGTGTCATGTTCCCGCAGCTGGTTTGAAGTCGGCATCCATATTTAGCTAGCTCTGCTAATTTAGGATTTGCATTGTCAAATTGGATACTGATGAGCTGACGCTTCGCCCACGTACCGATCGGATCTCGTGAATGGTCCAGGGGTACGACGCGTCTGGTTTAGAAGTCAGAGCACCGCTAGTTCTTTGTATCATAACGCAAGAGATCGATCAGACTTATCAACTGCCTGTCAATCAACTTTCATTGTGATTCACAGGTGGCATTGATCAATTAAAAAAGCAAAAACAAAGATATCCGTGTATATTCTGGGGCATCCAAGACTATTCTATATTATTAGTTTTGTTTTTCTTAATTTTCATTCCCATTTTTAATTCTATCCTTTAAGCAGTCCTATTTTACCTTGCTGGTCGCAGCAACACAAATCATGAGGGCCATGAACAAAACCAAACCGTGTTTAACCAGTTCGCGCCGGGATTATTGTAACATTAACCGAGCCAAGGCGCGGGATTATTTTTAACGGAACTCGATCAGAGTTGGGTTTAGGCCGATTTTATCAGGAAGCACAACCGGCGCGAACTGGTTATGAGCAAGGAAAAGCCGATTAATAAATTATCTAATTCGTTGGGGAGCACTCCAACAATGTGTTTATAATATTTTCTTGTCTCCGGCCCTTTGTTTCAACAGTTCAAAACTTTATTTTCATTATTATCTATAACTTGTGGCCGTTCAGGTCACATCGTCCATTAAGGCCATGTCGAAAAGAGATTTGTTTCGTTCTGCTGTTGTCATCGTCGAGGAGGCGATGGCTGTAATAGCCACCGACGCTCCGCCAGCCAGCTTCCCGAAGCCAGCCAACCTGATACGTACAGCCAACCGTACACGTCAAGATCAGCGCCCTCACCACCCCACTGACCTGCAGTTTCAGTTGGCCATGGACTTCGTTCCAGCCGACTTCCTAATCAAGGACATCGCAGTCGGTGATCAGAGACACCTGGTCTTCATGACACCAGCCCAAACATCAGTCCTCGACCAAGCCAAGACCTGGTACCTTGACGGAACTTTCAAGGTAGTTCGCAAGCCGTTTGTGCAGATGTTTAGCATCCACGCCTTTATCAAGTCCGAACACGGCGAGCAGAAGCAAGTTCCATTGGCGTTTTCCCTGAAGTGCCGCCGAACAAAGAGGGACTACTGGAAAGTGCTTTGAGCCGTCAAGAAGGAGCTGCCTCCAGGAGGCAGCAACGTGCAGCAATTTGTAGCTGACTTCGAGTCTGGAGTGTGGGCGGCCCTGCGTACAGTGTTTCCCGATCGTCATATCCAAGGTTGCCTGTACCACTGGACGCAGGCAATCTGGAGGAAGTGCCAGGGTCTCGGCCTAGCTGTGCCGTACACTACTAATACAGAAGTCCAAGCCTGCATCCGGAAGCTGATGTTCCTACCATTCCTGCCACAAGAACACATTCAAGCGTCGTTTGCTCAACTTCAGACCAAGATCACGGAACCACTCCTCATGCAGTTATGTGGAATCAACAGGGATCAACAGCGACATCTGGCCTCCAGCTAACTGTGGAGGGGTGGCATCGTAGGCTGAACGGCAAGGCTGGCACAGCTCTACAGCTACAAACTGATCCCTCTACTGCACACCGAAGCCAGGCTCATCACTCTTCAGATGGTTCTTGTTCGAGAATCGAAGATGTGCAGGAACCAGCGGCGGAAAACCAGACAAGTTCAGGGGCAGATCTTCAAGCTGTGGGATGACTACACTAAAGGCACCCTCAGGACATCGGCTCTTCTAGCTGCATGCAGCCATCTACACGGACCAGCCCTGTAAACAACGGACAGAACATCTACCAATATAAACACCATCGGCCCTTTTCAGGGCCACACAATTTCCCCAAAAAGATAAAATCAGTTAAATTAAATTAAAAATACATTAAATAAAAAAGATCCTTTCCCTCCCCCAAAGAAAAAAACCCCGGTCCTTTTCAGGGCCACTCATTGAAATAAAATTAAATGAAAAAAACCCAAATGAAACACGATCCCTCCCCTCCCCCCCCCCCCCCCCCCCCACCCCCAACAAAAATGATCTGTCCTTTTCAGGGCCACTTATTGAAATAAAAATAAATGAAACAAGATCCCTCCCCCATACCTTACCAAAAATAAAAAATAAAACAGATTGATACAAAAAATGTAAAACATGCAATCAAATAATGACAGTTTAAAAAAAAACTACAACTTTGTTTTAAAACAAAAAAGAACATTACTTTATGATAACAAGAAATTCTCATTTTCCGAAGAGATACCGGTATATGTATAAACTATTAGTTACTTTGATTGGTTTAACTTAATAACAAAACACGATCAGTCCTTTTCAGGGCCACACATTACGCTCGGTTCAGACAGGCGTTCCACAGTCGCGCCGAACCAAATGAGTGAATTGAGTCCGACGTCTGAAATGAATAAGGGCGACAAGGCGCGCCAGACGGCGAACGATCGACTGATGGAGTTGTTAGAGCGACTCGACTCATGAGCGACTTGATTTCAATTTGGTTCGGCGCGACTTTGGAACGCCTGTCTGAACCGAGCGTTATCCACTAACTATTCTCATGCGTACGAGTTGGTCCCGCGTACGAGTTGGTCCCGCGTACGAGTTGGTCCCGCGTACGAGTTGGTCCCGCGTACGAGTTGGTCCCGCGTACGAGTTGGTCCCGCGTACGAGTTGGTCCCGCGTACGAGTTGGTCCCGCGTACGAGTTGGTCCCGCGTACGAGTTGGTCCCGCGTACGAGTTGGTCCCGCGTACAAGTATTGGGTCTACATTTAGACATAGTATGGCGCTGCCGCTAGTACTAGAGTCCGAACAGTGTAATAACTAATATTGAAAATGTCTTAAATTCATTTTTAACCGTGGCACAACAATAATATTTAACAATAATATTTAACAAAATACCTCTAAAATCGTCTGAATAGCCTTTCATAATCATATGTGTCTGAGTAAGCTTCAACGAGCTTCGGGGGTACTGTAACGGTCGAAACCGTCACTTCAAGTTCGGATGGAAGGCGATAATGATTATATCTGACGATCGACTACATTGTGATTGGTTTATTCACTACTTTGTATTACAGTCAAGATAAGGCCCAGCATGGCCGCCATAGCTTGCTCTAGATCTCCCATAATAACCCTGGATAATCTATAGTGAACCCAAAAGTCACATGGAATGTCGCGCTACAGCACTCACGATCAATTATTGACCTGCAAATCTAGGAAATTTGACGACAGTATTCGAGCTAGTACTGCACACTTGTTGTTTTGCCGTGATTTTGAAAAATAGTGCATGCCGAACCGTACCACTATACGCGGGGTTGTTCTGCGATGTCCGCACAGGTTCGTGTATCACGTCAGTGTATTTTGTTTAATATTATTGTTGTGCTACGGATGTTTAAGACATTTTCAATATTAATTATTACACTGGCTCGGACTCTATAGCGCCAGATCATGTCCAAATGTAAAAAAAAAAAACGATAACTAGAGTCCAGTAACTCGGAATATGACATCATTTGACATGCTAGTTGTACATGTATACTTTTATTGTAGACCGAGTTACTGGCCTCTAGTTATCGTTTTTTTAACATTTGGGCATTATCTTGCGCTACTAGAGGCCGAGCCAGAAGATATTTGAAATCCTATAAGCTCTAGAAAGTGGTTCAAAATGTCGCCAAAATCCACACAAATACTTAACAAAATACCTCTTAATCGTCTAAATAACCTTCCATAATGTGTCCAAGCTGAGTTAACGAACTTCTAAGGTATTCACGATCAATTCTTGACCTGCAAATCAAGGAAATTCGACGCCAGTTTTCCAGCGCGTACTGAACTTTTGCATGGCCTCCCTTTTTTGTTTCGAGCAAAAAATGCATTGTGGGTATTCTGTGACGTCACTGCCAAAAGTGCGTGCCGACCGTACCGTACCACTATACGCGGGGTTGCTCTGCGATGTCACACAGGTCAGTGTATCGCGCACGCGACGCGATACTCCGACCTGTGACATCGCAGAGCACCCCCGCGTATAGTGGTACGGTCGGCATGCACTTTGGCAGTGACGTCAAAGGCAATCACAAAAAACCGGTCGAATCTAGGCCAATTTCTGTAAAAAAGGTGAAAACTATGCCCGTTCCGCAAACGCGACTGTTACAATACAAGATGGCGGATAACTCGTGCGTAATTTCAAGCCGCAGAGCCGTTTTTGAAACACAAGTTTCATCTTCCGCGGCCTTATTCATACAGTTTAGCAATGCCCCAGAGGTACAGCCACAATAGACCGAAGCCAGGGTTTGGAAAACAGCACCCATTGAACGATGTTTTTCGCCATCTTGTAACAGTCAAAGATGGAAAAAACGAAATATTCAAACCTAGTTTTGTTTATCACTTGCTGGGTTTGCTCCTTCGAAAACACATGATTCAAAGAGATCACAATCTGCTTTTTTATACAAACCATTTTTTGAGTTTGGAAAAAGTCATCTTCACTGTCAAATTTGTCCTGAAAACCATCTTTTCCCTTAATGCCTAACGAAACGGAGCGTCTGTATTTCAGTTTAAATTTTGCGCTTGTCATACCAATTTTGTTTGGTTTTGGGGGTTTATTAAATCACGAATATTCTTATGAATAAACTGATGAAAATTGAAAAGCCCCTAATGTTAGTATTCATTGGTAATTTCCTTTTTTTTATCGTCCCTCTGTCGCGGGTCACTGCTCATTAATTATGCATTTTATTTAATCTTGATTTGAAAATGACACATGCGCACAATTATGTCGCTTAAGAAACAGCGGTGGTGCATGACTGGAGCGGACAGTATTGAAATTGGATCAATGAGTTACCAAGATTGTATGGGTATAGTTGGGGGTTGCAGAACCCTTCCCTCACACAAAAGGTTTAGCGCTAAATACAAAACCTTTCAACAGATTGAATTCTTACTTTATGAAATGGAATCATCAGTTTCTATTATACATGCTGAAAATTGGAACGCCATAACTGTAACGGAATCAAAATGACAAGCAAATTTGAAACCTTAAAAAAAAAAACCTTTCAAAAAACACAAGTCCGGGAGGTTCATACGTCAATGCACTTAGCCGTGGGGAGTTGCCGGCCGACCGCGCTAATTGCCGGTCAATGTTCTGGGACTAACAGGCTCTACTTAATATGACGAGTTTGAATTTTATTCCCCCACCCCTAAAAATGAATACCCACTTCAAACTTCATATTCTCCAGCTACCCGGGTTCTCAAGGGGATACGGCTTTTCTTTTGAAATGAAAACAAAACTACATGTATGTAGATCCCCATACGATAAATTTTAAATTGGTTTATTGTGTTATTCCAGTGTTATATTCTTTCAATATGAGTTTTAAAAAATTCAAAAACGAAAACAATCTTCATAAAAACGGGAACCAAAATGTGTTTTCCAAAGGATTTTTCACCGGTAGAGGGCCCACATTCGGTAGCTACTGTGCGTGAATGTGCGCCACCACATAGCCTTGGTCAAGGCGTTCATCGTTACCCGTCCGTACGTACAGCGCAGCGGTAATCGGAGCTCAAACAACGACCTCACGCGGCCACTATTATATGCAAAGTAACTGAAGATACTTGAACGCCTTGGATCATTGGTTAACTTGAGGTTTTAGGGGCGGTGCTCATTATGCTAATAGATTAAGCTGACCTTTATAGTCGTTTTCTTATTGGTCGATCGTTGCGTAGAAACTGCATAATTTGAGCTAGCGGTGAAAGGTCATAGCTAGCTCGCGAGTGTTTACGAACACCGCCATCGTTGACATTATTTTATCGGAGAAAGTTGAGTGATTTTTACGAAGGCTTGTACTGAGGAATTACACATGAAGATTTGAACTGTCTTGCTTGATTGGTGGGGCCGGGTTGCAGTTATTTTCGCTCGTTTTGCTGGGTATTTGCTTGAATGTTGACAATGTTATGGTCAAAACTAGTTGTGTTTAGCTGCTTAAATTAGTTCAACCGCGGCGACTAGAGAAGGCCGCGACTCTATTAAAACGTGTCGAACTCGCCCCTACATTTTATCGCACGCATCTAATCCAGCTAAAAAACTTGCCTCGGTATAAAAACGCGGGACTCTGATAATTAAATGCCTTGCGGTGCCGACTGAATTTTGCCAAGAAAATAATTAGAGGAGTCATTGAGGATATAAGACACTTGTCCCTGTTTAAATTACGATATTGCGATCATTTTGAAGGTTGGTTCTGCAGCCGTAAACATGCCCCCTCCCCACAGCGTTGGACCATGCTTGGACCATACAATGTGGCGATAACGCGCAGACCAGCATGCCTGGGTATAATGCCGATTATGCGGCGATAAGAAACTGACCAAACACGCTGAAAAACGCTGAGTACCTGGCCGTACGTGCGAGCTCTGAACAAAATGGGGCTGCCTGAAAAATGACGGATTCCCCATAACCTGTCGGCAAATTCACAAAAACATCGTGACCGTGACGAAGAAAAGCCATTCGCTGCTCGGGTCTAAAATCTTCGAGGGGTAGTATTTTTCCTGCAGAATTCAAACAACACGACAGATCTTCGGACGACAGACGATGCTGAATATCCGCCATAAGTAACTGCATCAAATTTGATGACGTCGGAATTCAACCGCGTTGTGATTGGACACTCCACATCTTAGCCCCGCCTATACTTATCTGTATTCGCATACGAGGTCATGCGCTAGAAATGTAGCGCAAAATATAGGCAAAACATAAGATTTCAAAAACCCAATGATTCAAGGCGAAAAATGAGCCTCAGTTGTTTTGCATAAATAGTGGCCGTATGAGGTCGCTGTTCGCGCTGTATCTAATTGCACGGGGCGCAAGCATAGCGCTAGCATATGCGGGGCGCGCGCACAGTGTATTTCTGGACGGATAACGCGCGACGGACGGACAACGACGAACTCGCCTTGACCAAGGCTAGCCACCACATTGCTTTGGTCGAGACTAGACTGTCTTCATCTGAATGATTGACAGTGAAACAGACATACTTGATACATCTCTATGATGATGCCGCGCGTTATGAAGCAGAATCAGTGTCAAAAAGATCGGACGTGTTTTTACAACTCGGGTGCTTTCCTAATTCGGATGTATTCCTAATTCGGATGCTTTTTGCAAACTCGGATGCTTTTTTAATTCGGATGAATTCGTAATTCGGATGCTTTTTGTAAACTCGGATGCTTTTTTAATTTGGATGCTTTTTTAATTCGGATGCTTTTTGTAATCTCGAATGCTTTTTTAATTCGAATGCTTATCTAGCTCGGATGCTTTTTATAAACTCGGATGCTTTTTTAATTTGGATGCTTTTCTAGTTTGAATGCTTTTTGTAAACTCGGATGCTTTTTGCAAACCGAACATATTCGCAAATCGGATGCTTTCCCAATCCGGCACTAGGGTTGCCCTGAAAGGACATCACACATCGCAGATTCTGCGATATCGCGCATTCTGCGCGAATTTGAACGATGACAAACATGTTATAGAGGTCAGTGATATATCCAAGTAGGCCTACATGTATATATCTGAGATGTGGAAGATTTTATTGTAGATTTCTGCACAGATTTATGTGAAGGCGAATATTTTCTGCGCAGATATTTAAAAAGGCCCCTTTTTATATTAGAAGTTCTGCGAAGATTTCTCAGAACGCAGATTTCGATGTCGCACGGATGGGCATGTACCTACATGTGTTCTAAAACGGACAGATAAACGTCGTGGTTCAACTTGCAAACGTCGTGGTTCAACTTTCAAAACGTCGTACTTCAACTTTTAAAACTCCGTCGTGCCTTCAACATTCAAAACGTCGTGCGCTTTTACCTGGCTCAAGGTAGCCGCGTATTCGACCAGATCTAACGCGCGGATTCAGTCCACATTCACTAAAAGGCGACAAATATTTAATACATGCTGCAAAAGGTGATGCAATTTCTAAGACGGTTTATGACAATTTATTTAAAGAATTTTTTGAAATAAACCGTAAACATAACAATACTTTTTCAAACCCTTTCAAATCATACAGCATATTAGCCACACTTGTTTAACCTTTTCTGTAACTTTGATGACAAATTACAGTTACATTAGCTGCCTAATGAACTAAGTATAATGATCCTACTTCGAGTTATTTTTTAAAATTTTTAAAATTTTAAATTTTTTAATTTGGAAATGAGAATGCAACATTTAAAACAAAATATACCTCACATGTTATAAAAAAACTCATACTTTTATTTCATAATCTACAAGATAGTGTTACTGGGCAAACCTAATGTGGGTATAGGCTTCAGCCGAACACTAATTAGTGCCTAATTAGCCCGTTAAATAAATCCCCTTTTCAATGCAGCATTGTAATGCGTTTTTCGGCTGCGAGTATATCTGCCCCTTTAAAACAAAGTGTACATCACATGTTATTCAAACCTCATATTTGTCTTTCATGATCTACGAGATCATGTTTCTGGGCACACTTAATTTTGGTATAGCCTTCAGCCGAACAGTAATTAGTGCACTCGTACTTGGTTGGGCTTATTTGCAATGTTCTCCGAAATCTGGCGTGGTGAAATTATTTGTTGAAATTGTTGATTGACGAAACTGATTCACGGTGAATCAGTTTCGTCAATCAACAATTTCAACAAATAATTTCACCACGCCAGATTTTATGAGAACGATAACTGTTACTTTTTTTAATAACACAACAGCCCTTCAACTAAGTTCTGCATCATTAGATGGATCCTAGTAGTTTGTAAGCTTAGATCGTTAGGTAAAAGACGGTTTCAGACCGTGTCCATATTTTTATTTTTTTTCCACCTAATATCGCCCCATAATTCTTTGCGATATATAGCACACTTGGGTCAAATGTAAGTTTCTAATGACGCATGCAAAAAAGCAGATATTATCAAAACTACATAAAATGTAAACAAAGAACAAAGGTTTTATGTCAAAATTAGCATATAAAAGAATCTTGGATTCTCCGTACTGCCACAGTCGTGCTTGAAAGAACACTTGCCAGATAGAAAGAGTGGGACTCACGGAAAGATTGTCCTTGCAGGTGTGCTTTACAGAAATGTACAATTGAAATCCATGTGGCAAAAGGAAATAAAAGTACAACAATGATAAAAGCAGGTCTTGAATTTGTAAAACCACACTGTTGCCGTATTGTTATAATTTTCTATAAAAGGTTTGACAAATAACTCGAAGTAGAATTACTTCCATTAAGCAGCTAATTTAACTGTAATTTGTCATCAGAATTACAGGAAACGTTAAACAAGTTTAGCTTATGTTGTATGGTTTGAAATGGTTTGAAAAAGTATTATTATTTACCGTTTATTTTTAAAAATTATTTAAATAAAATGACAAACCTTTTGGAAAAGGCATCACTCTTTGCAGCATGTATTATACATTTTTCGGCTTTTGGTGAATGCATGGCTGAATCCGCGGCCAGAAATCTGGCCGAATACGCGGCTACCTTGAGCCAGGTAAAAGCGCGCGAAAGTTGAAACACGACGTTAATTGAAAGTTGAAGTACGACGTTTTGAAAGTTGAACCACGACGTTTTGAAAGTTGAACCACGACGTTGCCTGTCCGTTTTAGAACACCATAACATTCAAAACTTTCAAAACGTCGTACCGTAACATAAGAAATCCAAACCAGATTGATAAAGGCCACTTGTCTGGGCAATTCGCACTGGCGTTCACTCAGGTTTTCGCGATTAGTCTCTTTTTAGTCGCTCGGCCTCTATCAGACATGTGGCCTTGTTTAAAGGCTAAGTCTCGACCAAAGCAATGCGCACACAGGATTGCACACTTGACAAAGGATTCCGAATATCTTTCTATTGAACATCAATTAGCCTCTGTCATGACCTTTCTAAAAGGTCAACGCGCGGAAAATTGTCAAGATGGCGGCGCTTAACAACAGCAACACGTGTGTCGTCAATGTCAGAACTTAATGGAATTACGACGGAGCTCTAAAGGCTATGGCTATTTCGGAAGAAAACCGTATTCTAAATGTCATCCAAAACCGTAAAATTACGAGAGAGCTAGAGAAAGACTAAAACAGCGACTAAAAAAATGGTCAGTTGGTGAAAGTGTGCTGCGTTTACATTATTTATAAACAGTTAATGTTGGGCCAACTTTCCTCAGTATGCAATTGACAAATTGCAAATCCATTGTACCCAATTACCATGTCAATGTTATTAATGCTTGCTATTTACCCTCTGTTAACAATTTAGGTGTAGTAAACTTAGTCTGAACAAAACCCAAAACGGTGGCGTCCTGAAATTTGGCACACAATCGACCGAGTGTTTACGACGACCCAAATACACTTCGTAACTTACGACGTGTTACATGTCGTTGTCAAGGTATTTGCGACGTGTTGAACGCATCGTAACTTTAGTGAAATGGATCGTACGACGCGTCGCGAGACGCGAGATGCGACGCAATACTCTTCGTAACTCGAGTTGCGACGCGTCGCAAAGTTTAGTGAAATCGGGTGCAGGGCTAACAAGTAACATGTACACATGTTGTTGTGATTTTGAACACGAGAAACTGGTCGATAAAATCCGCCATATCATTTTCCTGTTAATTTACTTACTCATGCTTTTACACCGAATTCCGCAAGGACAGCACCTTTCGTTCTGTGTAGTAACCAGTATTACTACTCAGCACAACCGTGCCAATGATTCCCCCCAAATGCAGTATACACATGCGCGCGCGCACACCTGGCAGAACCTAGCCGCGATTCAGCCTTCGATTCAATCCGCGATTCAACCACTGACCTCTATAGAGGTCAGTGGATTCAACCCGTGATTCGGTTGGCCGCAGCCGTTTATATAAATTTAGAATCCATGCGACAAAAGGAGGCGCTCATTTGAAACTAGATTTACAGATTAATTAAACGAATTTTCGAAAAAGGTAGTATTCTTAACATTTTTTTTCTCAAAAATTGCCATTATATTAGTTGATTCCAGAGAACCTCATTTTAAAGCGTTTCTCGCGACATCTTACTTTCAAATCAATAAAATGCCGTCTTTAAAAAAAAGTGTACCGCACATGTTTTGTAAAATTCATATTTTTACTTCATAATCGTAATTGTCACCTTCCTGGGCAAACTTAATTTCAGCAAGGGCGTATTCCAATAAGCCGATCCGTTCCAAACGGCCTCTTAAAGAGGTAACGTTTACGACGGATAACATCTGAAAAAGGCGGTATTTGATGTTTTTCAGTAAAAACGCCGTCTATATGTTATCGGAACGTTGATTCGTTTAAAGGCCATTTGGAACGGAACAAATTTTTTTTTCTAAATCATGTCAAGAAGCACATTTACGGAAGACGGCCCGAACAGATGTTGATGAGTGGATGACTTTTTGACCTTGAAATTTGACCTTGAATGTCATACATACCTTTTGAAACTAGACAATTATGTGGCTTCCAGCCACTGTGGTGCCTTATTGATGAAGAAGCAAGGATAATTTCTGGTAAAAGTGACTTTAAAATGAATGCATCTTACATTATGCGTATTCCAAAGCATTAGTGAGTAAAAAGCATTTATATTCCTGAATCGCTTAATATTTACCTATTATTTTAGAAGTTAACACCCTTATAACTCATTAAAATAATATTCAATTGTTCGTGCCAAACTTTATGTTATATGAAAGTACAAGACAAAATTAAAAAAATTGAAAGTTTGACCCTTTGACCCCCTAAATTTGACCTTCAATTTGACCGCAACGTTTTCGATAACATCTGAAAAAGGCGGTACATAATGTATTTGATGTTTTCTAGTAGATGTTATCGGAACGTTGATTCTTTTAGAGGCCATTTGGAACGGAACGGAACGGTTTATTGGAATACGCCCTTGCTGAAATTGGGCCCAGGTTTACTACTACATGTACATGTACTAGTACTACTACAGTCCATAGAGCAAGGAACTGGGCCCAATTTCTCGGCTCTGCTTACTGTTAGCGAAAAATCCCTGCTTACTATAGCAGAAAATTCGGTGCTTACGGTAAACGTATTTCACGCGTTAGCAAGGAATTTTGGTCTCTGAGCATGCGTACATCCCGTAACTAAGGATTCTGTGCTTACCGGGTGAGCAAATAATTTTTCTGCTACTGCGGTTAGCGGAAAATGGTGTCCGTAAGCGAGGAATTATGTGGTTAACAGAGCCATGAAATTGGGCCCAGTTCCTTGCTCTATGTACAGTCCAACCACAGACATATAAACCTATATAGACCGCCAGTCGTGTGCACAAAACCGTGATTTGCAAAGCACTTTGCACGGGCGCTCAACACAAAAATGGGCCTAAAAGTCTTTATTTAAGGGTATCAAGATTGACACTGGATATGCTTAATCTACATGGCAAATGGTATAACCCTATGTAATTTTCTTTTAAATCGATAAATGCTTTCATCTAATTATTTGACTAGAACAGTTCGGGTGTGTACAAATTCCCTATACCGAGGGCTAAATTTGCCATACCCTGCACGATTTGGGGGGAAGAATATGCCCATATGTGTTGAGTAGTACTACAAGCCCTACACCTACTATTTCAATGACTCGAACCGTATTTCCGACATCTTACAAGGAAATAAAATCACTACTCCATAGAACCGTGTACAAACTAAAAAGTTATTTTTGGAGAGAAAATGAAATCCCTACTCAATACTCCATAGACCCGTGTACAACAAATCACTACACAAATCCTACACAAGAATAAAATCACTACTCCATAGAACCGTGTACAAACTAAAAAGTTATTTTTCGAGGGAAAATGAAATCCCTACTCACTACTCCATCCCGTGCACAAAAAATCACTACACAAATCCTACACGGGATAAAATCACTACTCCATAGAACCGTGTACAAACTAAAAAGTTATTTTTGGAGGGAAAATGTAATCCCTACTCACTACTCCATAGACCCGTGTACAAAAAATCACTACACAAATCCTACACAAGAATAAAATCACTACTCCATAGAACCGTGTACAAACTAAAAAGTTATTTCTCGAGGGAAAATGAAATCCCTAATCACTACTCCATATACCCTT